>JARJLE010000084.1:0-411529 GCA_029289555.1 Mycena latifolia | reverse complement strand
AGAGGCAGATCTATCAGCTGGAATGCCGGTATGTCCCCTGCTTCCTTGCCGGTATGCTTGAAGCTCATCCTTTTTTTTTTTTGAGAGCTTGCGACGGCCGTTCCAGCAGTCGGGAAGGCCATCTGTGTCATCTTCCCGACCGGAAACTACACGCTCATCCCCGAAACTCCCCCCGAAAATGTTTCGCCGTTTGCCACAACCGAGTGCGCCGACTATTCACCACCGTGGCGAACGACAGTTGCGATACAATCGCAGCTGCGCAAGACATTACCAGCGAGCAGTTCTTGGCTCTGAACCCTGGCCTCACCTGCGTAGGCTTGCTTGCCGGTGCCGCGTACTGCGACTTCCCCTTTGACACCGATTTTGAATACTGGTACGGGATTTCCTCTTCCATTCCGCAGCCGCCCGTTCAGTGATCGGTCGTATTAGGTCCTCCTTCAAATCTCGCTACTGGTTCTCTCAAAAATTGCACAACGTATTATACGGTCAGAACCATCCTTTTTCATTCTATGCGACAGTTGACATCAGTATGTCAGATCGCTTCCGGGGATAGTTGCACCACCGTCGATCAGAAGTTCAACATCGCCCTTGCCGATCTGTTACGCTGGAACACCGCGCTTACCTCGACTTGTACGACCATAGGCTTGAGTGAGGCTTACTGTGTCGCAGGCGGTGGAGACGCGTGCAGTAAAATATACACTGTGAGTCGACTGGATGTACCTGTTCTCGGACTCCTATCGTTCTAATACTATCTTCGTGCAGGTCGCATCCGGCGACTCTTGTGGTGCCATCGAGACAAAGTTCGCATTACGCTCGCTGATATTATCGCATGGAACCCCTACCTTACTTCTTCTGCGCCATTCAAATCGGAGAGAACCTATGTGTTTCTGGACCGCCAGCAACAGGAACCCCGACAGGGCCTCCTTCCAATATCGCGGCCGGTACTCTGAAGAACTGCACAGAATATTACACGGTGAACTATCTTTGTCCTTGCCGGCGATGCACCCCGCTGACGTACAGCGAGATTGCTTCCGGGGATAGTTGCACCAGCGTTGATGAGAAGTTTGACATTGCCCTTGCCGATTTATTACGCTGGAACACCGCGCTTACCTCGTCTTGTACGACCATAGGCATGGGCGAGGCCTACTGTGTCGCGGGCGGTGGAGACGCGTGCAGTAAAATACACTGTGAGTCGACTTGATTGCCCCGTTCTCAGACTCCTATCGCTCACACTATCTTCGCGCAGGTCGCATCCGGTGACTCTTGTGGTGCCATCGAGACAAAATTCGGCATTACGCTCGCTGATATCATTGCATGGAACTCCTTCCTTACTTCTTCCTGCGCCATCCAAATCGGAGAGAACCTATGTGTTTCTGGACCGCCAGCAGCAGGAACCCCGCTGGGCCTCCTTCCAACATCGCGGCCGGTACTCTGAAGAACTGCACAGAATATTACACGGTGAGCTATCTTTGTCCTTGCCGGCGATGCACCCAGCTAACGTACAGCAAGATTGCTTCCGGAGATAGTTTGCCACCAGCGTTGATGAGAATTTCGACATTGCCCTGTGCTGATCTGTTACCTGGAACACAGGCACTGACCGCAGCCTGTAACCACTATTCATTGGGGCGAGGCTACTGTGTCGCTGGCGGCGGCAACGCGTGTCCCAGCCCCTACACTGGAGTTAACTCCATTTTTGCGTGTTGTAATCCTCACATTTGCTCGCAGGTCGGTCGGGCGACTCTTGTGGTGCCATCGAGACAAAGTTTGGCATTACAGTCATAATATCATTGCGTGGAACCCGTTTTTGACATCGACATGCGCCATTCAGAATAGGGGAGAACCTGTGTGTTAAATGAGCAATTATACAAATTTGTTGGAGGGCTCGTTCTCCTGATGAGGGGTGCAGGATGCCACCATACGGACCAAGGCTTTCGTATCTCCCACACACACACAAAAGCAGCGGTTTCAAGGCAAGTGAGGATCTCCGAGGCTCTTCCTCAGTAGGAGAAACCTGGTCTTTTCTTTTCCTTCTTGCTGCAAATAGGAAGCTGAAAGTTGAACTTTCAGCAGTCCTTTCTTAACCTTGCAGACGAAGAATTAACACTTCTGTCTTCGAAAGAGCCGTTGATTGCGGCTAACTCGGACACGAGAAACATATCTAGGAGTCAACCCGCTGAATGGCCGACATCCTCGTTCAGGCTTTGCTTTCTCCCTTCGCCTCCTCCAGGATATGGACACTCTACGTACTGGATTTTTCAAGTGGGGTAACAAATGCAAGAACGAGTTTGGTTGAGACGTTGACCTCGCGGGATAAATAAGTAAGCACGACCGCGACTCGTAACTTGATATTTCTTTTCTTTCAGCTCTAGCTGGAGTGATTGCGCAACATGATTTGCGCCGGAGTCAAGGCTCATCGAACAAAATAAGAAGCGCTCCGTTGTGTTCGCAGCAAAGCGAAAGATCTCCAGCCATCAGCGCCTACATAGAGCACAAAGTCCCCATCGGAGGAACCTCGTCAGCAGTTCCGACGACCGCCGTTCGCATCCCAGATATCTTACTTGATGCAGCAAAGATTCGACTCACTCAGCATCCCTTGGTGGTGGGAGGTCCTACCTGAATTACATTGGCGCCCGTTTTGCTGTCAGTTGATGTGGCCTGTTTGGCCGCACATGCGCGACGCGATGCGGCACGTGTGCCTCCCATCAAGCCTCTCCGACTCTCGCCATTCTCGCCGCCCTGCCCCTCATGACTCTGACTCTGAGTGCAGGATCGCCCATCGATGTCTCTCACCGTATGGATCCACGCCTCCTCCTCGTTGCTTCAATCCATGCCAAACTCCTGGATCCTTGCGCGCGCCAGGGTGGCGAAGGCGCGGCGCAAGACCGCATCGAACGCCGGAAGCGCCTTGGGAAGCGAGCAGGCGCTCCTCGCGCAGCGGCAACAGGTGTATCTCGCACCACAGCACTCCGCATCCGCCGCCCAAATCCAAATCCAAATCGCGACCCGGGGGCGGGGCGACCCCACCACACGCTACGTCGGCGTGCGCTGCCTCTCAGCAGTCTGCCCTCCTCGCTCTCAACACCGCATAAGCATACGCTGACGTAGGCGCGCTCCTCCAGGGTGTTGCGCGGGGCTTGCCGCTACTGAGGCTCCTTCGCCTGTGCACCAGGGAATGGGAGCTGCAGTCTCAGGTGTGCGGCTAGCTCATCCGTGCACGACCATTCTGAGCTTTCAACGTCGGATGCACAGTACATCCTCCTTCCTCCTCCGTGCGCTTGCAGGGGTTTATTCTATTCGTCTCTGGAATCTTTGTACGCGCCGAGGCCGCCGGAGGGCATTATTCGCGCGTAGGGCCCTGCGTCAACCCTCTGCATCGAGCTGTAAGGGGACCGGGGTGGACTGCGGGTGCATCGAGCTTCCTCCTCCCTGCTCTCCCGGCTCTCGTCTGGTCCTCCGTCCTCCGTCCTTACCTCCTTCCTCCTGCCCAGCCCGCATCAGATCCCGTGTCTGGTTCCTGCGGCGTTGGTCGAGCGAGGAACGAGCTAGATCCGATAAAGCGTCTGTCAAGATAAACTAATGGTGAGCTCGGTCGGCGCAGGTCTGAACCCGGGTGACTCGAGCGAGGCAAAACAGGATTCATTGGGGGAGGAACCGGAGCTATGATTTTGTGCTGATGTTGGGCTCTATCTCCGTCTCTTCCTGCTGTCAGAAGCTTCTTCTTGGACTTCGACATCTTCTGGCCGGCGGCCAATTCTTTCCATCTTCCACTTCGTGTCGGACGAAATCTACCAAGTCGTCTTGGCCAGAGCTAATGTCCGCTCAAAAACCACCGTAGCTGAGCCGCGGAAGGCAAAGAGTCAGAGTAGCGAAGAACATGGGAAAAAGTGTCCCAGTAGTTGGATTCGGTGGAGTGGGGATGAAGGCTATCATCTTCAAACGCCGCCATCAAACTCAACATCCTGAAGTCGCTTCATCAGCTGAAACTCGCTAAAAAAATGAAGCTGTGTTGCGCCGATATAAAGGTGCGCAGACGTGGTCAAGTTTCATCTTCACTATCTGAAGAATTCACCTCCTCCTCTCTTCATATTTACCGAAATGGCTTCTTTCGCTGGGTCCCTCTTTGTGTTCGTTTGCCTTGCGGCAACAGCTATCGCGGCAACTGCTCCGGCGCCGCCTTACTATATCATCACGAACGCGGAAACTCCGTCTTTGGATCGACCAGGCCTAACTCCTGTCGGAAAACAACGAGCGGAGGATTGCATTCCCGAGGTCAGTATCTTCAATTATTGAATCCCTGTGTTTGACGATTTGACAGGTGTTCTCGCAACTCAACATCGGTTTCATCCTGTCTTGCTCGGTCGATAAAGACGGCGAGGAAGGTCTCGGATGTCCTGTTGCCGTCAAGACGGCAACTCCTCTTGCTCAAGCACTTGGACTGAACATCACTCTCTGGTAAACGCTGAGCCGCGGCCATTTCATATCCGTTGATTCACCAGCGACATCTACAGCGGAACTGGTGAAGAGGCGAACGACGACTGCGTCCATGACAAGGTCCATGCCTTCCTCAAAGCCAGCAATCAATCTGCTCTCGTTGTCTGGGTAGGCCTTCCAATCTTTGTGGCGACATTCAAGTACCGATCCATCGCTACAATAGGACGCTACCGACATGGATAGTCTCCTGGAAAATGCCGATGTGAACGACGCGGGTTTGGACGAGGACACCCTAGGCACCCAGCAAGTCTCTTCATTCTTTAAACGATGCGTTGTTCATTGAATCATGATTTAGCGCTGACCTCATCCTTACTGTGGTGAGTGGGAAGCGCGTGGGGCAAACTTCGATGAACTGCACAGGACTCGATGGTCCGGCTTAATTATAACATGTCGCAATTCCCAAGTAATCACAATATCAGGGAGTAAAATGAGAAATACATCTTATTTGACTGCATCACGGACGGAACCGTCTTGCGGGTGCTGACATCCAACTATTTTATTTCGATTGTGCGGCCTAGTTCAAGGTGCATCACGGGCCCGATCTGCTCCGAAGCCAGTGCCGACGATTGCCGAGTGATCAGAAGTCGGGGCCAACGCTTGTCGCTGAGGTACTTAACCTGACTGCTCGACAGTCATCACCCCACAGCTTGGAAGCAGTCACCTCAAAGAATATACCCTCGGCGTACACAATGGACAAACTTGCTCGACACAGAAAGACATATGGAGCCTGAAACGACCGCTATCGACGAGGGACTGTATTCGAATTTCGCGTCAATTGTGAGCCTATTCACCTGGGTAATGTCGCATTTCGACGACTGACCCGGTGAATCAGATACGTCTCAGGCCATGAAGGTGAAGGAAATAGGTCGGCTGTCTGGCCAGGACTTACCAATTGCCAGCGATGAAGAAAATGGCGGCTTCTAACTTCCTCATTATCGGAGTACAGGGACTCGGCGTCGAGATCGTCCTTCCGTCCTTCCTCCTTCCCCCCCTCCTTCCTCCTGTCCTTCCTTCCTCCTCCTCCGGTCCTTCCTTCCTCCTCCTTCGTGCTTCCTTCCTCCTGCCCTCCTCCTTCCCTACTCCGTATGCCTCCCTCCTCGCTGTGTTTCTAGCTGTACCTCTACCTGTGCTCCCGGCTCCCCGCTCCTCTTGTACTCGTACCTATATCCATAACCATCTCCGTCCTCGTGAGCCCTAGTCGTAGTCGGGGAGCATACCGTCCTCATCCTGTTCTCCCGCGCTCGTCTGTGCTGTCTCGCCTCCTCCTTCTTCCCTATTCGCTGTATTGCTACCTGTGTTTCTACCTTGCCTCTCCGGCCCGACGCTTCCTTGTACCCGTACTCGTAGGTAGCTAATGTTCAGCAGCCCCCTCGCGTCCGCGCTCATCTTAATGCTGTATCCGCCTCGAGTCAGCCGTTGCGGGCTCGACTCTGAATAAATACCCTGTAGAAATCAACGCGCCGCGTATGGCGGGTGTTCACGAGATGGAGGCAATGATGAACGACAGAAAAGCTGGCCTCTATTCAAATTTGAAAGCACCCCCGGTATTCTTGCACCAACCTCATCACCCGTCGCTGCTGTTCAAACGCAGCGAGAATCGTTGGCTGAGCTTTGGTTGGTGGCACTTCCAACCGGCGGACGTCCCTGATGCCAGGAGAGTACCAGAAAGGCGGGGCTCGATTCCCACGTTGTGCGTCGCTGCGCTGGGCAAAATAGCTGGGCCCCGCGGTATGAATTCAACGTAGACAGAAAAATAGCAATTGAAAGCTGATATAGCTCGACCCCGAGTCGAACGGGGCTCTCTGCATTTGATTGCACTGATTCAATCTGCTTATGAAGATGCATGCAGTCCGCACCACGCGCCATCGAGCTTCCATGCCTGCCCCTAAGCACGGTCTTGACGAAGATTTTTGGCAGGATATATTCAGTACCATAGTCCGCCGTTGAAGGTTCAATGGAGTCTCCCAATCCGTAGTAGATCTCTCCCCCGTTTATTACCTACTGGACCAAGGGCCGTGAATATCCGACATACGATCCCGAGCGCGAGGATTGACAAAGAAAAAGGATACGCGTCGATCTCACAGCCCGACCCCGAGTCGAACGGGGGTACCTGCGTAAGTGCCTCGAGCGGTTGATATTCTGCAGGTGCGCACCGCGCGCCATCGAGCTTGGTTGGCTATGCCCGAGCGCCGCTTTGGCGAAGACGGTTTCGAAGCTCAGTCGCAAATCTCTGTCGTTCGGGGTGAAGTCAGCCTTTGAACGTTCCGCCTTAGAGTCCTATCCGGACATCATAATGTGGTTGAATGATTAGGTTGAGCTCTGAGGGACAGATTAAGCGGAACAGATAAGCCAGACTGCACGCCTGCCTCAAGTCAGACCCAATAACTATTTTTGGGGGGAAAAATCGATGGTCCATGCTACCCATCGAACCAGCCTGTTTTCGGCTGTGTCAAGATCATTACGCTAAAATAGGCCTCCCTATTCGATCCAAGGCGTCTGGAATCGGCTGGGGAGTTGTGGGGGGGAGTGGCATAACTCAGCGATGGGTTTGAATCCGAAGAATCGACGTCGACGACGTGTTTCGTGCGTTGGACGGCCAGGTTTGTATACAAACAAACAGGGCTGTAAACCGGTTTCTAATTCCCCAAGACAGTGAATGGGAACAAACGACACGAAGAAGACGTGGTAAGGTGGTAATGTAAATGTACATGGAATGAGGGGCGAACAAGAAGGTTTAGATGCAGAGAGACGGACGTGCAAGAAGTACGGCACCTGCAGGTGATCAGAGAACACCGGCTCGCGTCCGTCGCGGAGCCGCACAAGAAGGGGGTTTACTTCTTTCCAAAGACGGTGGTAGGACAGTTGAAGGGGAACATCGCGGAGACGAATCTGGCTGCGGAAGGGGAGTTGGCCGAGACGAGAGAGAACTGTGCAGGACCCTATGTCCCCGATGGGTCGGGGACAGTGCCCGCCTCGACAGCCACTCCCTCGAGTTTGCAGATTTGGGGGCAATAGCGCGAAAATGCGCGGAGTGCGAGCTGGGTGGCGCGAGGACCAGGCGCTGGGTGCTCCCAATCAAGTGCGAAACACAACTCCCGTAGATATGGCCAGCGGTGGCCCACATCCGAAATCGTGTCGTCGTCAAACAGTAACTGGGCGGGTGCCAAAGTCATGAGGGATTCGAGGTTGGTGAAACAAAATAGCTGGCGAAGGAAGTCGGTAGGGTTGGCGATCAATTCTGCGGCGCGGGGTGGTCGGATTTCAGTTTCGAGGTGTAATGATTTGAGGGATTTGTGTGAACAAGCTGCGGCAACCGAGCGATATGTCTCTTGGATGATGTCCGGGGGGGGGAAAGCGAATGCCATCGAAGGTGATCTCCAGAGACACTAGCTGAGGTTGGTTCCATGTTCGCAGAAATGCGCTCAATGGCAGGATGTCTGTGTCGTATACAGTGAGGTCGACCGCTCGGAGGTTGGAAAACATGCTTCTGTCGCTCGAGTTGGGGAAATATAGGGACTCGGGAAGGCAAACATCCAACGTTGCAAGAGTCGGAAGCCGGCCGAGATGCATCAAGGCCGGGGCATCGGCAATGCAGTTGAAAAGCTGAAAGACGCGGACGCTAGGCAACGAACGGATGAAGGTAGAAACTCGGGGGTGACGCTCCAAAGCGTACGGGTGATATACGTGTAAGGATATGACGCTGAGCGCCGGAAAGTTAAGAGCCACAATTGGAATGAGCACCTGTTGTGCGTGGTAGTCAAAGGCGTCGAAACAAATGCTCGTAAGGCGGGGAGAACGGAGGAGCTTGATGTGAGCGGGATCGTAGGTGTCCTGATGACTGCACGCAAAAGATTCAAGTCGCGGGAGTAGGGAGCGGTCGGATATAGTACCAAGGAGGGTGGTGAAAACTGCAGATAGATCTGGACCGCAATCATCATGGCATCTGAGAGACTTCACGCGGCGGGCATAGTAGTCGAATCTCCGCCAATCGCAAGATACAATCTCCCGAGTCGGACGCTGAGGAGGGAGCGGTGGTGTCAGCACAAACACACGGTGCAGGTGCGTCGCTTACCAGCGCTGTGCGCCTTGTGGTAGTACCATCTACGAGTTCCCAAAGATCGGCAGGCATGCAACGAATGAGGTTCACGATCGTTTCTTGGTGCCTCCACAGCTCATCAAGCGCAATATCGTGAAAAGCGAAGCAAGTTCTCGCGAGTGCGGACCAAGTCGCGGGCGTCGGCGCGTGGCGAGGGGTCGACATGGGAGAAGGCCAAGAGTAAGATCTCCGGTATTCGCAGGGCGCGATGCATTGCCGCAGAGCTGGAGGCCTGTCTCCGTATTGGGTGCGGTGGTGGTGGCAAGGAAGAAGAAGCACGAGGCCAACACACGTCAATATACACAAACGTCGAACAAGGTCCGGAAAGATTAATCGGGAATCTCGTAGTCTCGAGAACGTGGCGAGGCGCGCTCTCTGCACGCTGGTTCAAATTAGTCGGCGATTGTCTGTCTATTTTTAAAGAAAAAACAGTAGGAAGCTTCGACTGAGTGCAAATCCTTCTGCAGTCGCCAATCGGTTGGCGCGTGCCCCATGGCCAGAACCACGACGGCGTTGAAGGAATGGTCAACTTGTCAATAGCTTATGTAGTTGCTTGGACCACACAGGATTACAGGGGGAATCTAAATGTACGAAGCAAGAAGCCTACAAAGTGGACGTCTGACCGACTTCTGGAAGCTCGCGGACCCACTCGCGGACGCCCTAGCATCGCTTGTTGTCCCGAAATTAAGGGGAGATACGGGCATAAAACCGGAGAATCAATGGATCAAAGCTCCAAAACATTTGAACGGATCTCAGGCGACATTAAGTGCCCGTTCGCCAGCGCTGGCAAGTTCATGTGGTGGCCTATTTGGCCAGAGATACGCGACGCGACGCGTCACGTGTCACAGCTCCTTCATCTCATCTCACTCGGGCCTCGTCGTCGTTTTCTCGCTACCTGCATCCGCCCTCGTAACCCCTCCGCGCCCGCCGCCCGCGCCCGCGCCCTCCTCGAGGCGTGTGCGCATACGCATACGCACGCGACGTGCGTACGCGAGCGGGTGGGCCGTTGCTGAGGGTCCTTCGGCGGTGCGCTGGGGACAGGTGTGCGGCTAGCTCAGCCGTGCACGACCGTTCTGATCATGAAATTTCAGTGTCGGATTCACGCTCCCACGAGCGCTCCGCCCTTCTTCCTGCTTCGTGGGCTTGTACAGCGGCTTATCGTCATCGTCCATTGGTTGTACGCGCGCCGAGGATACTGGCGCTCTGCACCGAGTATTGTCGAGCTGCGCTTTCGCTTCCAACTGGCAGTAGCGTCTGCCCGCCCACCACTCGAGCCTCGAGCCGGGATGGGATTGTGGCGCTGCGCGTCGACTTCGCTCACTGTCCTCTTCCTTCCCTCCCGGCGGTCGTCTCTTGCTATCTCGTCTCTCTGCCTTCTTCCTCTATCCTCCTTCTCTTCTCCCTCTATTCCTTATCTGTCTGAAATCTACAGCTCGGATTCGATCCGACAACATTCTTTATCAGGCTGCGACCAATCCCCGGCGTCTGCACTCTCAGATTGCCTCTCCTCCTCCTCCTACGCTCCGCGTATGGGTAGCATCCAACAGGGGCACTGACCTGCGCTGGAGTCCGTCAGGATCCCCACAGCGATATCCTCTCATTTCCCTCCAATTTCGAGCAACCCGTCCCCAAAGTCCTTCAACCTCGACTCATACAGCCGGCCGTTAGATCGATTGTGTCTTCTCTCGTCTCGTCTCCAGACAAGCACTAGGCGCAACTCGGAGTCTGACCCTCAACTCACGCTGTGACTGTGGACCCATCTAGCGGTGCTGGATGTCTTACTTTCCAACTCGATCTAAAGGAAGATAGCGCCATCCTTACGGCTACCAGTCATTGCCAGCCGGATCGCTGTTCCTGTGGCGTATCGACGCTGTTCACTTGGGGGTGGGGGTGCTCTTCTCCGGACTCTAGAGAGATATCAAGGAGCCAAGTCCTCTTCCTAATCTTCCCCCTGATTTCGACGCCCGCTTGGCTTCAATGCAGAACTTCCTGGAACTCAAACAGAATCTTCGCCAGAACCGTGTTTCATCGTCTTTGCTTTCGGATGCGCAATCCTCAGGGCGATATTCTGGATCTCGATGCTCTCAATGTGCTCTCATATCAAGGTGAATACAAATTATTCGTTCCTCAGCGATCCGCGCTTCGTCTGACCTGGACGCTAAAAAATGGCACTTGAAGCTGTCCTTCAGTATCCGGGGTCCAGTGGCGTTATATCGAAGATAATATCCCCTTTCTGCGTTTGGTTCTGTAAATTTGAGGCTTTTCGAGTCTCGGCAGCCTGCGTCACTGCGTTCCCAGGGCCCGTCGGCAGAGGGTCTGCTGACGCGGCGTCGGCCAACGTCGGCAGACCTGGAAGTCGACATGCTCCGCCGATGTCTGCCTTTGTTCGGAAGCCTGCACTCAGCCCCAAATATCGATTGCATTTTGCCCTGGCTGTGAGCGGCATGACTGCCGTGAGTTGCCATCATCGCTGTTGATGCCCTGGCGACAGAAATAGCCGCTGGCTGATGTCACGTGGATTATTCGCGGTGGTAAGCACCTTGCAAGCACAAATTGCAAAGGGCATCTATTTTATTTGAAAACTGGATGGATGCAGGAACACAGAGACAGTGAAGCTGGCGGCGAGCGGCCGATGAGGAGTCGTGAGACGGTCTCGGCAAGGTCAGCTATTTATGGAGAGTCTCGGCTCGGCATCTATTCTAAATCTGTACATACGTGAGACGTCTCCACGGCAACCGGATAGCTGCCTGTGGTGCCGACGAAGTGCCAACCTCCGTTGTTTGAGAAGTGGTGAGCAGGGGGCAGAGCTCAAGCAGAGCTCGGCAGGCTTGGTTGACCCCGCGCACACAGATGTCGGCGGAGGGCTCAGCTCAAGTCAACACAGCTGTGCTGATCTGATGTCGGCAGGGTCTGTGGAGCCCGCTCGGCAGACGTCAACAGACGTCAGCAATCGTCCACAGGCTGTGCCGACGGGCCCCCGGAACGCAGTGCGTCTAGCAATCCGTGCTCCTACTTCCTGCGGTCATTTGCTCGGTGGCGGCTACCTTTCACCGCGGCGTCACGAGCGATATTCCTCCCATCTCGGTTCAACTTGGCTGGGCCGATATCAAGAGTTGTACTCCTGGCGAGCGACTAGCTGGTCTCGACTCATTTGAGCACCGCCTCGACCTCCACAACAGGCCGACAAATCCCTCTCACTCTTTTTTCGACTTCGCTCAACACTCGCAACCCGGTCATCGTGTACGGCTCCGTCGTATGTCCTGCAGCTAACACATGGGGACCCACGGAATTATTTACGCCGCGCTGGCAAGCTATTCCTGTCAATTTCTTTGTTTCGTTCCACATATTCTGCATTGGATGCATTGAAACTGAAGTCCTTTCGTTTCCTACATGGCCTTCCAACTTATAAACGACGGCTTTGCCCCCAAGGATTACCTCGATATAGAAGTTGGATCGAGATTGGGAATCTGTGTTAACCCCAGTCTCGTTCGTTCGATACGCGCTGTACCTGCGTAAAAAGAAACCCGGCCGACGGGGGGTTCTTGTTGTTTCGAACGTAGTTTGCGGGCCCTGCCGGATGCCATCCTCGCTACAATGGACGTTCCATCCATCCCAGAAGGCCTCTCGAATCGAAGAGCTCATGTCCATATTTCAACAGCAGTGTTGCGCTTGACTGGGCCCGGGAGTGCGGAGTATCGATTATCTGACTGTTGCGGAATTAGCGAACGCCGATTCACGACAATCTAAGTTACTCTGATTTCACCCGCCAGCCCTTCCTATTTGTCTGGTCATTTGTCATGATTTCAATGCCCACGAAGACCAACAATTGAATTCTGCGTGCGCACCGGGTTGGGTTCTCAGACATCTGTGACTCTATGGCAGCTCTATGGATGAATTTTTCCCGGCAGGATGGGAGGCGAATCAATACGCAGGGAGCTGTCTTGAGTTTCAGGGCGCAGTAAATAATGGACCGCGATATCAGGAAGCCTTGCAGCAAGCTCTCAGGCGAAAAAAGCGAGTGCAGATGTGGTCGCTTGTTTGGCTGGTCCGCTGGAGATGCGCGACGCGATGTGTCACGTGTCGGATTGCCTTCTCCTTCCGCCTTCTCATCCCACCTCACCGGAAGGCGCGAGGGTGTCGCGCCTCATCTTGGTTTTCTCGCTGCACCGGCTCAGCTCGTCCCATATACTCCGTACCCACCTAACTCACAGTGGCACGCCAACCGCAAGGGACGCAGCGCGGGTACTATGGCTATCTGCAGTTCTCTCTACCTCATCAAGATCCTGGGCGGATGCATCCGCCCCTCTACCGCCCCCTCCGGTATAGCTACTAGCTTAGGTCTGCAAGCCTTCGCTCAAATTCTGGCCAAACGTATGTATTTCTGCATTTCAGGCACAACCTGCTCTTGCTCTGGGCTAGATCTTGTTCGTGATTCGAAAAAGACTCCACATTCGCGGGTGCTCCTTTGGATCTGGAGATCGGCCAGGCGCAGGCCCAATTCTTGGACAGCACCGCATTAAACATGGGAACAAGTTGAGGCGAGCGTTGGGATCCCAAGAGTCCGCCTGGGAATTTCAAATGCTTTTTGCTTGCGTGGGCCACGTATGTCACCCTCATCTGGTACGGCCGCCAGTTTCACGTCCTGAATCGATATCGACACTTCCTTAGCATCGAGTGAAGGACTTCTGCCTCGAACACGCTTGAGTCCGGCACGGAGGCCGACATTGCGTCCGCAACATCTTTTGAACTTACGTTTTCTCCCAGTGGAGAGAAATAGAGGGCGCCTTCGATGGCGCTTGTTCTCCCGCATGACCAGGTATCTTCCCTTCTTTAGGCACTTCATTTACTGTAAACCTTGCTCCTTGGCGAGCATTTGGGACGTCCGAGGCTTACTTGCCCGGCTCTCAGAGTTCAAGGTGAGTTCTAACCACTTTTTCCGGGCCCGCGCTGTCCAGTGTCGAGGCTCTAGCACTTACTAAGATTTACAGGAAGCCTATTTGAAGCGCTCGATGACAGTCTGGAGCGCGATCGGTGCATCTTGGTCGCACGCGATGAACAAATGTGTAATTTAAGCGCTCGAGCCGGGACGTGACTCGGAATTGGGCGGCATTCCGGATCAATCAAGGGCGGTGCCCGTCCCGCACTGTGTACACACGTCACCATAAATGCGCGATTCACAGCCTTCTTTCACACCGCTACCTCCCTCTTTCACGTTCCTCGTGCATGCACCCGCTAACCCGCCAACCGACCCTTGACAGCGTACTGAGCTGGTGGTCAGACAGTAACCCTGTGGGTCCGACAATCTCCATCCATGCGGCTGCGAAACCATTGATGAGGCGGATGTATCATCGAGATGCATTAGCATTCATCAGGAAGAATCACGACATCCCTCTTACAAACGAGACCTTACAAATTTACTCAAGTTATCTCTCGTATAGTGTTCCAACCTTCACGGTTACCTGTACTCACATACCCTAGGTTCAAGTATGTATCGCCCGCGACCAAGATCGCGATTCTGGAAGAGCTATCCGGGAGAGCGGATTTTCCACCCGATGCGCTCGTCATAGCCAATTCGCCTGTGTTGTATTGCGTTCATGAATTGTCCCGGGCACTGGATCCAGAGGTCCGCAGCCGGAGTTGCTCAATGTTGGCACGCCTGGCCTCCCACCCGGATACGGTGACCGTTATCCTGAGTATCCTGAACCCCTGTGTCCAGCTCGTGTCTCTCCTGCGGTGAGTCTCCATAATGTAACCACAGATACAGTGTTAATTTGGATAAAGTGACGGGGCAGCAGACGTCTCCGCCAGTGCAGCATCTGCATTGCGTCAGATCACCCACTTGCCTCAAGGCGCACAGGCCACCGTGGACGCAAATATCTTGGACCATGTCGAAGAACTGCTTCAGTCACCACGCGCCATGGTCCGAAGACAAACTTGTGATATGCTCAGCCAGCTCGCCAGCCACGAGTCCACCACAATAGCCGTCTTGAGGGCCAATTGTTGCCTCCACCTTGTATCTCTCCTACGGCAAGTCTCCGTCGTTTATTCTTGAACAAAGTTGCTGAATCTGACCTAGCGACGCCAACCCTCTCGTCGTCGCGGGTGCAGCGGGTGCACTTCATTGTATCAGCAAGTCTCCCGCCGGCAGGAAGGCTGTTATACAGGCAGATGTGGCGGCCCGTCTGTTGGAGCTGCTGGGATCATCAAGTGTCCAGGTTCAAATGCAAACATGCAAGATAATGGCGGAGTTGGCCCGCGATGAGTCGACAGCCGTCGCCGTCTTGGCTGTACCTCCGTGCATCAAGCTCGTGTCACTTTTCCGGCGAGTCCAGAGCATCAACCCTGGAACCAGTGCTCATTTGAGCGCAGCGATGACAATTCAGATGTCATGAAGAGTGCAACAGAGGCTCTGTATTGGATTGCCACGTCGCGCGGTGGTGCACGGGCTGCGATAAATGCAAATATTTTGGACGGCCTGGCGGACTTGCTCGACTCGCGGGACGACGTCATGCAGCGTCGGATCATTGATATGTTGGAACAGCTGGCATACCAACAACCCAAGTCGGCGGCTGTGGTGCAACTGGTAACTCTCCTGCGGTAAATCTCACCTGTCCCACCTGGAACCAAGTTTGATTTTTTGTACAGGAGAGGATATCTCAATGCTATCAAAGTTCTAGGTTCGATTTGCATCACGATCGACGGCGCGCAGGCTGCTGTGGATGCAAATGTGCTGCAATTTGTCGGCGAACTCCTGAATTGGCCAAACGCCGAGCTTCAACGGTGGACGTGCGAGTTCCTTGGACACCTGGCGACCCACGAGAACACTGCAGATGCCATCTTTAATGCAAAGCTTTTCCCGCAACTAGGTTCCCTGCTGCGGTTAGTTCCATGTATTTATGCCAGGTCGGACGAAATGTTGATTTGGCACTAGTCACGAGGATCCCGACGTCGTCGAGAGCGCCAACGGTGCGTTGTGTCAGATCGCCCAATCCTCCAGAGGCGTGGAAGGTATGGTAGATGCAAATATATTGGCCTACGTCGCGGAACTGCTTGCATCTTCCAACGCAAACATCCGGGATGATATGGCCTTTATCTTAGGATGCGTGGCACATCACGAGTCCGAAGCAATCGCTATCTTGGCCGTAAAGCACTGTCAACAGCTGGTGTCTCTTCTACGGTGAGTCTCGATTATATGTCTTCAGCCCTAAAGTATTAATTTTGAATGTCAGCGATGAAAGTTCCGAGGTCATCGAGCGCTCAGTATACGCACTCTGCTACATCACACGCTTCCCGCAAGGTGCTACGGCTGCTTTGGATGCCGGGATGTTGAAGTGCATCGTAGAACTTCTTGCATCACCGAACGCCAAAATCCGGGGAAAGGCGTGCTTGGTCGTCGGATTCATGGCGTCCCACGAGGCCACAGCGGCTGCCGTTTTGGCTGTGAAACCCTGCCCGCCCCTTGTATCCTGCTTGAGGTAATGTTTGATTCCTCGTTGGCGAAAAAAGTGCTGATTTCTAGAACAGGTTCGAAGACTCGAACGAGGCTACACCAACTCTCAGCTCTTCCAGCGATACAGAGGCTGCCACACACGCACTGTCTCAGATAACTAGGTTACCGAACGGGGCACAAGCAACAGTGGACGCAAATTTCCTCGATTGTATCCCAATGCTGCTCGAAGCCTCAAACATGCAGGTCCGTAGGTGGACATGTAGAATCATAGGCCACCTCATCAAACACGAGGCCTCGGCGATCGCCGTCCTGGGTGTGAATCCATGTCTCCGCGTTGCCTCTTTACTACGGCAAGTCAATATTAGTTGGGCTGGCAGAAGGTACTGATTTTCCAGCAGTGAAGAAGACGGTGAGGTCATGGAGAGTGCGGCACGGGCACTCCATTCGATAGTCAAATGCAAGTGGTTCGAGGGGACCGAGGCTGCTGGGAACATGAAGATCTTGGAGTGCCTCGGAGGCCTGGTTGGATCCTCGGATCCAGAGGCACGGAGATGGGCGTGCCGAATTCTCCGGTATTGGCCCTTTCATCCAGGCGCTGCCGCTTCCAATGTGAGCATTTGCCTCCACCTCGTATCCCTCTTGCGGTATGTCTGGAGTATTTCTTCGCGCCCACAATATTGATTGTGATTCAGGCACGAAAATGTCGGCGTCGTAGGCAGTGCAGCACAGGCACTCACTTTTATCACCAAGTTTCCCAGAGGTGGGAAGGCCGCCGCCGACGCCAATGTGCTACACGGCCTCCCAGAACTGCTTGAATCACCAGAAGCAGGAGTACGGACCTGGGCGTGTAAGATTCTTAGTGATTTAGCCCATCACGAGGAGATGGCGGTTGCCGCTTTGACAATCGGGCCATGCATCCAACTCGTCTCTGCCTGGAAGTGAGTCCTCAGATCGCAAGCAGTAACATCTGCGTAATGACATTCTTATTCATTTCACCCAGATATCTCCATGTTCCCGTCAGGCTGACCACCTTCGGCGCACTGGCCAAAATCAGCGAGGCAAGAAATGGTGCAGCAGCTATTGGCTCGCCAAACATCCTGGCACACATCTCCGAATTACTGGAATCCACAGATTGGGATGCAAAATTTCAGACATGCGTAATTTTAAGGAACCTGGCCCGAAATAATCGGAAGGATATACAGTCCATTAATAATCGGGCGGACCTTCGTTCGTAACGTAAATAAGTATCGTACTAATGTCATTCTACTTTATCTGCCGGCAGGTAATCGTATGATGAAACACTTCCATCCCAGTGCCTGCAGATCAATACGACGCGAGAAAGGGTAGTTGAACTGAGGTGAAAACTGATTGTTCCAAAGTTATTCAAGACGTTGCTGGCGCTGGAGTACTAGAAGCTGAGATATCTGGCCATGGTTTGAACAACACCCACCTGATTCGATGTGACAGTGGTCTACTGAGTCTTCAACCGATCAATCGTGCTTTTATTCAATGCGCGAGTTGAAACCAATGGGAGAGAATGCACATGAGAACATACATATCAGTACCTCTGAAGCAACCCCGCTGTCCTCGTTGAGGTGCGCCCTCTTTCTTTTCCCTTCGTCCTGTCTATCTTACCCGTCAACCTGGCCCCAGGTTGTAAGGGCAATATCACCTTAAAGAAAGTAAACATTTTCGCGGATTGGGCAAAATGGGCTTTTGTGGTTGTGCAAAGTGGCATTTTGGTCGGAACCAGGTCCGACCCGGCTTTTGGGGGCAACCTGGCTTTTGGGGGCAGCTTAGTGTATGCGGCCAGCCAGTATCACACCGGATAAAGCAAAATCTTGACATATGTCAAGATGTTAGCTGAAATTGTATAAATCAGTAGCCGAATCGAAATTTGTTGAAAACTGGTCTATTGATTTGGTGTGAAACCACCACGGAAGTAGCCGCAATCGGGAGGTGGTTTGAAACCCATAAATTTATGCATTGTCCGTGAGTTATGAAAGGACTGCTGAAAGATGAACTTTCAGCAGCTATTTCTGGCAAGAAGAAAGAGGGTCTTTTGAATAGACTTTCCTAAATTCCTTTGTTAAAACAAAGGAATTTATGAAAGGACCACTGAGAGAACCTCTTTCTTCTCACCAGAAATAGCTGCTGAAAGTTCATCTTTCAGTAGTCCTTTCATAACTCACGGACAATGCATAGATTTAAGGGTTTCAAACCACTTCCCGATTGCGGCTACTTCCGTGGTGGTTTCATACCAAATCAATAGACCAGTTTTCAACACATTTCGATTCGGCTACTGATTTATACAATTTCAGCTAACATCTTGACATATGTCAAGATTTTGCTTTATCTGGCGTCTATGGGACCTTGTCAAGATATTTGTGGCCTTGTGACGGATCACAGGTTTTCGGAGTTACCGGAAACCCGTTCCGTCTTTCCCAACTCAGCTCCACTTTGACGTTTGTCTGAGAAACTTACGTCTTTTCTCAAGTCTTTTCTCAATCTTTTCTCACATATATAAGGCCTGTACAGGCATGATTGAAGAGCCTTTATTCCCGCCTGCCTCTTGCCATAGACGTAACTACCCAAGCAGCAATGTCTCTCTTCAAACTGCCGGCGGTCTTGCGGGCCGTGATCTGGTGCCTTCCTGCTCTTGCCTACGGAGATCCCATCAATTGGGCCTCCCTCCACTGCCCCTCAAACTGCGCGGATGGGCTCCCGACGCCGACATACGGCTCCGACCAGATCGTCTTCACCGTCTGCGCCGAGCTCAACATCAGCGCCCCGCTCATCGACGTCTACAACGCCATCCTAGACTTCCAGGCCTACCCTTCCTGGAACACATTTGTCTTCGCGGTCGACCTCCCATCCAACGTCACCACCACGCCCTCAGACAACTACGTCGGCATGCCCATGACGTTCCACACCGCGGGCGTGCTCCCGCCTTTCAACACCACGAGCAACGAGGTTCTCACAGTACTGGACTACGCGAACGCGGCCGGCTACTCCCTGTCCGCGTGGCGGTATGACGACGGCCTGGGCGGCTTGGGGATGCGGTCCGAGCACCCGAGTGTCCTCGTTGACGTGGGCGGCGGCGCAACGCGCTACCTGTCGTTTGAGACGTACTATGTGGGCACGGAGACGGCCGTGGTTCTCCCGTTAAAGGAGAATTTGCAGACGGCGTTTGAGAAGCAGGGGGCAGATCTGAAGGCGTATGTGGAGGGGAGCTAAGGGAGTCATATGTGGTGCTGCTCGAGGTGCGCGAACTTGTAATGTGAAAGGAGATAGGCTTCCAACCAATTTCGTCGGTCTTTCAGTCGAGATAAACAGGACACCACTCTAGGCCTCAGATTTGAAGTTTTCTGCAATGGCGTCCCTCAGGAAATCTTCTTTTCAGTGAAAGTGATGAAAAATGTTTTTGCATTTTGTAATAATTTTCACTGAAAAAGTATCTGAAAAATTTCAACCTTTTTCAGTACTTTTGACCATCTTCCGACAGCCTTTTTCCATTCTCCTCGACAGCTGCTCCGTCGAATCGAGGCGGCTATCAAGCTTACACAAGCGACATGTCTCATTGTTAGCCAGGGCTCTGAATCATCTGGAATTAGTGTTGATCGTCAAAATGGCCACCGACTGCCAAATGATGGGCCAAGTCCCTAACAATCTGACACGCCCAGGTCCATACAGCCCACTCCGATATGTCAAACAATCCTGGGAGGCAGTCTAGCATATTTGCATCCACGGCGGCCTTTCCACCTTCGGGAATCTTAGTGATAAACGCGAGTGCCTTTGCTGCACTACGTATGACCTCGACATTTTCCTGCCTGACTCAAAATTAATCCCGTGGTTAGGGAGAAATATTCGAGACATACCTCAAGAGGGACACGCGGCGGAGGCAAATGCTCCCATTGGAAGCGGCAGCGCACGGGCGAAATGACCAGTACCGTAGGATTTGGTACCCCCACTTCTGCGCCTCTGAGTCCGAGGACCCAAGCAGGCCCCTGAGGTGTCGATATATCCACCCGACCCCGACCCGAGTCGAATGGGTGCCTGTATTCACAGTTCTTATACAAGAACATGTCTGCACTTCTATCCCATGCACCCATCGGTCTTGTTTTCCTTGCCTCTATCTGCCGTTCCCTTGAGGCATATTCTGCCCACGCTTACGCCTACACTAGTGGCAGATACAAGACATACAATTCATCCCGGCACGGGGTCCTAAAAAATTCCAAGGATCCACAGAGCACTTGCGCTCGAAGTCGAGCCCAAGTCTGGAAGGCCACGCCCACGTTCAGAGCACTCATTGCCTAAGAATAAGGGATCTCATCATCTTGCTCTAATCCTTGTCGACCGAACAATAAAATTCAAGTACTCGCCCGGATCTCCTGGAGTGCCAACGGCGGATGAATATATCGAAGCTCTCAAAAATCAGAAGGGTTACCGGGCCAAATTAGGCGCCTGCGCGCGAACAGCTTGATGTCGTGGCCTATTTGGTCACCGATACGCGACGCGACGCGGCACGTGTGACACCCAGGCCTTCTCTTTCCTGCACCCATCATCACGATCCGCCAGGTATGCTCGAGCGATTGGACTGGCGCTCGGAAGCGCCCCGGGGGTAACTTACTCAATCTTTGCGGCGCCGCGACGACCCGTCGCGTCACTATATACGTATGCGGCCCAGGTTTTCTGGTTCTCTAAATCTGGGGGCCATTCGATTCTCCGCAGCCTGCGTCTCTTCATCCATGCAACCTCACCCCAAATCGCCCTTCCCGCCAACCGCGGCGCTCCATCTAATACAATGCATCAGCCGCCTCGACGCTTTGACCACTCGCTAACGCGCGCAAGGGGACTCGCCGACCGCGGCGCGCAAGACGTGGTGCTGGCGCCGAACCAGCCTACTATTAACCCGCGCGCCGACCCCCCGCGGACACCGCCAGCGCCGCGTGTCAAGGACGCGACGTGGTAGGCGTACGTACCTCGAGACGCTGACGCAGTCGACGTGCTGATGAAGCGCGCGCGCGAGAAGGCGGAGGGGGTAAGTGGGTTCTACGTTGTCTGTGATGCGACACTCACACTCTCCTCTTTGCGTCTCAGGCGAAAGCCGCGGAGAAGCGTGAGCGCGGTGCCGAGGACACTAAGGCGCAAGAGGTGAGCTTCACGAATTGTGCTTCCACCCATAGTCAAACTCATCCGCTGCGTAGCGGTACCTCTTCGAGCAGGAGCAGGAGCAGGCTAACTTCGCCCGCCAGCATTAGCACCGACAGCGCCAATACAGCAGGAGCTCCTCGCGCAGCGGCAACAAGCGTACCTCGCGTCGCAGGAGTCCGCCCCCGTCGCCGCCCAAATCGATATTTAGACTTTCGACCCCGCGCACGCTGCGTCGTCACTGCAGCTCCGGCTCCCCTACGCACACTCTCCCGTCCCCGCCCACTACTCGCGCTTGCCCTCGCACAGCACGCCCCCACGTCATCCGACATGATCGCGCTCCTCGGGCCGCATGCGCACATGTGGCACCCGAAATCCGCGCTCTCCTCGAAGCGGCGTATGCGACGGGTGTGTGCGCGGGGGCGTACGCCGCCGGATGGGCCGCCGCTGTGGGCGCATGGGCTCCCTCGGCGGTGCAGCGGCACGCTCAGGGCAGCAGACACCGGCTCAAGCGCGGTGGGCGCAGGTCTAAAGCAACTTGTCCGTGCCCCGTCGAACATTCTACACCAGCCTCGGATTCACAGCACGTCCTTCCGCCTTATTCATGCGCTTCTGTGGGGCTTATGGTTCTCGCCTCTAGAATGATTGTGCGCGTGCCGAAGGTGCTGGTGTACGCTCTCGCGTCCAACTCCCAGGCGCGCGCGGCATCCGATAGCTACGTACGCATCGAACTGTGATGGGATTGCGCGCGCATCCACCTTGTTCTCCCTGCGCTCATCTCTTGCAGTTCTCGCCTCCCTTTCGTCCTTCCTCCTTCTACCCCCCTCCTTCCTTGCTCCTTCCGCCTTCTTCCTCCTTCCTGCGTCCTTCTGTCCTTCCTCCCTCCTCCCTCCTCCCTCCGTCCTCCCTTCCTCGTTCCTCATTTCTTCGCTGTATTCACAGCTGTGCTCCCCGCTCCCCGCTCTTCCTTTGACTCGTCCCCATCTATCTTATCGTTCTGCTGACTACGGGAACTCTGGGAGTGGGGTGCGCGCGGCGACTCGGAGCTTGACGATCTGTTTAGAAAAATCCTCAATCGCGTCCTGAGTACTAGCTGGTCCCGAGGAATTTTTACTCGGTCGGTGGGGAAGTATTCGGGATACTTTCTATTTGGAGCCGTTGACCCCAGCTCGTCACGGTTCTCATTCCGCGTTTACAGTACATTTACGCGTTCGAATCTCTTGCGCGTTGGGCGATATCTGCATGAAATATTAATACCGAGCCGCGGAGACTAACTTGGCAAGTGAAAGCGGACAACGCGGAGGACCAGAACGGTTGGCCTCGATATAAATTAGAAAGCACCCTCATTGTTATTGCACCAAACTCATCAACCGTCACTGCTTTCCAATGCAGCGAGAATCACTATTCCAGGAGAATATCACGTTGTGTCGCCAGGCAGAATACCCAGGCCCCACGGTATGGATTCATTGCGAAAAGGAAAAATGATGGCAAATGAGCACAGCTCGACCCGAGTCGAACGGGGCACTTGCATATATGTCTCCTGGGTGGAGCAAGTAGGTTCACGCGCGATCGAGCCTGTGCGCCTATCCCTGCGCCCGGCCTTGGCGAAGAGGTTTTTGAACACCGTCTGTGGTAGAAGACAATCCGACTCGAAGGTAAATGAACTCTTCCCTTCGGTAGTACTTAGGTCTCTCTCCGCTCTTTTATAATTTACTTGACTTGAACAAGGGCGGCTTTAAGCTTTCTGCTCTCGTGGATATTCGAGCTGACGCTTCATATTCCAGGGCCCGAGGATTGACACAAAGACCCCGCGGTCAATGCCACAGCCCCACCCGGGGTACCTAGATAGCTGCCAGTTCCACATCATCGTTGGGGCCACTGAGCCTTGGAAGGCTTGACTTTTTGAAGCGATCTGTGCAAGATGACTGGGGTACAAGGAAATCTGACCGGACGGTATATGACTGATCCTGCTCTGTATCATACATCGCTCCAACCTTGTAATGCTCTTCATTTATATAAATATCACGGGCCCATCAATCTACTCGGATCCAACAAGCGTCTCCCCGACTCCCCAGTGTGCGAGCGTGAATACAATAAAATAAATATACGACGTGGCATCCTCACAGCCCGACCCGGAGTCGAACGGGGTCCCTGTATAGATGCTTGCGGTAATATTGAACAGGTGCGCACAATGCACCATCGAGCTTAGGTGCCTATCCCTCTGCGCAACCTCGGCTTGTTTTTTTCCCGAAGGGTGTGCGAGATCGCTGTTGTACGGGGAAATCCGACTCGAAGATAAATAAACGAACCTCTTCGTAGTATTACAGCTCAACATGTGCAAGCTCTCGAAAATCTGACGCGCTGTCAGGCGAAATTAGGCGCCCGTGCGGGAACGCTCTTCGCCTTGATGTCGTGGCTTGTTTGGCCACAGATCCGCGACGTGACTCAGCACGTGTAGCCTCCTGCCACCTGATCCGCAACTGTGCGAGCGATTAGGCTGGCCGTCTCGATACTCGAGACCTTGAGGCACTCAATCCTTATTCTTCGGCGCCCGAATGACTGCTGCCGCGTCACTACGCTGGGAGGTGGCTGCTTTGGTTCGGGTTCAGCAAAGAGATATCCAGGAGCCATGTCCTCTTGCTCATCTTTCCATCTCATCTTCTTGTCATCTTCGACATCCGCTTTCTTAAATGCATAACTCCCCGAATCCTCATGCGACATGCCGGATCTCAATTCTGTTCCTCAGTGTTCTATCATATCAGGTCGAAGTAGAACCCGATACAAGGATCATCCGATAGATCGCTGATAGAGAATTTCTATGGCGGGACTGGTAGGCTGGCCAGCATACTGTAGCTTGAGCCGATAATACATTCGAGGTAGACAAGTGTGGACTGAAGGAAAACTGCATTTTAACGCTCGAACAGTGTTGAAAAGAAGCGAATCCTTGTAGTTGCTGATTGGCGCTTCAGAATTCCAGTTCGAACATGCAAACTAAAATGACCGCGAACTTGACTTGACATTCGGTAAATTCTCACTCAGAAATCCGGGGGAGGGCGAGAGCAAATTTTGGCGAACCAACGTGAGGGTCAGAACTTAAACACGCAAATTCCTCAGGGGCTACACTCAGGAGAACCGGAAGACACAGTGGGGAGACGTCCGGTGTATTCCATAAATCTGCGTAAGGCAATCATCGATATTTCTGTGAGTGCCAAGAAAATACTCTGATCGGCATGAGTCCGCGGCGATATCCGGCCGAACAGCGCCACTGAAGGCTGTGCCGCTTTCTTGCTCTTTGCGTCCAGGTCCATCGTCGACTTTCTGGTTTCCCCTTGGCCAAATGCACCGGGGTCTCAAGATCCCCGAACTAGTCGGGCTCATATGCTCTCATCTCCATCCGGGGACCCAGGAGTGGGAAAATACTTATGCGGTGAGGAAGCCCGGTCGAAGGGACCTCGCCGTTGTAGCGAGAACGTGTACGGCGTTCTATGGCCCTGCAATCGATGTATTGTGGAGGTCCGTGTCGTTGATGAACCTGCTCTGCTGTCTGCCCCCTGATTTAGTGGAGATCACCAATGCAATAGGCCTAGTGCGCAGCATTGTAAGCTGTATCCTTTCCCACGGATCTGTCCAGCACTTACCATGGACAGCGACTCCGTCGGCCCATACAGGCCGCCGATTGGGAAAGAGTTCTTGTCTATGCTCCCCGCATCAAATCGCTGTCCTCGAATCCAGATTACTTTGAATTGTCGGAGGGTTTCTCGAGCATCAGTCTCTGTTTTCCTGGCACTATCCTGCCGAATCTTCAGGCTCTGGATTGGTGGCACGGGGACGATGACTTCCACTACATCCATTCTTTCCTCGGCCCCAATCTCACGTCGATTACCATTCCTTCCGGGACATACTCCTCGCTTTCGCTCCTCTCGACCCTCGCCGTCAGGTGCCCTAAACTGAAGGATGTGTCTCTGTGGGACAGATATGATGATCTCGGGATAGGTGTTGGCTCCACTGCGAAGATCACGCAGATCTCGGCATTCGTGTGCGAGTTAAAGGGTCTCGAGACCATATCATCGGCGCCCGGCCTGGATCGGAGGGGCCTGGAACATCTGTCTCGACTCCCAAACTTGCGAAAAATCAATTTGCGCGCACTACCCACCACCTTACCAGTCCCTCCAACCGCCGATACCCCCACGTTTGCCTCTCTCCGGACGCTGGAACTCGTCGCTGAAGCTGTGGCGGCGACCCAATTCCTTCGATGGTGTACGAACGTCGCGCTTGCGATGGTCCACATCCTTTCTCCGACGTTTGCGACCGCAGATCAAATACACGAATTCTACACAGCACTCGCCGAGGGGCTGTCCCACTCGTCTGTAATGCATCTCATGCTGAGCGACGATGACGACGATTTCGATATGTCAGCCTCCGGTCAGTATCTGATTAGGCCTCACTCGATTCGAATTCTCTCCTGTTTTGCCAATCTTAAGACTGTCTCTATTCGGTCGCCGGTCGGGATCGACTTGGACAACGACACAGTCGCGGAACTAGCGCGCAGCTGGCATCGGATCGAACATCTCCAGTTGACGTCGTGTTACGACTCTCCCGACACACCTCGGCTGACGCTCGACAGCCTCCACTCATTTGCCACATATTGCCCGCACCTGCGCTACCTCGCAATCACCTTCGATGGCACCGTCAATCCGGTGTCTCACCAGGGTACCGACCATTGCCTTCCTCAGAACTCCTTGCGACACCTACACGTCGCGCGTTCGCCAATTGAGGGGCCGATCTCTGTTGCGCGATTTCTCTCCGGAGTTTTCTCCCACGTGGAGACGCTGCTGACAAACCGAGAATACCAAGACAATGAAGATCCAGACGAATCGGATGCCCCCGCTCAAGCGGCTGAGTGGCACCGCGGGTGGAAGGAAGTTGAAGCGCTCCTTCCGCACCTCGTGGCAATCCGAGTGGAAGAGCGGGCACGAGTGCAGCAGGGCGCCGCCGTCCCATTGACCACCAGTTCAGTCCATTTCGTTCGTGCTCGGTTCATCTTACTCAATGGTGGCCCAGACGCTGGATCCTCGACTTAGCCAGCATTCGACCCCCTATGTCCCAACTCTCCCTCCATTCGCGTCCCTTGTATTCCCTTCCTTCCTCACTCTATGCTTACCATTTCACGACCCTCGCATGTTTACTAGAATCAAATTATCGCTGATTACGAGCATCCTCGTGCGAGTGTCATATACGCATTGCACGAAGTCGGGTACTGTGGCAGAAATTGGGGGCTGTGTCGCAGTTTGGTCTACTACCCTTTTGACATCTGTTCAACTTGTTGCTTTAAGTTCGTTTTGCCTAAACAAGCATCATTGAGTTTCAGGGAGCCTCAACCCGCGTGCGTGGAAGACAGCACATCCCTCTCTCTCTCCAGACGTTCCCATTGTCCGAAATTGCACGGAGGATCCTGGGCATAGTCAATGAGTTTGTGAATTCCCACCACCATTCGATCGTTAACTCGAGCGTTGCGGCAGGCGCAGCACGAATTTTAAAAAGACTTTCACCAAACTTTCTGCGTCCTGTATTTCTATGGGTCCAGCGCTAGCTTCACTTCGAATCTGCCGGTCTTGCGCTTGAGGATTCCCCACCCAGGTCTCCCAATAGAGCCATTGAGAACACCCTCTCGCCAAATAAAGTCAGTCTCCAGAATCGGATTCGGGTCATTCTGACTGTCATCCACAATTCCGACCCGCGCAATTCGCCCTTCAACCATTTGTGCCTTGCCCGAACCAACGGGCTGAAATTGCCAGGTGAAAATACCCAAGCTGTCTCGCAGATACCCTGGATGTTCCGCGTGTCGTCTCGCGCCTTTCGAGTTTTTTTTTTGCGTGTCCTGCGGATATTCTCGTCCGGCGCCCATAACAAGCCTTACAGTATTATTCCTGCCGCATGCGATGGTTATTCTGTCCACGGATTACAAATTGGGCACAAATTGAATCAACGCAAGCTGCATCCGGAAACAATCCTTCTGGTGCGCTCTGATCCTTACTGTGAGCTCTCCTCAGTTTGCGCCTCAGTCTGGAGGTACTTGCACGCGGACGTCTTCAATATACTTCTACTTGCGTCAGCGGCATCCTCAAGGCTACTACCAATGTGCAATGTTTGGATATGGGGGTAGATGTTCCTCTTACACGGGATATCGATTGTTTCCCACTGGCGATGTGCATGTGGCGGGCGTCTCTGCCGGATCCTTATACTGATAGATCCCCACACTGGCCCGCGCCAATATTCGTGACGTAAGTCCTGTTCCTCCTATTCTGCTTTCGACGCGAGCTTTTACCGAATGCAGAACTTCTTCAAACTCAAAGATCATCTTCGCTCAAACTTCGACGGACCAGGCACGAGAGGGATCTTCAAGTAACGTTTTAGCTCGAGGATTGCGTCCGGCGCAGCAGCAGCACAATTTGCGAACCGCTGAGTGACGACTTTCACTCCAAAACTTCGCTTTGAATCCTTGATGTACAACACCTGCTTCCGTCCAGATTTCACTTGCGTCTCCCAAATATATACTCGAATCTCCGCAGTCTTCGGCCACATAACAAACGAGCCTCCCAGCCGATTCCTGGCTATTGGCTCGGTGATGGTTGCCTTTTCCGCGTCGGTTCAAAATTATCTGGGCACGAACTTGAACGCGTGGGTGGTGACTTCGGCGCGCTGCATCTCTTTCTCCTCGTCCCTTTACTCTGGATGCACGATCCTCCCCGCCGGAAACGACTCCCTCTTAACTCCGTTGAAGCTCGCTCAGCACACTTCTTCCTTGTATACAGCGGGCGGGAACTTCTCAAGCTGGCGATATCGAAAAACTATCTATGGTAGTATCTCAGCTGGATAGGCAGTTCTCCAGCGTGTCGGAAAATCCGACTGGACGCTGCGTTGCGCCGGGCGAGTGAAGTGTGCTAGATGAGTCGGCGGACCGGCGGTTGGCTTGTGCTCCGAACCAGCTGACTCCGAGTCTTTGTCATTCCTTCCCTGCTATTTTTTTTCAGTTTGGGAGGAGGCAGGAAGGACGCCATATTGGATTTGGTTGTCGAGGGTATAATTTCTGTGAGCCGGAGAACCGTTGGTTTGTTTACTCAGCTCTGGCACAGGCGGTAAGCCATTGCTTTAATAAGCCCGTTTTCGTCTGAATTGTTAGTCTGGCGATATCAATAAAATCCTCCATCTCGGCCGCACGACCCACGACTCGCAGCTCAGTCGCATCACAGTAACTGATCTCGCGTCCAAGTTCTAGGTTGCGTCCAGTTGTACGTCCGCCCCGCTCCTCTTCATGGCTGCTGACTCGGTGGGGGGTGGATTCGAATTCTGGGCCCCTCAAGTAGGACGTGTGGTGCTATCAGACATAGCACTGAATGCCGGACGCATAGATATCTATGACGTTTGCATAAGGCTGGACTCGAACGAGTAAGCAACCCGAGACAAGACACCCCCCCCATCCCCGCGAATTTTGATTTACTAATCAGTTCGTTCGGGAGGTGAGATTTCGGACACGGACACGCTTCTCGTATTTCTGTTTTTGTTCTCCAAGTCGCTCCGTCGCTCTGACGCTCGTGCGCGATCGCTTCATTCTGCATTTATAACAAAGGTTGGAATTTTTCGTGCAAACACTGACTGGATACCGAATGCGTAATGTTTCTCGAGAATTGACACACGAACGGTCCGTCCATCTTGCACTGCGGTAGATACCTTCTTACCTTAGTTATTAAATCTCCATCAATGTTCAGCTACGCATTTTTGTGACTTCCACGCGCAGCTGCCCACGATCCAGACTTCGAATACAAAACGTCGTGATGAAGTAAATTATCTGGCAATACTATTTTCGATCCCCCTTTGAACATAAATGTTTCTCGGAATTGGCAGGCACCATCTCCACACAGTAGATATTCCAAATCCCGGGCGGCTTAACATTTGGGGCCCAACTGAAGCCGCAATGAAGTTGCCGTGGTAGCCACCAAAATTACATAGCTTTGAAAGAAAGTTTTGATCTTATTCTGAGCTCATTTGCCCTCCATCTTCTCCAATATTTGATGGCTGGACTCCTGGGAAGCAGATCTATGTGGTCTTTTATTTCAACCAAATTGAGGCCAAATTGAGGTCGAAAATCAGTTTCCTTTTTCTTTCAACGCTACGCCATTTTTCAAAGGGGGGCCAATAATAGTACCCTACCTCAGACCCACCTGCTGAATGGCCGCCATTATCGTTTAGATACAGGTGCTCAATCTTCCTTCCTTCATTCGCTGCGTCCTGGATAACGTTGGTTGGATCATACGAAAGCCCAGGAAGAGGTTGGCTGAATTGAGTCGCACGACAAATAAGTAAGCTCGACCACGAATCGTCTCGGCGCCTAGGTCCTTCTTTCTTTCTTTCCGCTCCAGCTGAAGTGATCCAGCGGACTCGGATGAACTGAATTTCGTACGCAGAATCGATCCATGCTCATTGAACATATCAACTGGCCAGGTGGGTAAAAGATCTCATTTACTGAAGCCTAGATCCCCAAGTCCCACAGTGCAAAAATTGCGATGCACCGCCGTTTGTATGTAACCCAGAGAAGTAGTGCAGCAGAGATTCAACTCAGCCAGCCATCTCCCACCAGCCTTTTTCCATTCTCCTCGACAGCTGCTCCGTCGAATCGAGGCGGCTATCAAGCTTATACAGGCGACATGTCTCATTCCCAGGGCTCATCCGGAAGTAGTGCCGATCGTCAAAGTAGCCATCGACTGCCAAATGATGGGACAAGTCCCTAACAATCTGACACGCCCAGGTCCATACAGCCGATTCTGATGACTCAAGCAATTCTGGGAGACAGTCTAGCATATTTCATCCACGGCGGCCTTTCCACCTTCGGCAATCTTGGTGGTAAACGCGAGTGTCTTTGCCGCACTACGTATGACCTCGACATTTCCCTGCCTGAATCAAAATCAATCCTATGGTTAGGGAGAAATATTCGAGACATAGCTCAAGAGGGACACGCGGCGGAGGCAAATGCTCCCATTCGAAACGGCAGCGCACGGGCGAAATGACCAGTACCGTAGGATTCGGCACGCCCTCTTCCGCGCCTCTGAGTCCGAGGACCCAAGCAGGTCCCTGAGGCACTCCAAGATCTTGACGTCCTCAGCGGTCTCGGTGCCCTCGAACCACTTACATTTTACCATTGAATGGAGTGCCTGTTCATGACCTCATGGTCTTTTCATTAGCGTACAGGAAAATCAGTAGAATGGGCGCTTGCTCGAAAATGACCACACGGTTATCCCGGCAGCCGTTGGAATCCAACGGTTTGCATATCCCTTGGAATCCAACGGGTTTGATGGCGCCGTATTTTGGATGGATGGCCTTTATTGTACCTGAGCAGCAGGCTTGAAAGCGAAACAAGAAAAAACTCATTTTTCTCCGCAATCAACCCGTTGGATTCCCACGGATATGCAGATCGTTGGATTCCAACGGCCGCCGGGATAGCCGTCTACTCAAGCCTTGCCGCAAGCAGGATATGAGGATCATTCAAGGTCTCACATCCAAGAAGGGCAGCCGCTGTGGCGTCGTGAGACGACATGGATCCCACGGCAAACACGGTACACGCCTTTCCCTGGATTTTTGGCATTTGACAGGTGATGCAAGAAGTTCTATCTTGAATGCTCTTCCGATATTTATGTTGACACTGAGGTTCTTCAGAAGTGATTCGTATGTGTGCATCTGGAGTGCATCTCCCAAGCACCTCGGCAATATGAAGCCTCTCCGACTGCCATATGCAGAAGAGAGTAACAACTTTACAAGGGCAAATAGTGTAGTTGGTTATCGCGCCCGCTTCGCAACGGTGTTCCTTCTTAGGAAGTGAACCCATCACGTAATGCGGGAGGTGCTGGGTTCAATTCCCAGTTTGTCCATTATTTTGGACTTTTACCTCCGGGGACTTCTGGAACGTTCCCCCAACACCCAGGAACGATCTGAAACATTTAAGTCTGATAGCCGACGCGACTCTGCCAGAAATTCAGCGTCGACGAATTCGCGCCAGCTCGGCCTTGCCGGATCGGGGACCGATGCATCCCGGGCACCCTCTCTAATATTTTCAGAATTTCCGGATAAGAGGGAGGGCGGCACGAGGGTTGAACATCGCGATCAAAGTTTGATGCAGGGCAGAACTATTTTTGATCGCAACACGTGTCTCGTTCAAATATAACCAGGAGCGAGGAACGAGCTAGGTACGATAAAGCGTCTGTCGAGAGAGACTAGGGGTCGGGCTGTACGCTGGGTGATTTCCTGTTTTTAATCTTCTCGCGCTCTAGATTTGAAGTTCGGATATCCTCAAAAGCGGAAAAGAGGCCACGATGCATGTTGAACTCAAGTTAATAATAAACGGGCGGAGAGAGATCTACTACGGAAGAGAAGACTTCATTCCCCAACAAGTCAAATTTGCCCTGTACAATGCAAGGGAGCGCTGGTCGACACAGGGTCGGGCTGTGGTGTCTAGAACGCATTTTTTCTCTCTGTTGTCCGGCTCCCAGACTTCAGTGAACACGCTTGCGGAATTAAATTCGAGAACGAGAGTACGCCATTGGTGGTAGGCGCTCATCTGCCGGTGGGATGTCCTAAGGAATGGGAGACTTCATTCACCAGCAAGTCAGACTTGTCATGTACCAGCGCAACAGCGATCTCGCACAGACCCCCTCGAAAAATCTTAGCCAAGGCCGCGCGCAGGGATAGGCAGTAAAGCTCGATGGCGTGAGGGCGCACCTGTTCAATAGTATCATGTGCGATGCATCTATACAGGAGCCCCGTTCGACTCGGGGTCAGGCTGTGTATGATCGCTACTGTTTTTTTTCTGCCACTTTTGAATTCATATTGTACGGACTGGTTATTTCCCGGACGTGAGGACGATTTTCGGGCCGGTCCGCCATTCTCCCAGAATAAGAAGAGACGTTCTAAGTTGAATGAAAGAATAATCAGGCTGCAAAAAATCCAATGTGGATGACAGGCTGCCGTGCCCTCATTCAACATTATGGCGCCCGCAGGAAAGCATCACCGCAACATATTGGCGCGCGAAATCCCGATGCGGATTTAGATCCTCAGAATCATAAAACGTCCGCGCTGGGTCAACGGTTCGAAGTCGAAAATACTTTGGCTACTTTGACCCACTGAACCACTCGGAAAAGAATGCGACCAGCCAACACCGCACCAGGTGGACTGACCAGAAATCCTCTGGTAGAAGTTTAAACTTGACGCGAGCGCTCCCGGAATTCCCGAATTCAGCCGCGATCAATTCTACGATACGGATACATGAGCGGGGGCGACTGGGCTACCTACGCGTGTCACTAAAACTACAAGGAGAGCGGGGGGCGGGGAGGACAGGTAAAAATACACCGAGAAATACAGCAACTGGAAACGGGAAGGAGGAGGAAGGGACAGAGGCGACCCAGCCCCAAGGGACGAGAGTGCGGAGAATAAGGTCAATGCGAAGTTGGCGCGCGGCGACACAATCCCATCCCGGCTCAAGTCTCGAGTGGCGGGCGGACGCTGCTGCCAGTTGGAAGTGGAAGCGCAGCCCGACTCAGTACTCGGTGCAGAGCGCTAGTATCCTGGGCGCAAGCACAATAGTTCTACAGGCACAGAAAATGAGGCCCGCCCAGTGCAGGAAGAAGGAAGGAAGACGTACCTCGAATCCGACTCTGATTCGGAATGGTCGCTGCACGGCTAGCCCCACACCTGCCCCCGCCGCGCTTGAGCCTGCGCCTGCTGCCCCCACTGGACCGGCACATGAGAGTGCCACGCTTCCTCAGCGGCGGCCCATCCGGTGGCGTACGCCCCTGCGTACACACCTGTCGCGTACGCCGCCTCGAGAAGCGCGCGCACGTCGGGCGTTGTGTGTGCATATGCCGCCTCCAGGAGAGCGATGATGTCGGGCGACGCAGCGGCGCGCTGGGCGACGGCAAGGACAGACTGGGGGTCGGCGGGGGCAAATGCGTAAGCGAGCTGGTGCTGCGCCGGGGACGCAGCGTGTGCGGGGTCGAAAACCGGGAATTGGGCCGTGGAAGCGGAGGCAGCATGCTCCTGCTGCTGCGCGAGGTATTCCCGCTGCTGCTGAGCGAGAAGGGCTTGCTGCTGCGCCCGGAGCTCCCGCTCCTCGGCATACTGGCGCTGGTGCCGCTCGAGCTCGAGCTGCTGCTGGGCGAGGTGCGCCTGCTCCTGCTCGTAGCGTTGCCGGGCAAGGTACTGCTACAGAGCGCGTGAGTTTCATCCAGAGCGTGGACACAAGGAGACACACCTCTTGGGCCCTCGCGGCCTCAGCATCGCGTTCGCGTTGCAGAGCCTCCGTACGCTCGCGCTCGCGTTGAAGAGCCTCCGCCCGCTCGCATTCGCGCTGCAGGGCCTCCGCTCGCTCGCGGGTACGCCGCGCTGCCTCCTCGCGCTCGCGTTGCGCAGCCTTCTCGCGCTCGTGGCGCTGCTCCACAGCTTCCGCCTGCGACGCAAAGTGGTGAGTATGGAAGTACAGACAAAGGAAAAAGCACGCACCTCCTTCCCCTTCCCGGCCTCCGCCTGCGCGCGCTCGCGCTCGACCTTCAGCGCCACCTGCTTCTCGAGGTACTCCTCCCACTTCGACTTCTGGCCTGCGTCCTTCCGCGCCTGCATCTGCAAGAGCACAAGCAAAGCAGTCAGCCGGGACCTGGAGACTCAGCGAGCGTACGACTGAAACACACCTCTGCCGCGCGGCGCTTCTGCTCCGCGACCTGCTTCTGTATCTGGTCCTCGATCTCGAGGTCCTGGATGGCCCTGTGCGCCTGGGCCTGGTCGATCACGCGCGCTTTGCGCAGATCGAGCAGCCTCTGGCGCTCCCCCTCGCGCGCCGCCGCCGCGATCTCCACTTGTACTGCGCGCTTGTCGGTGGCTCGCGTCGCGGTGCCTCCGGTGGCAGCAGCGGCGAGAGGATCCGCGCGCGGGTGCGGGTTCGTTGCCAGCACGGCGTGCCGCGCACCCTTGTGCTTGGGCACCGAGCGCACCACGCCGCCCCGTCCCGCGAACCCCCGTGCGCGCGCGTTCGCTTCCGCGCGCCCGAAGAGCCTGAGGTCACGCGCGTGCAGGCGGAGGATGCCGCCGAAGGACTCGTCGGGCGGCGCGGGGTTGGCGAGGCGCGCAGCGCGCCGCTCCGCCTTGCGTTGCTCCTTCTCCTCCTTGCGCGGGCAGGGGTCGAGGAGGGTCGCGATGGGGGTGTGCGCGTTGGGGTAGCTCGTCGTGTTCATCGACATCGACACGCCGCCGAAGGCCTGCGCCATGGTGAGTACAGCGTCAGCTGAAATTGGTATTGTCATTGGGGATCCGGGTTGGTGCATTGGAGGACAAGAACGAACGAAAGTCCATTATATGCTCGAGGGCCAAGTTGACGCTTTGATCTGACTAGATCGGCTTGAGTGGCAAAGCCGTGGTCAAAGCGTCGGTGGCTGCTGATGCTTGGAGCGCCTTTGTTCCACAAAAGGGAGAATTGATGTAACTTTGCGTGGTTTAAGGCGACGAATGGGAAGCATAGTTCCATATGAGATGTAACAACTGGGGGCGATTCTGAGTATTCTGAGTTGATGAGCAGGAAGTTGGCGGAAGAGATTCGGACGATGTTGAGATGTTGCCTGCGTTATTGCTAATCCGACGGCCACAGAAGGAACCGTATTGAGCCCCCAGAATCGAAATGGCCATCAGAATCGGGCGAGTGCTGTTGACCAATTGTCGATGATGGGTGCACCGTGTAGGAAAGAGAAGGGGTTACACGTGATGCGTCACGTCGCGTATCGGGGGGCCAAACAGGCCACGACATCAAGGCGAGGCGAGATCTCTTTTTTTCTGGGGCCACAAGTCATGCGTCGGAGGCCACGGACTCGAGTTAGGGTCGAATTACAGCTCCAGCCTTTTGTTCTCAGTTCATTCTGTGATGCTTTTGCATCGGGCGGCGCTCGTCTGCAGTTGAAATCAATTTGTAGCCTTCTTCTTCCTTGCATATTTATATTAGTCTTGTTCTTGTGTTCCATGGATAACTCATATCTCAGCATGTTGACCATGTATTTAGCAAGATCGTGGTCCAAGAGCGTGCGGCAAACCGAATCGACACTAAAAAAGGCTCCACTTTTTATGGAAACAAAAAAGAGAATAATCACGAACCATTTTGAAGAGGCAGATCAGATGCAGATACCATACTTATCACGCGTGCGTCTCCCTAACATCCAAATATTCTCCGTTTCTCCTTCACGCGCAGTGCTGCTGGTCATGTACATTATGCCGAATCTTGATCCGGACGTTTCTCGAGCTGACGATACATTTTCTCGTGGAATAATCTCCGAGTCGGGCACTCCACGAAAGCGTTTTGACGAACTTCGCCGCGCATTACAGCCTTTGTAGCGACGGAGACCACTTCACCGTCTGAAAATTTCAAGGGCCTTGCCGAGTTCATCTGCATTGGAACGGCTTTCAACTCTCGGGGCCCTCTAAGCGAAAGTCGCCAGTCGGTCCCAATGTTGTTCTCATCGCTCCTCGATCAACTGCAATCTGTGGGTTTATCTTCTAGCCTGCTTGTAGTCGGTCTTACTCACCCGTCTTGTCGACCCTCAAATACTTTGCTCCGCCCTTCATTTGTGGGCGATGGACCTGTCTTTTGGGACCAGATTCGGACGGAACCTTGACGGAATGGGCAGACAAACTTCAAGACTTGTTGCACTCCTTCGCCGTGTTCGTGAGATGTACTATTTTAGACCACTTACCTGGCCACATAAGCATTGGTGCCTCATCCGTCATCGTTGTAGCGAGTCAATCCAGGCCCAAATATATTAGAACAAAGGCATGCATCCTAGGAATAATTTAAGACCCCAAGCTCTCAAATATCACAACATTTGAGTTCACAGTGAATTTATTTTGCGCGGCAGTACAACATGGCCAAATAACAGGCTAGTTGGCCACCCCGCTAAATAATGGGCTGAGCTCTCAAATGGCGGCCAACTGTACTCTAAATCATAGAGGTCGATCATATTGACTATTTCACATAGTTTTGGTGCATATGTGAGGCATACGAAAGGTCAGAAAATCTGCTTCCGACCGATGGGGAACCCCAAAATTGGGGTCGTGAGATGAACGAGTGTTCTGCAAGTAAAGAAAAAACCGATATGGGCCAAATTAAGATCCAGGCTACTCAATGGGAAGTATTGAGACGTACCTGAATGCTCAACTTCATCCCAAGATGCTCGGAGCTCCTCCAAAAAATCCGACTATTAGCGAGACCGAAATTGGGTGGTTTGAGATAATGCCCTGCAGAGCTATCAGAGGTGGACGGATAAAATCTCGAAATACCTCTGAGAATGAAGTATTTGATAGTGACAAGTCCCATGTACGATTCTAGACTGATAGCATGGCGTTGTCGTGTCCCGCGAAGGTGGCCAGCATGGCTGACCCAAAAAAGCAGTTGTGCTTTCTCGAGTGTATAAAAGAGAGTACTTCGGCCCATTGCCATCCAGTATCATCATAGATGGAGGCCCAGAATCGGGGGATCACAATGAGCCACAAAGATCGTGGATCGATGAAGGAATGGTGGAGAAATAGCGACGCCAAGTGAGGCGAGCGGTCCGATGGCAAGAAATTGATGTCCCCACGCCTCGGATTCCGATCCGCAATGCCGTAGCTTTCGATCAAGCCATCACTTTTGGCTGGAATTTGGTCTGAACCTTCGTCGGAGGTCCTACTCTGTTCGAACATTGTGCCCAGTCAAGATTATCAATCCCTAGCCTTCTAGCTCCCAAGTGGCCAACTAAGTGGGGTGGCCAGGTAAGGGGTCCCAAATAGTAAACCGACGCTGTAGTCAATTATTGATCGCAATTATGACACGACCACGCACCGCATCTGCGTAGCGGTTGAATCAAAGGCAAGGTTTGAACCGTGGCGAGGCTGTGTTCACTGCGGCACCGATGTATCCGATCAGATGAATTACGTGCGCCCATCGCTGGCGCCTTCCCGTTTGTTCCCCGCCACCATCTTCAACCTCGATTTGACCTCGATAGCCTGCTTGCTAATATGCGCCACTCTTTTGAATCCTTGGAAAGATAGGAAACAGGCCATTAGCCAGCGACATAACCGCTGAACACTCCGTCGGCGCCCGGTGGACCGATGGGCGAGAGTTTCATGTCGCTCGGATCCCCGCAACGCGCTTATCACAATGCTGTTCCTTCCCTGTCGTTAAAAACGACGCTGCAATCTGGCCTGCCCCACTGTCGTCGTCCACGTCTCAGCGCAATGTGGCTCTCATCTATTGCGTGCCTGCTCCTCCTCGCACCACTGCCCTCACCCGCCCTCGTCATACGAGACAGGCCGAATACTGCCCATCCGACCTACAGGGCCACGCGGAATGGTCCCAGCTCAATGATGGCTTCCTACGCTCCTACTCTCGAAAACGTCCCAGGGCGGGTGAGTCTCCTTTTGCAATATTAATGGATGTCTTCTAGTGGGCTTACTGATATATCCAGTATGTCACCGCGATAACCGTGAACGATCGAGATTTCCGGGTGGCCATCGATTCCGGCAGCACGGATCTGTTTCTTGCAACACCTGCGGACTTTCAATACGACTCGACCGGAGCACTTCCCGTCGAGTTCCAGTACGCGGGTGGGAACGTAAGCGGGACGACTGGTTTCGCAACCGTACAGCTCGGGGACTACAGTTTTTCACCCCAAGGTGAGTATCCGCTTCATGCTATGCCCATCGTGATCTAATGGGGTGGGTCCATGGCAGCGTTCATGAATGCCACTTCTGTACGTCAATCTTGTTTGAATCAGCGAGATATATGGACTGACCGACTTGGCAGGTGGGCCTCAAAGGGATAGTCGATATCGGGCTCGACGGGCTTTTGGGCTTGGCTGTTGGTGGAAATCAAACCTCGGACCTCGCGCGCATACTGGGTGATCCTGCCGGGCAGCCTTTCCTGTTCAATATCTTCGATCAGACCCCGGACCAGAACAACTTTATGGCCATCTCGCTCTCGCGCACGGACGACCTCGAGGGCTCCGCAGACGCGTCGTTTACGATCAACGAGCTGGACCCGCAGTACGCGCGTATTGCCGCGGAGACGCCGGTCCCACTATTCCCGGGGAACAACGGCCGGTGGAGCATCCTCGTGGACGCCATAAACGTCAACGGGAACTTCATCCCGCTCACGTCCAATGTCCCGAATGCCCCGAACGGAAGTCTGTGCGTACTGTCCAGTTTTAAAGTGCCCATTCACACTGTACTTACCTTCTTTCTAGCGTCGTCTTGATGGACACCGGATCTCCTACGGCATCCTTGCCACCAGACATTCTGTACGCTCTGTATTCGCATATTCCGGGCGCATCCGTCGGAGTGCAGGGCGATTCCATATTCTTCACCTTGCCCTGCAACACCTCTGCAATAATCACGGTCGTGATTGGGTGTGTCCGGCTCTCCCTTTCTTCATCATGTAGCTCATCATCTGACCATCTGATTGTCGATGCTAGGGGTTTGCCGTACACAATCCATCCGCTTGACTTGACGAACATCGTAACCCCCCTCGACGACGGCAGCGGCACCAACTTTACGCTCTGTGTCTCAACGATACAATCAATGCCCGGTTTGTCCGACCTCGACGGGATCTTCGGCGACAGCTTCATGCGCAATGTGTACTCCGTGTATGTCCATCCTCGTTCTCCTGGGTACCCGATACCTTGCTGATGATCTGCCCGGCTGGCTAGATTCAACTTCGGCGACAGTGTCGCGAAATCCCCGACGGGCGCGGCGACGATGCAGCTGCTGTCGCAGACGACCCCGCGCGAAGCGGTCGCGGACGTGCAAAACGTGCGCATGAAGCAGCTCGCCAACGCCGCCCCCGAATTCCAGGGCACATTCCCCGACTTTATACCCGCGCCCCCCGGGTCCTCCCGCCCTACCACCGACACCGTGGGCGCAAATCCCGTGGGGTCAAATTCAGGCTCAAGTTCGTCGACATCGGATACCCACCCCCTCAGAGGGCGTGCACCTCAGCGGCGCCGTCACCGACTCTTCCGCGTCGTCCGACGGTACCGAGTCCGACTCCCGCCTGCGCCAATACGGCGTGATCATCATCGGTCTGCTGAGTGGAAACCTCCTCATCGTGCTGATCCTCGCTGTCATCGGCGTCGCCTTGTACGTTAAGCGTAATGGCACGAGCGGGCCCTCTAGTCGGAGTGCAGCGTACGTTCCCGTCAAGCTGAGGGAGGAGGCCCCGCGTAGCTCGGAGGCGCTGGAGGAGGACCGCCGGTATTCGGACTGAGCAGCGCAGCACAGGAATGAATGCAGGGACGTTTATTTTGTATTTTCTGTTAAATTCGAGGCCGCTTGCCTCCTAATTAAAACGGCGACCTTAGATCAAGACCTCCTGGGAGGATTCTGCTCAATATGTCCGATTCAATACAAACGACGCTTTTATCGAGAGGATTGGTGAAACTTGAATAGATGGGGGCGAAAAACGGGGTGAATGATCTGCATTAGTGAAGGGCGAAAGCATACTGATACCGGATTAAAAGAATCTAAGAGATCAAGTTCATTGGCGAGGTCCAAGAAAATAATATCGAGTACAAATCGAGTACAATAATTTCGGGCGGTCAGCAATGATCGAGCATCATGCAACATGACAAAGCGCTGAATCACATTCTTGCTCGCCTTCCACCCCTCAAACATTCTCCACTTCCAGCTGACTCTCCTGCAGTCTGGTTACAGCTATACTGGAGGTGCTTCCTATCCCCTCCCACCCATCCCTGTTCGCTCACTCCGCTATGCCTCTAGGTCCCTCGCGTTGCCGCTTATTGGCATGCATCCACAAAGGTGCGCTTTATCCATTCCCTTTGCCGCTGCTATTTCCTAACCCGCAAACTGCTATTCCAGCGCTGATTCTCCGCAGACGTGCGCCGAACAGCGCGATGACTACATTGAGTGCGTGCATCGCACGAAGGAGGTGTGTCCGTGCGTTCGTGGCGCTGCCTGCGTGCAGGGCTGACTGAGCCGCAGAAAGCGCGTAACGCGGCGATCTAGGCGGAGTGTTTTCGCCGGCAGGCACAGGCGCTCAAGGACCATAAGAAGGACCTCGACGGGCAGGCGGACGGCGGCCCCACGCGGCTCGGTCTTATACCCACGCCACCCGTCTAATCTAAGTAATGTGGCACGCAATTACAACTCGCGACCAATGGGTTCTCCTTCTCAAATATCTGGTTATCTCTCGGCACTCGACCCTGGAAATTCACTCTGGATCCCAGGGACGAGTCCCTACCAGGCGCCCTCACCCACCCTCAAAATTACTGGATGCTGCTGTTTCTGAGCTCGATTTTATCAATGCACCCCGTGTAAGGCCATATTCTGTGTCGCCGGAATTTGGGTTGCAATTGAATCAATCGTTGTACCTGGGGCACGGCGCTGATTGTGAGGGAGTCTTCTTTCGTGTAGCATTCCCCGGAAATCCCTCTGCTTGCTGCTTTGAAGCGCCTCAGTTTGTTCCCCCCGTGCATTCTCTTTTGCCATCGCCCATTTCGTCGCTTCTCTTGTCAGCTCACACGAAATGACCCTGGAGGGCACTCAACTTCCTTCCTCTGTACGTCATTCGGAGCCTGTCCAGCCGCCGGCGATTATTGACGCTGGGTATAATTGGCGTATTTCGCAGGGCTCAACCACGAAAATCATCCAATCCATGATCCTCTAAGGACTGCATCTCCTCAAAAGTGGTCAAAATGTGTTTTGAGCTCGCACTGCGAGCAGCACACAGGTGAGTCAATATGATGAAGGCACGGGAAGGAGCGAAGCTCATATTTTCAACCTACGCGCTTCTCCACCGGGGATATTGGTGCGCGCCCGAGGGCCCCACGACTGCGCCGAATCTCTCGTGCGCACAGAATACTGCACGCCAGATGCCCGAGGCGCTCGCCTTGGCTGGGGCGATCCGGGATCGCCCCGGCTGCGAATCGCTGACTCACAGTTTGACTAGCTCCGTGCAATGCCGCGACGAGCGCCGGTGCAGCGCCGGCTGGACGCCGCCATCAGTATTGTCCTGATTTCCTCCCGCGCAATACCCTCTTCCCCCCGCTGACTTCAATCTACTCTTGTTGACCTCGCACCAAGGCGCCACTTGGAACGCAACCGCCCCCAGCTCCAACGCGCTCCTAGCGCCTCCAGCTGCCTCCTCGTCAAGTCGACATGGCCCCGCTGAGTCCTAGTTTGCCCGAGATCCCCGAACCACGGCTCAGGGCTGACGCGGCGCCCCCCCGAGTCTCGGCGTCCTTTTATTTTCCGCTTCCTAACGTCCATTGATAAACCGATATCGGAATTCTAAACATACTCAGTAAATGGGCGCTGGGTTATGCCTTTGTCTTCAAACACCGGTTGACTAATCTTCTCGTGAAATCCCTCTTTGTGGCCTCATCCCCGGGCATCATTTGCAACATCCCAATCGCCGGGAATCTCACCTCGCTCACGTCGCGTAGCGCAGTTGCCGCTCTCGCCTCGTCAAGTCGACATGGACAACGGCTGACCCACCGCGGCTGAGGCCTGGGATGTCCGAGATGCCCGAACCACGTCCTCAGGGCTGACGCAGCGGCCCCCAGGCGGAAGCTGCGCATCCTTGGTTGATAACGTCCACTGACAGCGATCCCAAAACTCTGACTAATTTCAAACTGGCGCAGCTGCATTTGTTGTCGAGTTGTTGACTTTTAAAATGATGGAATCATGGTACGTACTGATCTTAATACGGCCTCACTTGATTGTTCACTTCGTTTTTGCATTTCGAACCTAAAACGCAGTGATTTACAACGTCCGGCGTGAAGTTCTAGTGCCGTTCCGGCGAAAGTACACGCGTTGGATTACCCTGTGCCTGCCGCAGTTGTGCTGAATCATTGGAGTCATTTAGGCGCTCGGGTATACCTTCGGTACCTGAGGATCTGTACACTTGACTGACGAAGTCCGGGCCTCCTGCGTGAGCAGGCCGTTGTCAGTGCCTCGCCTTAAAAGGTGCGCAAAGGATAAACCAGAACCATCACCCTTCAGCACACCTAATCCTCCCATCTTGCGTAAATATGTCTCTACCCACCTTCTCGTTCTCCACTACTGCCGATGAGGTCGCCACGGCGTTTTCAAGTGAAATCCGAGGCAAAAATGGTGAGCCGCGCGGCATTGTCAATGGGCTATCCATGTCCTAAGCATATTGCAGTCTTGGTTACAGGGACTTCAATGAACGGTCTCGGATTCGAGACGGCCCGTGTCATCGCGAAGCATGCAAGCCTCGTTATCATCACTGGCTACAGCCTCGAGAGGTATTGCCTGCCTGCGCACGAATCCTGACGATATAACTGAGTGCGCCGTCTGCAGACTCAAGCTCTCGGAAGAGGCGCTCAAGAAGGACGTACCAACAGCGAACATTCGCTGCCTCGTCCTCGATCTCTCGTCGCTCGCCGCCGTGCGCAAGGCCGCAGCGGAGGTCAATGCCTACCCGGAAGGGCTCCATGTGCGTAAACCGTGGCTTTAATTAATTCTGTTGTCGAGTCGATTTCCAGGTCTTGATCCACAATGCGGCCGCCCCCTGGGGGCCGTTCAAGCCCACCGTTGACAATCTGGAGAACCAGATGGCCACGGACCACGTTGGGCCGTTCCTCTTGACCAAGTTGCTCGCGCCGAAGTTGCTCGCCTCGCGCACGGCGAACTACGTGCCGCGCGTGGTCATCCTCACGAGCCAGTTCCACGCGCTCGGCAGTGGCGTCAACTTCGACACAATCGGCCACCCGGACCCGGAGAAGTACGTGAGCACGGAAGCCTATGCGCAGGCCAAGAGTGCAAACTGCCTCATGGCCATCGAGCTGTCGAAGCGCTCGCAGGGGAAGATCAACGCATATAATGTGCATCCCGGAAGTAGGTTTCTGCGCTGCCTCTGAGACCGTGACATAACAAACGTCGCGCAGTAATCTACACAAATATCTTTCAGAAAGAGGAATCTCGTCTCGACATGCAGGCCTTCGGTGCGCTCGATGATATCAACTACTCTCCTCTCTCGCTCAAACAACCTTCGATATATAGAACTCCTCGGACCTGATGGGAAGCCCAATACAAAGCCTCTGACAGGCCCGATGGCAAGCGAAGCACAGAAATTGGAGTGGAAGACCATCCCTCAGGGCGCGGCAACGTGAGATCAGGCAGATTCGAATCATTGACCGTCCTAACAAAGTATTCATCCCACCCCAGCACCGTGGTCGCAGCGTTTGATACCAGGCTGAACGGCCAGTCCATTTAATAGCAGCACACCACGGCGTGCACTGACCGGTCTTATTCCGATTCTAGACAAACCCGGGGCATACCTCAGCGATGGCAACGAGGCGAACAAGGATCGCGCAGCGCACAGTTCGGATCCGGTGAGCCCGCCGACATCTTGGTTGTAGCACATTTTGACCACCTCCTGGTAGGTCAATGCGGAGAAATTGTGGACCGCCACCGAGGAGATCATTGGCGAAAAGTTCACGTTTTAATTCGTGCCTGGCTTGTTGGGATATTGTAATTCCAGTACTAGTCTCCCTATTCAACGCGGCGCATCACTCCACCGAGAAATTTCCATTCCTTGTCTTGTCTGCCGGGAGAACTATTCAGACTGAGAAATCCAAGGAAATGGGAACCCTCAGTGTTGTCGCCTGACGAATCCGCCTCCTACGCCACACAAGGATCCGAGATTCTGCTACGCGTTCCGTTGTTCCTATGGTCCTTGGCCTTCCCCCGGCCGCTAGTCAATTTTCACCGAAGGGACCTCGTCGATGTCCCTGACCTAGTGGCTGTGCGCGTGAATACACGCTTGTGCATGTCTCGTTTACATAATTGGCGACGTCGTCTCCGCCCGTGGCCCGCTGCCCGTGCATATGAGAAGTTCCGACTGTCTGCGCGTCCGGACTTATTTTATCCTGTTGTTTGACTATATGAGTCGGACGTCTACGACAGAGAGCCAGGGAGAAATGTAGGGTGGAAAGCCTTCGAGGATCGGCGGTGAGCATCCATGCCTTCGTGATTGCCGCGTGTCTCATTTTGATTGGACGAATCACGACTTGCAATTAGAAGGAGATGTCCACCCGATAGGACCTTTGGCATTTATTGGTGGCATTTATTGGTGACGTGAATAGTGAGCGCAGCGGGTTCGTTTCAGATGGTGGTGGACGCTGAAAGTGAAGGTCAGATGGATATTCTTCTGCGGATGATGAACACAGTTTGTCGGGCAGCAGCTGCTCTGTGACGTCCAGACGAGCCGTACTGAGAATTGACTGAGAACATACGATTAACACCAGTTGGACACTCAAATTGATCGCCATCTCCGTTTCATGAAAGCGCCCAAAAGTGCACAGCTCATTCCTCGTGGGATGCATCGAGCGGAGAACACGAAGTATATTCCTCGAAGCGAAAAAAGTCAGCTTTCAGCGGAATCCATAACTTGAAGGTCTGACCGCAATTGCAAAAGTCGCGACGGTCACAAGACGAAAAACTTGAGAATCCGTTTGTCTGATTCCGACCTCACCTTCTTCACCATCACTCAGTCCGAATATGCAGTACTGCCATGCGGAGCAGTATTAGGGCTTCCACCCGTTGCCGCGACGGCAACGGCCGTCGAATTGACGGGTATTCGATGGGAACGGGCCGTCTCGAGACGGCCCGTCGAGAAGTTGAAAAAAATCTTGACGGGACGGCACGGTCAACAGCACGGCCGTTGACGGTAGCACGGCTACTAACGGGCGACGTAACATTGAATTTTGGGTCGAAAATCGAGGTCATATTAGACAGGATGTGCAACAGCCGCATGGGCCGCATGCGGCTTCATGCAGCTTTTGGTCATTGTGCAAAGCTGCACCCAAAACAGAGGATTTGGGGCCTCAACAACATGCATCTCAGTAGAATACATGTGTCACGTACCATGCATTTCCCAACTCCATTTCAGAGTCCCATCAGATTCCGAATAAACCCGAACACAGCCTTACCGCAATACCCTTACTTTGATTGGTTCGTACAGCCTTGACTCATACCTATGCCTATGCTATGCTTTGACTCATCTCATCACAGAAGTCTTGGACGATCGATGATATCCGACTTATTCTGACTTGACTATATTCAGTATGACTCGATACATCACGGAAGTCTCGGAATACCAATTATTCCGACTCTTACATTATATCTCCTTTAAGTATTATACTTTGTATAAATACCGTCCATGTCTGTAGTTAGACTCCAGTTTGAATATCAACTAAGACTTGCCTTACTCCTCTCTCTCTCTCGGACTTCCATCTATTTCTGAAATCGGGCCTTGGGCGTAGAGAAGGGCGCAGCGCACGAGCTGAAGCCAAGCCCCCTCCAACTATTGTTACAGGTTTGGTCTTGCGTTCGGATTCCGACTTCCTTTCCGCATTCTTAATCACTCTGTCTTGCTCGTTCGCACTTCGTCAATAGCAGGTGCTAATCGGATTTCCATCAGAATCCCGGTCGGGGACCGGTACTTGACAGTGTCTCTGGATATAACCATCTACTATACACTTGTTTTACATGTTGTCAAGTACCGGTCCCCGACCGGGATTCCGATGGAAATCCGATTAGCACCTGCTATTGACGAAGTGTGAATGAGCAAGACAGAGTGATTAAGAATGTGGAAAGGAAGTCGGAATCTGAACGCAAGACCAAACCTGTAACAATAGTTGGAGGGGGCTTGGCTTCAGCTCGTGCGCTGCGCCCTTCTCTACGCCCAAGGCCCGATTTCAGAAATAGATGGAAGTCCGAGAGAGAGAGAGGAGTAAGGCAAGTCTTAGTTGATATTCAAACTGGAGTCTAACTACAGACATGGACGGTATTTATACAAAGTATAATACTTAAAGGAGATATAATGTAAGAGTCGGAATAATTGGTATTCCGAGACTTCCGTGATGTATCGAGTCATACTGAATATAGTCAAGTCAGAATAAGTCGGATATCATCGATCGTCCGAGACTTCCATGATGAGATGAGTCAAAGCATAGCATAGGCATAGGTATGAGTCAAGGCTGTATGAACCAATCAAAGTAAGGGTATTGCGGTAAGGCTGTGTTCAGGTTTATTCGGAATCTGATGGGACTCCGGAATGGAGTTGGGAAATGCACGGTACGTGACAGCTGAGCACCAATGATGTGTTAGAGCAGCCGACAATTCAGCGGCTTGAGCGATGCTGTGAAAAAACGGGTTTCCCGAGCTCTGTTCACAGAAGATTTCCACACTACTGAAGATTTAAGTATATCAGGCATCAAATAGAAGCTCGGAGATGCAATGATGGTGCTTGATTCAAAATAAACAGGAAAGCCGCTGCGGCTTTGCACAACTGCCAAAAGCCGCATGCGGCTCGTGCACATCCTGTCTATTGCCGCAGATTGCTGTACAAACCCTGCGGTAAATGTGCATCGTTGCTTCATTGCAAGTTGAACATGTGAAACAATACCTTGCGTGCCAAACCAAGCTGAAGAACCTGCGGACAACAAAGTTAAGGCTTTGGATAACCTGAAGCCACTCAGCTGTCTCTGAAATGCAGGATTTGACACCAGCAAGTTTTCGCAGGTTTTCGCAGACTCTGAGTTCGGGTCAATTCCGGAAGGGGAAATGCCGTTTCGGCATTGCCCGGGTTGAGATTCCTTCAGCATAAGCCACCACGGTGGATCACAAATGTTCAAGCAAGATTGAATATGAGTGTGGGTTGTTTCGTACACCATATTTACCACTTTGGAGGCTGAAACAACACCAAGTTTGCGGGCACCCGTCAAACGGCCGTGACGGCCGTTTTTCGACGGCAAAAAACGGCTCACACCCGTGCCGTGACCGTGCCGTCAATCGCGTTTCAAAATGGTCGACGGAACGGGCATGGCACCCGTTCGACGGGTGCCGTCGAACCGTCTCGACGGTCACGGATGGAAGCCCTAAGCAGTATAGCCCCTCAAGCCCGCTGCCCAAGTGGACCGAGTAATTAAAGCTCGACGCCGTTGACTCTGCATAACAAAAGTCGATTCAGGTGTATATTTCGTGGTAGATCGAGTTGAGTTTCTGAGGTATGTATGGCCGCAATGGTTACAGTAAGAAGGAAACGCGTGTGTCACGCTCACCTGTTTCGTCACTTTGTAGATGCAGCACCAAACAAGACACTGCCACACATTCTCTTTCACCCCGCGTCCACCTCGCGTTTCGAAGATTTCGCAGTCATGCATCCCTCGGTGCACATTTCCAACCTTCAACGTCTCCCGTTTTCTGTTCGTGTGAGAAGATGGCTTTCATTCTTTGAATGGCATCTCCCCGCTAATAGCCTCAAAGAGAGCTGCAACTGCCGCATGCGCAGCTGGTCGTTCTGTCGAGGAAATCGAGCGAGCACGGGACCTCATGGACAATGTCTCGAAATCTCAGAAACTATTTTTCCTCCCGGTGTACTTCGTCAACCTCGATCCGGCGGACATTCCGACGTCGGCGCAGCTGGACTCAATGCAGCCCGAGACCAGGACATGTCTTGCGCGCGCCATGGTGGCTCTCGACGGGATTTTCAATATCAGAGAACCGCCCATTGAAGTCGGTCCGACTGTGTGGCCACGTTTTTGGGCATGGACATACTTCATGGCCACGCACTGGGACCACATGCCACCCAGCGAGCTATTCCCTGAAGATACATTCTACATCGAATTCCTCCGTTACGCGGGCATTTTTCACGACCATTCGCCGACCTATGACCTGATGGAAGCGACCCCGGGTTTCAGGATCATGTTAGCAAAAGTCTGGGCGCGCGTTCCCCGATTGACGAAGTCCCTGTATTTCGAGATCGTGCTCAACGATCTGAGCGGCTTCCTCATTCACTGCGGTGCTGCAACCCCGGCTCATCTTGCCGAGATCCTTGAAGGCTCTGAAGGCACGATCGACGACTTGGCTCAGCTTATTGTCAAATGCATGAACCTCATGGTACGCCGGAAAGCAATGCTACCTCATGGGGATGCCTACTACATTCGTGCTCTCCTTGCATTTGTAGAGAGCGCCGATATCTTGTCTGGCGAGGAGGCCAAAATTCGTCCCCGTCCGCTCGGGGCCCTGAGCCGAACCCTGCTCCGCCATGAGTTCGTCGAGGCCCTGATCCGTGCGATGCAATTCCTCACCACCACCTCCTCGCCTGGAACCGGAACAGCGCTCCGCAGTTGTTTCAGGATTCTTAGGCGCATCGTCGAAACATTCCGCGGACACATTTGGCTGGAGGGCGCCGTAACTGCCGGGCTATTGCGCGTCATTGTGGCTTGCTCGAGGCTGGAGTGCGCCCCAGAGCTCATCGGCCAGCTCCGCCATTTTCTTACTCACCTTCTACCTGCCAGCCTGGTCCATTACTATTCAGTCCTCTAGCTCGAGCCTGCGCTAGCTGAAATTTCCACAGACGACCTCGAGGACACTGAGATATTCGACGACTGGACCGATTTCGAAGCGCTGGGGTACGACCGATGCGATATTTTGAATGGCTTGGACTCGACCGAGGATACCCCGCTGAAGGCGTGCGACAACACCAAAGTTCGTTCCATCGCATGTTCAATTCTGTCATCGCACAACTCACGCTTCGTCAGTGTGGCCGGATCTTGCCCAAGTCCGAGTTCAAACGCTGCGCCGGATGTAAGTCCGCCTACTACTGCGCGCGATACTGCCAAACGGCAGATTGGAAAGCTGGGCGCCATCGTAAGGCCTGCTTGACGGAGCAGCTTCTGACTTTGAGTGCGTCGCCTTCCGCTAGTGTGCGGACCCTCGTGTACGATGATAATTTAAACAGCGGAATCTGCGGTCGCCGGGTCATTGTTCCACGAGCGGGAGTTCCTTCGATGGTTGATCCAGCACGATTACGAAGAAGATCGCGTGTTTATCTGCGCGGAGCAGGTCAAATGCATGGCCACCAATCCCGGTGACGGCCCCCTCGTGACGCTCTTTGACTACACCGTCAACCCCACCAAGATCAGTGTGCAATCAGTGGCCACCTCGCCGGTTGCGGCGGTCCTCCAGAAGGCGGGCACCGAGTGGACCGACATTCTCGCGCGCATCGCAGCCAGCGACGGACGCATGCAGCTGCATATCATGCGCGTTTTGCAGGGCAACAATACGCGGTATTGGGTCGTTCCTCTCCGAACAAATAGCTCCATCCTCCAGACAAAGCTTTCGCGGCTGGCGGGGAGCCTTCCCTCCGCCGCCTCGGACGCCGAACTCTCGGTTGAAATCGAAGCGATCCTGGACGAGGAGGACGAAGATGGTTTGGTGGAAATTCACTAGTTGTATGTCGATGCAGTAATCTGAATACTTTGTATGCCTTACAGCTCTTTCCGAAAACCTTGACACTGCAAGATTTTTTTTTCGCCGGTGTCAACTTTTGATGGAATGTTAAGGATTGCCGGTTTAGGTGTTGCCGAGCGGAGCCGATGACAGCCGAGCCTTAGCCGAGCTGAGATCCTCCCACCTGAAATTGCGTCCAGATATTTGTGCTGGCATTAATGAAGGGGTTTCGGGTCATATAATGTAAACTGTCTGTGGGTTGCACCGCGGAGTTAACGGAAGATTGACCTGGCGGCGACTGACCCATCCCGAAAGGCCAGCTGATCCGAACCCAATTCGGCAATGCTTAACCTTGCATCAAAAGTTGAGCTTGAGTTGAGCAACGCCAAAATTTTCGACGCAGTGTCAAGGTTTTCGGAAAGAGCTGTAACAGTCAATTCAACCCGTGCGCTGAACCTATTAAATCATATCTCGTTCCACATTTTAGACTCCGATCAGCTTGCGAAGGCGGGTACTCTCAGAAGAGAAACAAGAAAGTACAGGAGACGACGCCCTTCTTTCTAAAGAATAATGCCGAACGACCCCAATCCTTCGCGTATGAAGCTCTTGGTCCGCGCCCGACAAGGATCCATATCAGCACCTGATTCCGACGTCTTTCGCATTTCAACCCCCAAATCTTCAACATTGAGCGTTGTCCCAGTGCCTGACGGTGGTGTGCAACACGCTTGACGAGTCTTTTTCGCAACGTTGCTTGGCCTTGCTGGACGGCCGGCAATAAATCCATTTCCCGAATAAATAGTCTCGGGCGGTTGACCCCGAAGACGTATCGATGAACTTGTCGCGCATAAGACTCTCGTAGTTGCGGAGAGCTCATAGTTGTGTCTTCCATTTACTCAATATTGTAAGTTATCCGCGTTAGAGCGGGCACTATCCCATGCCTCGACACAGAGTAAGATTCCTCCCTACAAGGTGCTCGTCGAACTTATCGCGGACAACGCGAGGAAAGGCAGGGCCCAGCGGCAACCGCATTCATTTCGATCCTACTGCACTACAATGACCACCTTCCCACCATGAGCCTGGGACTCGAAATATGCGTAAGCCTCCTTGGCTTGATCGAAGGGGAACACTTTATCGATGACAGGCCGTGTCATCTCAACATTGGCTTCAATGAGCTTATTCATATCCTTGAACCTGCGAAGCCGATGAGATGATAGCAAGGAGTGCAGCCTCGACCAGGGCACTCACTGTTTTACAGATCCGACAAAGACCCCCCGTATGTTGAGGCCCTTTTGGATCGCAGGCAACACGATATCGACAGCGGGTTGCGCCTACAATACGGTCATAAGATGATCTGGAGGAGCAGTTGAAATACGCACCCCGCCCAGGTGGCCGATGAGGTCGATGCTGCCGTTGAGCTTGACAGAAGAGATTGACCGCTGGAGAGTACTGTTACCCGCAACCTAGATCGCATAAATATCTATGAAGACACTCATCGTGTTCGAATGTCTATACACAGACCTCAATAACGCGATCCACACCCAACCCTCCGGTGAGCTTCAAGACCTCCTCATCCCACTTGGGCGTCGTCTTGTAGTTGACCACATGTTTAGCCCCGAGTCGCTTCACCGTCTTGAGCTTCTCCTCGGAAGACGAGAGGGCGATAACCTTCGCGCCTGATGCGACTGCGAATTGGAGCGCGAAACTGTTGGTGATACTCAGAGGTCGTGTAGGAGTGCGAAAGGGGAAACATGCATCGAGACGCCACCGGTCCCAAGGATTAGGACTGTGTCCCCCGCTTTGACCGGGGCGTATCCGGCGGTCAGAGCGTGCGTTGTAGGCTGTTACAGCGGCACAACTGAATTACCATAAGTCAGGATTAAATGTGGGACTGTTGAGCAACTGCTAAGCGTACGGTAAGGTTGCAGCCTCGTCATAAGAGAGGTGCGCCGGAACGGTGACGAGGGACTGGGACACAAGGTCAACATTTTCTACTCGCAGTTGCAACACGAAACGTGATACTTACGTGAGCCGGAAATGCCCTGTACTCCGTCAATACGCCTTGCAACCTCCCGCCGAGGGCCGTCGCAGCAATATCTGCGCTTATTTCGTCGTGGAGCCGATCCAGGATGAAGTTCGCAGAAACGCGGTCTCCGACCTTCCATTTTGTGACGTCGGCACCAACGGCGATGACCTCTCCGGCCATGTCAGAGCATGGGACAAGGTTGGGCTGTACACTGGGAGAGTGTGCATTAGACCCGCCCGCAAGTCCACAGGGGTAAAATAAAACACGCACATGCCAGGATAACTGGATTGCGCGACCAGGAGATCGCGGAACTGGCGGTGACTGAGATTAATTCATAATGGATACCGCGGAGCAGTCTGGACAAATACCTGCAACGAGACGGCATGCGTCTTCACCAAGACCTCGTTCGATTTGGGGCCTGCCAGCGGCACCTCTGTGAGCACCAAGTTATTGTACGACCCTCGCTATCACATTTGCGGCAGGTAAGCGGGTGAACCATGCAGTTCTCCCCAGTGGTTCAACTGACCTGGGGATACAACCACTGGCGCGTCGTTGCGGGGAGAGCCATATCGGATGCAGACACGGAAATGGGGCGGTCGGAACGCTATGCCCATTTAAATATCGGCGCAAATACACTGAGCAGATGACATAATGATTGGTAACTTGGGAAAATGTGTCAGTGACGATTTACTAACCCTTCGCGATCGAGGGAAATGCTTTGACAGATCACGCACGAACAATTGCGACAGACTTGCGCGACATGATGCATTCGAGTTGTGGACAGCGTCTCTTGTGAGTCACTGGAGCCCAGGAAACGTGTAACTGGCATATATCCCGATAGCTAGCCGCCGAGGAGGGCCGATCGGCCAGGGAAAGTCGTGCACATGCGGTGAGGAGTGATCAGATTTGAGTAATTCGCGCTGGGCAAAGAAGACCATCTGACGCTTGTGAAACGATTGATTTAATCAACGTAACTGCATTCCATCCAAGCCCGAGCCCAAAAATTCAAGCAGTGAACAAAGGCATATGCATGCACGATACAACATGACGCACAGATCATTCGTTGATTTCCAGCGATAATTTCATGGGTGGGGGCCGGTCCTTCGTTGGGACCAACGAATCAAAGAATCCTCATGGCAATCGCAGTCCCAGCCAGGACGATATCCACCACGATTTTGAAGTCTTAGACGGATATAGTGAGGCACTTGGATGTAGCTGAGGTCGTTGCTCTCGAAAGGCAGTTAAGACTCTTGAAAGATCGGATGCAGTCCAGGGACACTCGCTCGGAATCGCGCAGAGCGATTGCAGTCACAGATAGAGGGAAAATGTGTCGATGCGATTATACGGTTAGTGTAGCCAAGTAGATCCGCTTCGCCTGACGTGAGCTGGAATGTGCTGGGCTTTCGTGATTTCCATTATACGACACTCCAGGTTCGAAGAATCCATCACATGGATAAATGGACCTAGATCAGCGGTTGGAAGAACATGGAGAAGAGATAGCAGGTATAAGATAGCATTTAATTTTCCTCGAGACGGAATGGGTTGGAAACGTGAGCCTTTGGTCTAGATTCAAGTCCATTCCTCGCGTTAGTATGCTGAACTGATCAGAGCAAATCTGCGTGCCTGATTGATGCGAGGCATCAAGCCATCATGATCAGGCAAACTCCGCGTTTTCTTCACTTGTCTCTTCCACCACTTTTTCTGGTCGATCTGCTGGCAACCTCTGGCGCAAACGCCGCTACTGTCTTCATACTTTGTATATCCAATTCCCCCGTAAATCTCGCTCCACTCATCGTCTTAATCACAAATCGTCAGTCAAGTCCATCAGTAAAAGAGCACGTTTGTCTTTGAGATCTTTGTCTTTGAAACCCGTCTTTGGGGATCTTTGTCTTTAAAAATTGCATCTTTGTCTTTGGATAGTGTCTTACAGACATCTTAGTCTTGGGGAGCGGTGTCTTAGTCTTTAGGCATCATCTTACTATCTGTGGCCTGGAAGTATTTATTGGGCACTGAAAAATCCAAGTACTGTAACACACATTGTGGGCATGTTATTGCACAGTTTTCGCAAGTAATTGGAAGTAAAAACTGCTAGTAATATCTCGGTCGGAATTGAGCCTCCAGCCAGAGAGAAAATGGTCGGGCCAGAAATGCAGCCCGAGTGCTTCATACTGGACAACTCTACCCATCCTGGAAGGGAGCGGAACGGCGTGTAACACTGGCGCTCGAGCCTTCAGTGGCAGAGTGATGCCAGTCAATCGACAAGTCATTCAAACTCCGCTTGATCAGTCCAATCAATGATCCGTTGCTACGGGTGACGGATGGCGTGATTCCAGGCCATCAAATGGTTGGTCGCTCTCTTTCCTCTTCCCCCCATCACCCCGCTGCCCGCGTCCTCCTCAAGCTCTCGTCCTCAAGCCTCGCAAGGCCAGTCTCAAGCCTTAAGCCTCGCAAGGCCTCAAATCTCAAGTCTCAAGCCGCGGAGCCTCCAACTTCATGCTCCCGCCCTCAAGAACTCTCGTTTCCTCCTGTCCTGCTACTTCTGCTCTCGCCGTCTAGACCCTCTCTATAGCTGTGTCCCATATCTCACTGCTTTTAGCTCTCCCATGCTGCGCTTACAGTGTTGTTCCTGTCTTACGCGTCTAACAACCGCTTGGGGCCATACTAATTTCCTTCCCCAAGTCTTCTCCCGAACCTGAATCGGTGTGGCAGAATAGCACGCTTCCTCCCGGCGCAGGTATGTACTGGCCTCCGTACCCTTCGCTCGCTGATCTTTCATATTCAGCTCGTACCATTTATTCTCCTTCGGATGCACTAGTTCTTCTGCGGTACAGGTATGTATGTCCAATCACCCTTATTCTTTCTACTCATCATCTGCGACAGTATTCACGATTCCCTCGGCCCTCCACATACTTCCCGCTACACAACCTATCTACCCAACTCAGCCGTATGCGAAACGGCCTCACCCCACATGCACTTGCCGCCAACTTCGTCATCCGCGATGCGAATTAATAGCTCGTTTGTACGTAGTAGACCCAAATATAGATGTCTTTTATCTGTCTTTCAATGGTCTTGAGTCATCTTTCATGGTTTCAAATCATCTTTGATAGAGTCCTGGGTAAGACATATCACATCTTAGCGGTCTTGTCCAAGACGTGCATCTTGGCTAAGATTTTGAATCTGCTTAGCCAAAGATGCCCGTCTTTGGGAAAAATGTGTCTTGGACGTCTTTGACGTCTTGGCCAAGACGCCAAAGACGCCAAAGACAAACGTGCTGTTTTACTGATGTCCGACGTGATTCGGCAGAGCTCGTCAGCTCTTGTGTCAGCTTCGATTCGCGGTCATAGAAGGGGACAAGTTCTGCTGAAAGCTACTCTCGACGTACGCCTTATTCGTCCCCTCCAACAAATGTCGAGGACGGACGGCCCCGGGCGGCTGAGTGCTCAGATTCGGAAGCCACATCCGACGAGTCGGACTCTGACGCGGATTTCACGGGAACAAGTGTTAAGAAGACGCCTCGGTCTCTCTTGATATACCGTAGATTGAACGGAAGGCATGAAGCAGACAGATAATCGTGGAAAAAAAAAAACACTGGGACGGTGCAGTTCACGGCATTTGGTAAAATCCTCTCACCCCCTGACCATGGGATCTTCTCTAAATAGGGCAAGGAAACTACGATCCTGCGGAGATAATTGGCGGCTGGGAGCGAGGATAGGGTGCGCACAGCCGTCTCCAGGCTCGGTTGGTTTATGACCTCGATGCGGATGAGGGTTAGATGAGGGAACCACGCGAGGTTCAGAATTTCGTCCTCCTTTGAAGGGTGAGCGACGTACGAGAGGTGGCACCGCGCAGTGTGACGTACCATGGCTGCGAAGTCGAGGACTTCGATTGCGCGGGGCGCGGGGACCAATCGCGACCAGGGGTGTACCGTGTGCCTTGGGCGAGAAAAAACTTTTAGCGCCGAGAGGTCGAGCGGACATAAGGGGTCCGTCAGCCACGTCGCGCACTGACGCGGGCACCCGAGCCGGAGAGACTCCAGCGTGATGGGTAGTGCTGGAACCGTTCCGAGCTGCGCGGGATCCACGGCATCTCCGTCGGTGAGTGGGAAAGGGGACGAGAGGAAAAGCTCGAGGTGGCGGAGTCCCTGCGCGCACCGCTCCCAGATGTGCGCAAAAAGGGCGAGGTGACTGATGGAACAGGTAAGCTGCACGCGTTGGAGCGCCGGGGCACCGAGTAGCTGCTGCACCGCGCGCGCAGAAACGACGGAAAGCCCGCTATACTGGCGAACGGAGACGTGTTCCAGATGCGTAAAAGGCACATTGCAGAGGGCGAGGAACGTCTCGCCATCCCGCCCCTCCGGCTCACATAGCAGGTCAAGCCGCGCGATATGGCCGATGAGGTGCGGGGAGTCGCGTAGTAGCTCGAGTAGCCGCGAGCCACGGGTTGGAGGCGACGAACCGTCCAATCGGACGGAGATTTCGCGAAAGATGTGGTGCTGGGCCGTGTGTAGCCAGCGGCGGGAAACCAAGGAGCAGGCGCCCATGTCGGAGGCAGAGTGGCGCAAGGGCCTAATACAGCTGTCCAGCAACTCCTGGATGTCCAGAGGGCTGACTTGGCGTTCCATGTAGTCTGTGGGCGACTGTGGAAGGTCACGATGGGTGGTTGTCAGGGCAATTGACGCCCGCCTGTCCATTCATCAAGCGCTGGGAGCGCCAATGGGCAACGATCTTGTCCAGCAGTCTACTATGGGGCTCTTTCGTGGCTTCAGTCTAGTACATATAGCAGCAATAATTCGCGAATTCGTGCGATGAACGATCTTGACGCATGTAATTTCTCTACTATGCTGTTCAGATGGCCTAGATTTATCTGCAGTGTTCACGGGGATCCCGGAGGTTGACTTCGGACCAATTCCCTTCGACTCTTCCCGCACATATTTGCCGAACAAAAACTTTCCGTGGGGTATTAGGGGAGTCTTACAGTTCCATTCATTCGGCCTGCTTCTTCTCTTGGTCGCGACGAACTGCCTCTCCCTGCCTGCCTACCGGGCCACTGGCAAGAACTCTGGGACCATGTAGTTTCGTTTCTAACGAGCTCGCGCGCGGACCTCTCTGCCTGTTCCGCCACTTGTCGAGCTCTAGATCTCGTTCCAGCCTCACAGGCGGACCTTTTTCACGACATCGCCTTCCTCCCTAGCGCCTCCGGATTCGGCTTCGACATTGTACACCCTCACATAGGCCCGTCAGGGTATGACGAGGTTCCTAGCTGCGATCGCCTGCGCGAAGTCCTGTTCGGATCCCCCCATTTAATCATTCGACGCATCACTGTCGAGCTTCTAACTCGCGTTATTGCCATATAGCTATCGAATTTACGAGGCGTCCATTTGAGAATGTACATGGGAATCCCACCTCCTTTGCAGGATGACGCCACACTCGCGAGTCGTCGGGCTGGCGCAGAAGCTCGCTGGCCTGTCGTTTGTCGAGCGGGTATCGATCTGGAGCATGGCCCAGAGAATGGCCTTTTTCGCAGCAATTTTCAGCGGTGGCAGCGGGCAGCTGCGTAGCATCAGTTTTTTTTTTTGCATGCCGCTGTCATTGATTCGCCCCCCCACTCCGCAGCGTCGTTCCCCTATCACAGAGCTGCATCTTGTAGTACCGGGACAGGTGTGCGACTCGGATGTGGCTTGACCGAAGTGTGTTTTCCGATGTCTAACGAGGTCGGAACTAACATGTCACCCCAGGCACAACGGTGGACCTGGATCTCAACGTCTTCGACCAGTTGACAGGCCTCGTTATTTACGTCTGTGACCCGCAAGCCGAGATGCCAACCGTGGAGATAGCCCTCGCGCGTTTCAATGACCAGAACAATATCCAAAAATTACACTGGAGATCTCCTTCGGCGCTGCCAGTGGACATATACATACCGCACCAGACTTGTTCCACACTTTGGATTCAGCCCTTACAGCGTGTCGCATGCTGTCTCTCCGCCAATTCGTCGCGTGCTTCATTGGTTTCGGGGATGACCGCCCGGTATGCGCGTCAAGCCTCCTACGATCATATTTTCCGCTCAGAGAGGCAAGGGGTCTCTTGGTGGTCTGAGCCAGATTGTAGGTGCGATTTCGCGTAACTATGCGATTCCTGACCGATGAACGACTTCAGATGTTGTATGTCCGCACTGCACAGTGATGTGTGGGTTACTAAGTTCTGTATAACTTCCGATGGCTCGCTTTTGGAATCGCGTCGTTCGGACTGATACGTATTCTATGCAATACTTTCCCACTTCGATGAACGGGTCCGGACATTTACTGGTGTTCAAATTTTATCCGGGTGGTCTTAGGCATCTCTCAGTTAAATAACCACTCCGCCTTACTGCAACCCGCAAACGTGATATTCAAGTTGTTTGTGTCCTTGTAATTGCAGCATCATGGGTTACTGCGTCATTCTTCATGTGTGTTGTCTCAACGACGAGCCTATGGATGGCAAAGGATCAGATTTAGCCATCAGCGAATTGGAGCAAAGTCCCGCTTACCGCTGAAGCTATAAACGGAAAAGACCCGTAAATTCTCTTCGCACCGCGAATAAATAAAGTTTTATTTCATCAACGACTGGGGATTCCCGACCTTGAAAGTCTTGATAGTAATACGGATATCCTTCGAGGTCGATCGGCCTCGAAGGATAGTTATTTGATACTCTTGAAAGATCGGATATCGATGCAGTCCAGGTGCACGGTGAGTCGCTCCGGATCTCGCATAGCGAGTGCATCCACAGATAGAGAGAAAAATGTTGCCATGGGATATCCGCTTGACCGGACGTGAGACGGCATATGCTGGGCTTTCGTGATCTCCCGCACGTGACGGTCCAGGTTCCAAGCAAGTTCGAAGACTTCATGAAGAAGGCAGATAAATGCGGCCAGACCCGTGGATGGAAGGCATTCGGCCAGCACATCTCAGCGAGGCTTCCATGGTTATCGTGGTTGTAAAGGTGCGCCGCAGGCCTATTTAGATCCAAGTCCGTTCCTTGCGCGATAGGGTCTTGTATAATTCCCTGATGGATTATAAACCGTTTTTAATTTTTCGTTTGTAAACAGGTCGTTTATAAATCTGTTTATAAACAGGCCACCAGAAGTGATTCCGGGAGGCTCCGGGCCAAGTTCCGAACCATTCTTTCGCTCCCCAATGACATAACCAATAGGTGATGTGCCAGATTGGCTCCGGGGGCGTACTCGAATGGTTCCCCAGTGAAATTCTCCCAAATTCTCCCATCTGGACTCTGGAGTCACAAAAGCTTCTGAAAAAGCGTCAGTTCAGATGTTTATAAACAGGGTATTCCCGTCGAAAGAATAAAAACCAGGTTTACCAACGATGTTTACAAACCGGAAGACCCTATTGACAACTTGATTGACAATGCGCGATGATGCGATTCCGAGTCGTATGAACTAATTACAGTACCCCAGAGGCAATTCTTTGGAGAAGAGCTGATGGAATAGGAGACCGGATATAATAGGCTGTGAGTCGGAGCCCTCGGGAGAGGATGACATCCAGAGTTGTAAGGGCAAAAAGCAGATTTGCGTGTCTTGTTGACGCGAGTTAGTCATCTAGTGATCAGCCAAACACTCCGCGCTCTTGCTCGCTTCCCTTCCGCCTCTTTTTCTTCACGATTCCTTTACCCACTAGCTCTGGAACGGTGACAAGTCGGATTCTTCCTCGCTGCTAGCTCACACGTGCGGCTGAAATTGTGCTCCATTCGAGGCGTGCATGTTCTTCGCCTGAATCACAGATCGTCGATCCAAAGGCGTGTCGAGAGAAGACCGGTGTTCTCTATTTCTGAGCATATATCAAGCGCTATATTCCCTTCGCAAGGTCCCTATCTGTCCATTTCCCATCTACGATGAACCGATCGAAATCTCAGAAAGTCCGTATGAACCCCCTGCTGAAATTGAAGCTCGAGGCCATAGAAGATGACAAGGGTCTGCTTGCTGCTGCTCTCCAGGCCGATCTGGGTGCGTTTCATTGATCACCTCCCCCAGTCCACGGCGAATAACGACGGCTTCGCCCAGGTGACGAGTCCTCCGCATCGGAAGCAATAACAGACGAGTCTGATTCCGACTCGGATTACGAGGCACCACCGGAGGATATAAAGCCCATCCTCGCGATGAAGATGGAGAATGAGGCTGACGGGGAATTCGAGTGTGTCCCTACCCGAGATATTACTTCTCAGCGCTCATCCATTCTTCCAGGCGCCTCGTTCGCAATATCCAGTTAAATCAAGGACCTTCGAGCGCAGGGATGCTTTCGAAACAATGGGATTTCACCGTTCACGACAAGATGGACTATCGCGATGATTTGCGTGCGGCGTCTGGGATCGGGCGCAGGCGACGTAAGGTGTGTCTTTTCCCTTTCTTCCGCACGTTCTCGCTTAACTCCCGGCAGGGCGGCCGCCAACCGGGCCCCGTACTCTCGTTCCAGACGAAAGCCCTAATCGGCGAGGGCAACCAGGCGTACGTCGACGGCGATATTCCCGGCGCAATCCGGACGATGCTCGAGGTGATTCGCATCGAGCCGCGCGCGGCTTCTGCTTGGTCTGTCCTGGCGCAGTGCTACGAGGACCAGAAAGAGGTCTCGAAGGCCCTTCAGCTCCGCATCATGGGCGCGCATCTGAAGCAAGACGCCGACGAGTGGGACAGCCTTGCGCGGCAGTCGAAGTGCGTCGCGGACTTAATATTATAGGAATGAACTGACCCGTGAATGCTAGGGAGATGGGATACCCGCAGCAGGCGCTCTACTGTTGGGGCAAGGGATACCATCTCGACCCTACGAATGTGGCGGCATTGTGGGACCGCGCGATGCTCTCGCGCGAGCTGGGCGACTTGAAAACGGTAACATCCTCTGACGTGTTGGACTCCACACCCTGTACTGAGCCCTCCACGAAGACCCGCATCGCATTTTTGGGTATACTCGCGCGCTTCCCGCACGACCTCAACATTCTTGCGGAGCTGCGAACGGTCCTAGTGGACTTGGGCGACCTCCAGACATGCGCCGCGCTCTTCCAGGACGCGTTCAACTACTACCACGGTGCCTTCCCCTCTGGTGTCGGGCCCTCGGCGGCGTCAGGGCTTGAGGCCCCCGGCGCGGGCTTCGCCCTGCTCGAGATCCTCGTCCTCGCAGACTTGTATAATATGCTTGAGGAGCACGAGCGCGCGATCGACGTGATACGCAAGGGCTGCCGCTGGCTGCAGGGGCGCGCCGAGCAGAGCTTTTGGGACCTGTGCGCCGACGACCGCGAGTTTGAATGCGAGAGCACGGACGTCCCTCGCCCTATCGATGCTGTAGACGACGTCGACCCTGGGTACTACGAGTTGGACGTGAACGCGCGCCATCGCCTGGCCATAGCACGCATCAAGATGGGCGAGGTCGAGGAGGGGAAGGTGGGCACTCCTTCTCCCTCATTGCTCGTCCGAGCGTTGATCCGAATTTTGGGTAGGTTCATGCGGAGATCATCCTGTCCCAGGATATTCTCGACTACGCACCGCTTTTTACCGAGATTGCTGACGCGTATTTTGAGCGCGAGCTCTACGCTGAGGCACGCCAGATCTACGAGCTCTTGGGAGCGAACGACACTGTATGCCTTATCGCTCCCTTCGCTATATTTCAGCCCTGACACACAATTGAAGACAAGCAGCGTCTACATTATGCTGCAGACGGCAGCATGCCTGCGGATGACAGACGAGCTGCAAGCGGCTGCAGAGGTTTATGAAGCCGGTGAGCGGACGTTCCTGAGCGATGGAACTGCTCGCTAATCCATCGTCTAGTACGGAAAGTGGATCCCACGCACAACGAGGCGAAAATGAAGCTCGCTGAAGTGTACGAAATTTTGGACGAACCACGCAAGGCGCTCGAACTCGTCTACGAAGGTGAGCCTGCTTCTAGTTCTAGCGTCCTCGTCCAGAATATTGACGGATACAATGCAGTCATTGATTCGCGCCAGCGCCGCCCCAAAGAGATCAACGCGGTAGACGGCACCGCCCCGAACGTCCCTCCGCTGATCCAAGACAAGCCCGCGAAGCCCCGCACCAAGGCGAAGATGTCCCACAATCGGCTATCGAACACGGAGCTGCGCGCACTGGAGGCGAAGAAAGAGGCGGAAGCGGTAGCGTCCCATCGCCGGTTGAAAGAGCTGTGGCCGCGGATGCTGGAGGGTCCGGGAGAACCGCGGCAGGCGTGGCTTTTGGAGGCGGAGAAGCTGATTGACGCGTTCCGCGAGACAAGAAGGTTGTTTTCGACCGCGCGAGTAAGTGGCGTCGTCCCATTTCTCTATCAATGCGGCTCACCATTGACGCAGACGTTCAAGGGAATGTTCCCCACCCGCCGGACTGGGCCCAAAATCGAGGAAGGGGAAGAGGACCGCATCTTGCACCGTCTTGAATTCGATCTCGGTGCGTTCTGTCTGTATAAATGGTATTGCATCCAAGCATTGATCACGGCTCACAGCCAATGATACCACGGCGCGCAAGACGCGAAGCGGAGATAAATACAATCGAGTCGATATTTTCCGGGGCATCAACTTTAATGATTGGCTGCGGTTGTTTATCCAGGTTCGTCGTTCATCATGTGGGTAACTAGATCAATTATTCATGGTATGCGGCAGTATTGCTTCATTCTGACTGAGAATGGCGACTACAAACAAGCGGACGAGGTTCTTAGGCATATTCTAATGTCGAGCGCGTACCAGCTTTCGCACTCGCAGGACGCCCTCCGCGTCGCGCTCATCGGTACGTTCCGGCGCCGTCTTTCCAGTGTCGCTCACTGACGGTGTCTACAGCCTGCGCAGTAGCGGCGGGCCACTTCCCCGTCGTCGTCGAGCAGTGTCGCAAGCTGCACATGAGCCACCAGTTCCACAACGACCCGATGCGCATCATGGTGGCGGCGTTCGGCAGCGGGCTGCGCCCCACGGACGCATTCGTCGCGTCGGCATTGCAGAAGTACCTACACCGCGAGATGAGGCTGTTTGACGCTGCGGCGAACAGCCCCGAATCGCTCGTATGGAGCGTGATGGGCAAGCGCTTCAGTTTGAAGGCGGCCGGTGGAGACGCGGAACCGGAAGACGAGGAAGGTGCAGACGCCGTGGAGCAGCCGACGGCTGGGCGCCGCAAGAAGAAACAGTGCCCGCGCCTCCCGGAGATCGCCACGATCCCCAATCCCGTCGTGCTCGCGCTGTACGGCCAGATGTGTCTCGCCAGCAAGAGCTTCCAGAGCGCTATTTGTGACCGTTTTGCTCTCCTTTCTGTTCCAGTTCTGACGCGCGCCCAGACTACTTGCTCATGGCTTTCGACCACTGCCAAGAAGATCCCATGATCTCTCTCTGCATCACCATTGCGTCGCTGGGGCGTGGTGTGCAGCGCCAGTGCGACAATCGACACCACCTCGTTACCCAGGTACAGTCATTCATTCATTCTTTCCCGCGCTATACTCAACGATGCAGGCCATGGCGTTCATTGCGCGATACCGCGCTCTACGTGCCCTTGCTGGCGACCACACCATCGAGATTGAATACAACCTCGGGAGGACGTTCCACCAGCTAGGTGCGCTTCCGTGCTAACGCGCCTACGAACGACTCACATATGACTTGCTGCAGGATTGTATTCCCATGCTGCCCGCCACTATGAGCGTGCGCTCGAAGCTGCGAGCGCCAGCCCAGCGGTACGGTCCCTCTACGCCTATCTCCGTAACCTCTGACGCGGAGCTCCACAGGATGCTGGCTGCGCGCAGGAAGCTGCGTTCAACCTCGGCACCATCTACATCCTCACCGGGGCGCGGCCTCTCGCTGTCGAGCTCTACCGGCGGTGGCTCTCTTTTTGATTAACTTGTTTCTTGTACCCCGACTCGAGCTGACTTCTTGCATTGTAAACCACCGCACGAGTGACATATACTTCTTGTATTTCTAGCCATCTTGACCGAATTTTGCATGTATGTACCCGCTGTTTATTCCTGCTTAATCTGTCGTAGATGGTGATGTACTGCCCTTGGCTCGCAAGTAGTTATGGTAGTACCATCAATGAATACTCCCTTTTCTTGATACACTTGTGAGTAGATTGGACTTCACGCTTGCTTGATCCGGAGGGGGTTGAAAGTAACAGTGAAACAATCCTGGCTATCCGGCCGTCAAGTAGCGTTTTCGAACTTCGTCAGAACTTCGGCGGAAAACCAGGAGCTCTCCACATAAAATTCAAATTCCTCAACGGCCTCCGCGACGTTTGGATCTTCTGTAACCTCAAAAACTAAATCGACTAGACTTGGACGTACGAACGTAGGATCTGACACACCTTGAGCACCCGGTCTACGCTCTGAATCAACTCTGAATTGTGTTTTGTCAGTCGCCCAATCAAGTTGCGCGCCCTCGTACCTCCTATAAATTCCTCTTAGGAAGCGCTAGGACTGGGTATAAACGAGCGTTTTTAGAGAACGTGCTACGGATCTAGCTACCGCTGTGTATGTATTCCATCTCCCATAACCTACACCGTCCCCCCGCCCACTCAGTCGATCTCAGAGCCGCCTCGCTACCTGGATTCAGAGCAGCCCTCAAATCGGGAACTCCAACGAGATATTCGTCAGCACGCCCATCGCCTCCGCGCGGAACGTATCCTGCGTAACAACAATCTTCTCCTGCCCGATCCCGTCCTGGAGCGTCAGCAGGTTCGGCGCGTCCGCGGTGTACTGCGGCCACGCGGGGACTGTCGCGCCGTTCGGGTCGAGCGTCGTGACGAAGTTGATGAGGTAGTCCGTGAGCTCGCCCGCGCCGTAGACGATGCTCACGTCGCTCGTGTGATACTGCATGCAGCACGCGAGTCAGTCAAAGTCGACGGAGGTTAGAGCGAGAGGGACGCACCGAGCCAACGAACGGTATCGCCTTGTTCCGCTTGTTAACTGCCCATACGTCAGCCTGCTACCCGGGATGAGCGAAGGGAAGAGACGCACGGTACCCCCACTGGCTCTGCTTCCCCGAGAGGCTCTGCTGGAAGAAGCGCCGCGGCGCGTGGAACACCGCGTCGCCCTGGAACGCCGCGAGGCGCTTGAACTGCGGGCTCAGCGCGTTGAGGATGCCCGTGCCGAACGGCGAGCCGTCCGACAGCCCGCCCGGGTACGCCGCGGCGAGCGCCGCGACGCGCGAGGCGCCCGCGGTGGGCGCCCACACGCTGCGCAGATACTCGGAGAACTCTGCGTCGGACCTATGGGATATTGCGTGAGATCCCTGGGTGCGGGATATTGAAGGGCAGAGGGAGGACGTACGTGACGTTGAGCGTGGAGAGCGAGAAGATCGTCCCCTCATCATCACAGTCGCCTAACATCACGTCCTGTAAGCGACTGGGTGCGGACATGCAAAGGAAAATACGCACCGGTGACGAACGGCACAGCGGCGACCTTGCCCTGCTGCACGAGCCGCTGCGGGTTGTCCGTCAGGAACACGCCGTCCTCGCGCGGGACCCACGCTAGCACGAGCGACTAACAGCACATCCAATGATCAACCCCGTGGAAAACTTATAGGACAGAGGGAAGCACCTGGTAGGAGAGGAAGAACGGCGACGCGTCCTGCGCGGCCTTGAGCGTCGCGTACGGCACGGTGCGCAGGCACGCGAGCGTGTCGCTCGCGTTCGCGCACCCCGTCTGAGAGACGAGCGTGTCGTAGTCTGTCCGTACACCGAGCATCAGCGTCGGCGGATAGGGGAATGCAAGGCAGGAAGGAAAGGCCACGCACACTTCTGCCCATTCTCGATAGGCCCGACGGGCACGGGCGAGCCGGACTGCATGTACCCCGCGCGGAAGAGCCCCTCGGTGTCCCCGCCATTCGCGAGCATCTGCAGCCCCACGGAGATGGCACCCGCCGATTCGCCCCAGCTGTAACGCGCATCGCACACGTCAGAGTGGAGGCGCAGGCGGAGGAGGATGGGTGGGGCACGTACATGGTTACTTTCGCGGGGTCGCCGCCGAAGGCGGAGATGTACTTCTGCATCCAGCGGAGGGCCTCACGCTCTGTATGTGCGCGACGCCCAATGAATGGGGGATGGCTACGAGGGAGGTAATGCACTCACGATCGTGCAGCCCGAGATTCCCTACACCGGCCGCGCGCACCTCTTTCCCGCCTAGGAAGCCGAACGCTACATCCGCCGAGTCAGCGTTGACCTGCGCGAAAAACGAGAAGAGAGAAAGACAGATGCGCACCAGAAACGCGGTAGTTGATCGAGGCGTATATTATCGGCTGGCCCATGGCGATGGACCGCTGGACGATGGGGACGCCGTCGTACCGCGCGGGCGTGCCAAACTCGAAGCCGCCGGCGAACAGCCACTGCAGCGCGCGGCGCGTGAGCCGAAGTATTTAGAAAGCAGGAATGGGAGGGCGCACGAGGACGACGGGGAGTTTGGATGCTGCTGTCGCATTTGCGGGTTTTATTATGTTAATAGTCAGGCCTGGAAAGGATCAGTATAGATGAAGGTGATTTCGGGCGTGTAGGACGCACAATCCTCCGCGGACGGGTACTTGCTCGAGTACCAGTCCTCGAACAGCTCGCCCACGACCTTCTGCACGACGCCGCTCAAGATTGGCACGACGGCGGTCTGCTGCGGGCACGCGGGGCCCATCGCGGTCACCGTGCGCGTGCCGTTATACGGCAGGACCGGGGCGGGCAGGCGGAAGCGCAGGTCGCCGACGGGCGGCTGCGCGAAGGGGATGTTGAGGAAGCTCGCCGTGTCGGGCGTCGTCGACGCGCCGATGAACGTCCCGTTGTCGAGGACGATCGCCGGCGGCGCCGCCGCGAGGGCTGCGGGGAGCAGGAGCGCCGCAAGGGCGAGCGGGAGGGGAGACATAGAGAGGGAGGGGAGGAGGACGGGGGGTAGAGGGTATCATGGCGAGGAGAGCTGTTGTATGATAATGGAGGGCGTCGTGTGCAGGTCGCATTGCACGGCGTGTGCGCGTTGCCAAGAAGCGGCAGCGCACGAGGATAGGCGAGATCAGATCAGCGATATCACGCCGGCGAGGAGATCTTCGAGGATGGACATGCGTGGCAACGTCGTCGATATTGTGCAGCACCATGCAGCGTGGTTAGTCGACTATGCGGCAAGGCAGCTGTTGAAGGCAGCGGGCTATACCGTATACACCGTGTGCCCAGAGGAACCATAGCGCAGCCAATACATCGCGCCAACGTTAAGTGAGATTCTGGGAGAACACCGGAACTGAGACGAATATTGCTTCGAGCGGATCAATGCACTGTAGCTTGAGCGCACATCGGGAGCTGCGCTACGTACTCGCATAGATCGCGTAGGAAGGTGCAGGTGAGAATTTTCTGTTTTGGAAGAGTCTGCGGCCGAACGGCATCTCGCAATGGTGAGCACTGCCTCTCGGCATCTTGCGTGGACCGAAATTTCCCGTTGTGAACGGTAGATGGCGAGAGTCCTGGAATCCATTCGGGATGAATGACCGTGACTGAGGCGAGGCACGACGTTTAATCGACCATATTCCTGGGATGGTTCGAGTTGTCCCCGAATTTCGCTTCAACTTTGTAATGCTGTGCCATTTCGACCGAGTGTTCAAGTGTCCGTTTGGGAGTTCGAAATAACGACGTACCGGCGAACCGGCGGTATGATCGAGAGGGAGCCGGCCATCACGGCATAGCATAGCCACAGCGCCCCTAACTCCAGCGTCTCACTCACACTCTCAGGTTGGCTTTGGGGTCAATGGACATAGTAGAGTCAAGGCGAGGAGAATTTATGGGATTCCTTCGGATCTCTACCATTATTTTTCATACTGTGGCTCATAGTAAATGCGGAACGGGGTAGTAAAATTAAACACCGAATTCCAAGGCTCAATTCGTCAAAGCAGAAGAAGGATTGCGATGAATAAATGGGTCAGTATATGTGAACAATATGTCGGGGGTCATTGGAAAACCCATGGGTTTGCTCGCCGCCACAAAGCGGTGAGTCCGGCACATCCAGGCTTCGGACCGATTTCCGTTTCGCGCCGTGGCCTGGACATGCTGCATATATATCAATAGTATATCAAAGAGTGGTGTACACGATGCCAAATACCCAGGACAGGTAAGGTCTATGGGAGCCTAGAGGAGAGAGGTATCTAAAGCCTTGAGAGCGAATTCAAACTCCGCCCGGGATGCCGGAATTTGCCGGTGGCTTGGTACGCCGTTATTTCGAGCTCCCAAATTTCCTGCATGACGCGGGCCTCTGAATTGAACATTTTGGGTATCGGTGACGGTGACATTGGGTTTTCTGGCCCAAATAGGCTCGAAAAACGCCAAAAATCTTGGTCAGGCGGATGCCGGGCGGCCATTTATGGTACTTGTTCATGGAATTTGTCAGAATGAACAGTTGAAAAAATGAACACCTTCGGTGACGCGTGAAATAGGCCGAACACTCGGTCGAAATGGTACAGTATACTGGGAAATTCTGTGACAGTTCGGCAACAGTTAGGCAGTTTGGAGACGGGTGACAGTCCATGGACCCTTGCGGAAAATTCACATCGCCCACTGCAATGCTTGTAATGCATTTTCCGCACATTCTTGAACGCCCTCGTCCTCGTCCCTGGACGAGATGTCAGCAAGCACATTCCAATTTTACTGAGTAGAGCATTATTGACTATACCTCAAAAGTGCGATGAGTGGCTTGCGGGGTACTACTCGCGCGACAGCTAGCCCTGTGGACTCGTGTCCCGCCAATGTGCTCAAGAGCTTACATGCCGATCTTCGTAGTCGCGAGAGTGGAGATATAAAACTTTCGCGACATAATATGGGACCTGGGCCGCCAACGCGGCCTCCGCGCCGTTAGGTGAATGGGCGATACTACAAAGTGCGGCAAGAGCATCTTCCACCACCCAGCTAGACCAATCACTTGAGCGATATAAATATCGAAGCTCACACAGCATCAAAGAAAACTTACTCTAGAAGGATGACCAGCAGATCACAGGCTGCTATGTCCAGCACGGCTGACACCGTCGACTCGTGTCGTCCCAGATGGCGCAGCAGAGTACACGCTGATCGCCGTACCCCGCTATGGGGGGATGCGAGCCGTTCTGCAACATGATCGAGCGTCTGGGCTGCCACAACGGCCTCCGCCCCGATTGGGGAGTGGGAGAGCTGTGTAAGTGCGTCAAACGCAGCTTCAGCAACGTCACTATCTCTAATTCAAGGCGGCTCCATTAGATAAATCAGCAGTGAAATGAACTTGGACACTTGCCGTAAGAGAGTTACGAGCCGGTCGCAGGGTTTTATGTCTATTACAGCCGCGAAAGTGGTCTCGTGTATCGCGAGTCTGCTCAACAGCTCGCACACCGATTGCCGTATCGAACTTTCAGGCGACATAAGTCCTGCAGGGACACAATCTAAAACCATTGCCGCAACGGCAGCCTCTGCGCCATCCCGCGATGTGGCGATGTTGGAAAGCGCCTCAAACGCATGTTCGGCAACGTAAGGATCACTAATGCCAATTGAATATATGTATTCAAGTAAAATGAACACTTACCGAACGAGAGCCACAAGTGGGGCGCAGGGGTTTGGATTGATTACAGCTGCCAAAGTCGATTCATGTTGCGTTAGGTTGCTCAGCAGCAGGCACGTTGAACACCGGACCCGACTGTCTGAAGATGCAAGGCGTTCCGCAAGATGATCGAGAACCTTTGCTGCGACAACGGCCTCCGCGCCGTCTTGTGAGTCCGCGATCCGTGACAGTGCGTCGCACGCCTCATGAACAACTTGAACAGAACTATCCCTACTCCAGTTCAATACATCGGACACATGCATCAAATCAAATGAACACTTGAGGCGGTCCACAGTATGATCCAGGAATTTTGCTCGGACGACAGCCTCCGCGCCCTCCGGCGTGTTGGCGATGTTGGAAAGTGTGTGAAAAGCATCTTCAGCAACGTCTTTATCACTGCTGACGCTTGAGTTCATTGCAGAACCGTATAAACTGGAGAAATCAGTTACCGCAAGAGATCCACCAGTCGGTCGCAGGCGGTCGCCGTAGTCGACTCGTGTCGCGCCAGTTTACGCAGCAGCTCGCACACCGAACGCCGTACCCAGTCTACTTGTGATACAAACCCTTCGGCGACATACTCGAGTGCTTTTGCCTCAACGATGGCCTCCGCGCCGTCCCGCGAGTGGGCGATGTGGGAAAGTGTGTCAAACGCTTCTTCAGCAACGTAACTATCACTAAGACCAGATCAATACCGAAACGCATTAATGTAAATGATACTTACCGCAAGAGAGTTACGAGCCGGTCGCAGGGCTTTATGCCCACTACAGCTGCTAGCGTTGACTCGTGTCGCGCCAGTTTGCGCAGGAGCTCACATGCCGATCGCCGTAGCCTGTCGACCGGTGATGCAAGCCCGTCCGCGACATGATCAAGCACCTTCGCCGCCACCACCGCGTCAGCGCCGACAGGCGAGTTGGCGATGTTCGAGAGCGCATTAAATGCATCTTCAGCAACATATCTATCCCTAGTGGGAGTTAAATCGCTGCGATGAGTGGAGAAATGGGGGGGAAAAAACTTGCCCCAAGAGAGTCACGAGTCGCTCGCAAGGTTGTACTTCTGATACCGCAGTCGACGCATGCTTGGCCAAAATTTCCAGAAATCTGCATGCTGATCCCCGTACCCTGCCGGCTGGTGATACAAGTCGTTCGCCAACATGGTGGAGCGCCTTTGACGCTACGACGGCCTCCGCGCCATCCGGTGAGTTGGCGATGTGGGAGAGAGCGTCAAAAGCGTCTTCAGCGACATATCCATCCCTATTGTGAGTCGTGACTTGAATGAACATTGTAAACAATGTGAGGCGATCAACAGGATACTTACCGCAGCAAGGTCACGAGTCCCTCGCAAGGCTTTATGCTGAGTACAGCTCCTTTAGTGGACGCTTGTCTCGCCAAGTTTCCCAGAAGTCTGCATGCCGATCCCCGTACCCAAGTTGCCGGTGATACAAGTCGTTCCGCGACATAGTCAAGAACTTTGGCTTCCACGACGGCCGCCGCGCCACCCGGTGCGTTGGCAATGTTGGAAATGGTTTCAAACGCATCTTCGGTGACAGAACTATCACTAGGGCCAGTTGAATGCATTTGATTGATAAAATGAAAGGAATCCTTGCCGTAACAGAGTTACCAGTCGGGCGCACGGTTGTACGGCCAGTATAGCTGTTGAGGTGGACTCGTGCCGTCCCAGTTTACGTAGTAGCTCGCAGGTCGACCGCCGTACCCGAGCTATTCGCGAATCAAGGCCTTCGGCGACATGATGGAGCACCTTTGCCGCCACGGCGGCCTCTGCCCCGGCCCGCGAGTTGGCGATATTGGAGAGTGTGGCAAACACATCTTCAACAACGTGGCCATCGCTAATCCCAATGCGGCATTAGTTCCGTAGTTTGATGCACAGAACCACGGAGACACTTTCCTTAACAGAGTCACCAGTTGCTCGCAGGGTGTGATCTCCAGTACAGCTGGTGCCGTGGCATCGTGCGATGAAAGGTTCATTAAAACCTTGCATGTCTCTCTGACCACGTCGTGGCTTTGTGAGTTGAGTAGTTTCGTTACATGGTGTAACACGTTTGCCTCTACTACGGCCTCAGCGCCATTCGGGAGCCCATGATCGGACATAGTGTTGAGAGCGAATAAGCTAAACGCCAGGACGTCCGTATCGCTGTTGTCGCTGATGCAAAATGAGGGTTCCGTGTTGGAGAAAACAGGAGGAAGAACATACCGCAAGAGAGCTACCAATGGTCCACTTATGGCTAAAGCGGTGGCCTTGTTGTGTTTCGACAGGTTACGCAAGATGCGGCCTATCTCCAGCCGCACATTGGAATCAGGGTGTGGGACGAGTTGAAGGAGTTTCGGCAACATATTTGCATCTCCCAGAAAACGCGCCTCGTCCTCAGATTCGGATCGTATCGTCAGCTCCTTCAGAATCGAAATCTTCGTCGACGACGATACATATTTCCACCTATGAAATAAGTCATTCAGGGTCAACAAACCGGTCAGTCACTTACGACACGTAACTCCAATAGATCTCCATCATCTCCGGGGCAAGTGGGACGTGGTGATTCATCTTGACGAGATCTAATGCCTGTCGGTGGTACATACGCTTCATCAACGGTTTCGCAGCGGCATGGAGGTTAATCGTTGGACCAGGAGGGTTGCTGTCGGACCACCAGCTTCGTAGGCTCTCGAGCGTCCGTTGACGAGTCAATGGCTCCATGGATGGATGTGGCAAGGTGGTGATGCAGTGTGGGTATAAGTAGCAGTAGCGGAGGCTGTTGCACAGCCAGAGTAGTCCACGTGCGGCTGAGTCTGATGGAACCCAGCAATGCGCAGTTAATTTACGGACATATAGCTGTCAGGCACTCAGCAGGTCCCTTCAAGTGGTTAGTGCGTGATGGATAGGCGCTCAGTGAATGGAACCCTGTACGCAGCGCTTAACCTTGTATGGGGTTAAAACGCATTGAATACCTACGGCGTAAGCGAGATCAGAATTCCACGGAAGTCAGAAGGGTATCCAGCGATTGAGGCGCTAAGTGTAAACCGGGAGATTCGGTCCGTTGAACAGCCCATTATATATTGCTTACTGGCCGAGACGGCTGAACCGACTTCGGGAGGCTGAGGACGAGCGTAGGCTGGCATCAAGGAAGAGTTTCGACGATCCCAGTCTAAGAATGAAATTGATAGCTGGTCTGCTTGCGCACGGTCTTCAAATCTGATTAAGGCTCTCGTGTTCCATAAATCGCGAGGGAGCCAGGGAGCGAAACTTTAAGCCAGGAATAGCGACGAATGATACAGTAGGGGGGGATCAAAAAGCAGCAGAGAAGAGTAAATCAGTCAGTTTTGAGCAGGCTAGCGACATGACTCGGAAGAGGTGTGGGCATAGCCACATTTGATCGCAAGTTACCGGCCGGAAGATGCCGAGAAATTGGTCCCTCGTATTTCACGAGACGAATTTGTACAGAACCTAGAAAAAACGACTTGCTGTGTCGCGCATCTCTGAGGGTCTCATTAAGCCTCGGCTGCATGTTGGTTTTGTAGCCACCATCAGTCTTGCATACAAATAGAGGGGGGTTATATTATACTTGTGTGATCTACAGCCTGAACTACGAGTTTACCAAAGACAAACATGCAGGTATGTACGGGTGGTTATACATAGATGTATAAGATAAGTGTTTTATGTGGACCTCAGAAAATTCAGAGCGCCCATTAGGGGAAGTCAGAGTGGCCGATTCTGAGACGATTCTGGGTCGATTCTGACTTCGATTCTGGTCCGATTTAGGGCTTCCAGCCGTCCGGTTTTATGACGGGTCGACGGGCCGTCACGACGGGACGGGACCCGTCCGTTCAGTACTTCAGTGTCAGGTTTAGACGGCCGGGCACGGGACGGGTGGACCCGTCAACGGGGCACCCGTTACCCGTCCGTCGACGGGTTGACGGGTCAAGCAAAGACAAGGTCAACCAACGACGGTAAAGTATAATATAATTAAGAATATACCTAAAAGTAAAATGATAAATTCTAAACAGGACATTTTCTGTGTCTATCTGGGCAACTAGGGACGATGGAGTTCTGTGGCGCATAGGGAAGGCGGCGATTACGGCAGGCTTTCCATTGATGAATTTCAACTCTGTGAGTAATTTTAAGCTTCCCCAACTAGAATATAACTAGAAGGAAGATGACAAATTATAAACAGGACATTTCTGTGTCTTTTGTGTCAAAATCCCACAATAGTTTGCTTTACTCTCAATGTACCCGTCAAAAACGGCCGTCACCCGTCGACGGACGGGACCCGTCCGTCGCTCTACCTTGGAGATGAGCTTGACGGACGGGTGGGCCCGTCCCGTTCTCAGCGACGGCCGTTTTTTGCGACGGCCGTCCCGTCCGACGGACGGGTGCAAGCCCTAGTCCGATTCTGAGCTCAGAATCGGACCAGAATCGAATCCAACTTTGACCGCCCCGATTCCGCCTTCGATTCTGCATCGATTCACATGTCGATTCTTGTTTCATCAAACATCAGATGTGATAAACGATTCAAAACCGTCAATTCTGCATCGATTCTGTTTGAGTTCCTCCTCCGGAGGAGGAACTCCGATTTTTTTCGATTCTGAGCATGTCGATTCTGGATCGATTCTCGACTTGGAATCGGATCAGAATCGAATCCAGAATCGACTCAGAATCGACGTGGAATCGTCCACTCTGACTTCCCCTAATAATATTGCATTGCCCTCAGTGCGTTTTCTGTGCATTCTTGGACCTCGTCGTCGTCGTCCCTGCGCCGGTTGTCGTCAAATTTTTTTTACAGTTTCAGCGAGTAGGAGATAATCAGCAGTACCTCCAAAGGGCGATGAAAGGTTCGCGTGGCACTGACTGTGCGACAGCGGGCCCAATAGACTCGTCTTCAACCAATTTGGCCAGAAGCTCGCATGCCGTTCTTCTTACCCCGGGTACCGGGGACCCAAGGCTTTTCGCGGCATGATAGGGTACATTTGCATCCACAGCGGCCTTCGTGCCGTGCGGGGAGTTGACAATCGTCATAAGTGCATTAGAGGCAGCTTCAGCCACGAAACAAGGACGATCGCTGCATCGATGTGACTAACATTGATGCCCAAAATCCAACCAGACTTATCATAAGAGGTTCACAAGTGGCACGCAAGGGTTTCTTTCCAGAACAGCTGCGACAGTGACCTCGTGGGACGCCAGCCTGCCCAACAGCTTGCACGTCGATTGCCGTACCCAACTAGTTGTTGAAGCAAGTCGTGTGGGGACATGATCTAAAACCTTCGCCGCGACGACGGCCTTTGCGCCGTCCTGCGAGGTGGCGATGTTGTAAAGCGCGGGAAACGCGCATTCAGTGGTCGAAATAGGCGAGTCAACAGCGTTGATGACTGCATCAAATTCATCTTCAACCGCCGGGCTAGGACGAATACTTTTGCGACATGAGTACTGAGTATGTTTGGGGCCACAAAGATTGACAGATGAAAAGAATGTGAAACTTACGATATGAGATCCATAAGTCGCTCGCAGGGGTTTCTAATAAATGGAGACAGTGCAAGGAATACTTGCGCCAAGAGAGTCAAGAGTTGCTCGCACGGGCGTATAGTCGACGTATGGCTTGCCAAAATCTCCACGAATTTGCATGCTGATCCTCGTACCCTGTTGAGGGGTGATGCAAGTAGTGTTGGAACATGACCGAGCGCCTTTGCCGCCACCACAGCTTCCGCGCCATCCGGCAAGTTGGCGATGTGGGACAGTGCGTCAAAAGCCTCCTCGACAATATAACCATCCCTGTTGCGCACTGAATTCTTTGGACAAGACGAGGCAATCGACAGGACACTTACCGTAAGAGACTCACGAGTCCTTCGCAAGGGTTGACGTCGACTACAGCTCCTGCAGTACACGTGTGCGCCGCCAATTTTCCGATCAGTCTGCACGCTGATCCCCGGATCCAAGTTGCTGGGGATGCCAGTCGCTGCACGACATAATCTAGAACCTGCGCTGCGACGGCAGCCTCCGCGCCGCTCGCTGAGTTGGCGATGCTGGAAATAGCTTCAAACGCATCGTCTGCAACAGAACTATCCCTAGTGCCAATTTAATGCATTTCATGAATGAATATAGTGAAAGTGAATGCTTGCCGCAAGAGAGTCACAAGTCGGGCGCAGGGCCTGATAGTCAATATAGCTGCTGCGGCGGACTCGTGCCGGCCCATGTTATGCAGTAGTTCGCGGGCCGATTGCCGCACCCGATGCATGTGTGAATCAAGCCCTTCGGCGACATGGTCGAGTACCTTAGCCGCCACGGCTGCCTCCGCCCCTTCCTGCGAGTTGGTTAGATTAGAGAGCGTGACCCATACAGCTTCCACAACATGGCCATCACTAATGCGACCTAAGTCCCTTGTATAGAGGCACGCAATCAAATAAACACTTTCCTCAACAGAGTAACAAGTTACTCGAAGGGTTTGATAGCTAGTATGTACGGCCAATGCGGTGGATTCGTGCCATGCAAGGTTGCTTAAAACCTCACATGTTTTTCGCACTACAACGTGATTCGATAAGCTGAGCAGTTTCGGGACATGATGTAGCACGTTTGCCTCCACGGCAGCTTTGGCGCCATTCGGGAGCTCATGGTCAGTGATGATACTGAGAGCCAACAAGCCAAACACCTGGGTGTCGATATTGCCATCGCTGATATGAAATGAGGACGGTATTGAGAAACAAGAAGGGGACACTCACCGCAAGAGAGTGACGAGTGGTTGGCTGATGGCCGCAGCGGTGGAGCTGTTGTGACTCGCCAGGTTGCTTAAAATGCTTCCTATCTGGTGCCGTATTTTGGAATTGGGGTATTGAACGAGTCGAAGGATGTTGGGCAGCATATTTGAGTCTACCAGTAGGCGAGCCTCGTCCTCAGATTCAGCTCTCTTGGCTAGTTCCTTCAAAATTGCGATCTTCGTCGACGATGATACATACTTCCACCTATGAGATTAGTCAAGCGAAGTGTCAACGCCCTGTGGGTCGCCTTACGAGACGTAACTCCAATAGATCTCGATGGTCTCCGCTTTCAGTGGGACACCATGATTTCTCTTGACGAAATCTAATGCTTGGAGGTGATACAGGCCCTTCATCAATGGTTTCGCAGCCGCATGGAGGTTAATTGTTGGGTAGGAGGGTTGTTATCGGACCACCAGCTTCGCAGGCTCTCAAGCGTCCTTTGGCGATTCAATGGGACCATGGAGGAATGCGGCATGGAGAGCGGGGGTAGAGCGAGGCCCAGTGTACTGTCGTTGAGGCTGTTCCACAGCCAGGAGCGCCCACGTGAGTGGTCAGTTGAGCCTGATCCCAGCAATGCGCGGTGGATTTGCAGATTTAGACCTGTCAGGCAAATATAGAGCGCTCTCTTGAAGTGCTTGGAGCATGGTTCAGAGGAGCTGCAGAAATGGAGCGATGTATACGCAGCCCTTGACCTTTGTGTGGATGTGGACGCATTAACATCGCTCCCCTAGCACCAAGGCGGTCGCATGTCCACCGAATTGAAAGGGTTGTCAGGAGATTGAGGCGCTTAAGCGCAACAGCCCCAATTGTTTTGTGTAAGGTACGAAGCGCTGCGCCGACTCGGCACTCGTAAGACTGAGTACGAGAGTGGTCTGCGATTAAGAAAAGATTCGTACGATGGCGCTTAGCATCAGAATGAAGCCGATGGCTCGTGTTTTGCCCGGCGGTCCTCATATCCGAGTGAGGAAATGTCAAGGGGGTGTCAACAAAAGTAGCTGGGGAAGGCACATCGGTAAGAACTGAGTAGGGTCTGTATGGTATTGTGGCACAGCTTGACATACGCATCTGCCAGAGTGAGAACGTTGACAAGCGGCGAAGAGCGAATTTTGACGATGACAGGCAGGACGTGGGAACTGTCCTGGAACGTGCAGCACGGAGATCCATAGGAGTCTTGATTTTCCCGCGGACTTCGAACCTAATGCTCCTATGTTTCATAAAGCAGGAAGAAAGTAAGCGAGATCCAGGATAGTGCGGTGGAGTATCAAGCAGCAGGGCGGAGGATACCGGGAATCGCATTTTCCAAGATGAAGAGGGTGAGATACATGAGTTTGAGACATCATAGCGCAGCACTGCCAGCAGAGGAGATTAGGAGGATCCTTGCGCCTTTTAAGAACACTGAGCGCGCACAAGCTGCTTGGGAGGTGGCGGATAGTTGAGGATTCGACTAGAGAAGTTCTGAATGACCTTCTGAGGGCCCGCAAATGAGGAGGTCAACGGCGCGCCGAGTGCAAGGAAAGCGACATGAGCGTCGGGACGAGATGCATCGCCACAGCTGATGATCATGATGGCTAAGAGATGACATGATCCGGTCAAGGCAGCCTCTTGCCGGCGTCCTATTTATTCGAGCGCTGAATATCCTCAACTAAAGGGCGAACTAGTCCCTTATGATCGAAGTCAACAAAGAACGTTCATGAGGAGGTCCTCAAATGGGGTTTGGGTGACCGAACTTTGAGGGCTCGTCCTCCCCCTCGTCGCCTATTTTAGTTACAGTATCTCATTGTATCCTGAACATCCCAGGGCATGTTATCTCGAATGACTCTATCGCATTATTCTACTGCTCGCTCTCAAAGATCACCACGCTGCCATTAGCACTGGAATCAACGACTCAACCCCAATACGTCGAAGTCGCTTCATGTTACGAAGGAGAGCTTCAGAACATAGCTACATAATAAACCAAATCAGCCCGAAATGGCGAAAATTCTCTCGCTCCTGAGCTCACCACCGGACAAACGAACTAAAGATCTGGAGAAATTCGAGATGGCCGAGATCCCCAGACCAACTGCAGCCCCAAGCAACCCCAACAAATTGACTGTGGCTGGGCCTGAACGGCAACGATTCGTCTATGGTCTTTCGTGGGACATTATGTACCTGCGATTGAGGTATGCCTTCCGTTCGATGGCATCCTACACTCACATCAATTCAGACGGAAGCTCGTGCAATGGATCATGGTGCCCACATTTCCAATAAATGATCAATCTACCCAAAATCTACCAACGATGATGCACAAGGATCGTGGGCTGTAAAGATTCCTCGCGGTTGGATCTGAAGGATAACTGCGCGCAGTACTCGTGTTCACCGAGTTGCTGAGTTCGGCGAAGACCATGATGTTCCTTATGGGACAGATATTTAAAGATGGGTTACAGGTTTGTAGAAGCCATGTTTATGCATCCATGACGATGGCTCTCGCCCAAACTCTGGAAACACCTTCTTTGAACTAGACTACGCGACTGACGCCGACGTAACTTGAACGAGATCAACCTCGAAGAGCTTCTTTTCTAGAAAAGAATTACACCCCATTGAAGTATCTCCATTTATCTTGCAAAACGATTTCACCTTGATACCAAGAGGATCGCCGCTTGCGGCGCGCCGAGAAGACCGCATCGGTAAGGCCTATCGCCGCCTGTATGGACGCGCGTAGACTAGCGGCCTTCCCCGAGGAACCCTAGCGTTCCGTGAACTACACGCGATGGCTCGCTAACCACCCTCTATACACGCACAGCTTGACTGCCGGGGCGTGAAACGCAGGCCATCAGTCAGACGGTCTGTCACTACAGTGGGGCCTCCACCTCACAGAGTACGGTCGTACAAGTCGGCGGGGTAAGCGCAAGTCTTCTTCCTGGATATTCTTAGACAACGCGGCCGCAGTTCGTGCGCTCAAACCTTTCCCGCCATTCGCACGCCCGCAGACACCACTGTCGAAGCCCTAATACCGAGTGCTCGGTGCCAAATGTTGTGGTTGACAGAGGTGGAAGCGGGCACAGAGCTCAACGGCGTCTTCGAAGCCGTGCGTGGGATTTAAATGTCGAGCGCCGTGTGCACTTGGCAGAGGGAAAATGGGTTTCAGTTTCACGGTGTCAAATGATAACCACATAATTATCTTAGCGCGATAATTACCAACTTGAATTACCGCTATGAGAGTTTTTGACATCGCTTTGGGGGTGGCGCGATATTATGTTTCCGTCGGAGATCAGATTGGCATTAGCGGCTGATGGAAGACGTTAATGAGCGGTGGGATACTGGTGTGGCGCTCTGAATAGCTCTGAATTTAGCGGGCCCAAGAAGATGACTCCTTCATGTCCGCACGCACTAACTTTACCTGGGGCGTAGCTTGAAACGAGGCGGACGCCGCCGCCGCGTGCAAAGATCAGCTACGCGACGGGATGCACGGGGACTCGTTGGCACGGGTGAGGGGACACCCGACAATTGCTTATGTATACCCTTTGGCAATTTCAGTCGTGCCCGCCGAAGATGGGTAAGCCCCGTCCTATATCTGTGGCGTACTTAAATTGCCACTGGTGTTCTCGGAATCGTTTCGGAATCGGCAAGAACCTTGCACCATTAGTCGAATGCCCGATTTGAACGCCACCGGGCCGGCAAGGACGCGTATACGGATGTGCGTGCTGGCAATATTCGGGTGGTGTGGCGGTGTGATGTGCGTCTGTGCGTGCGCGAGCCGATCGAAGCAAAGCATGGATTGGGGCACGAAATAATGACACGGTGGTAAGGTGGTACAACAGACGAGGACAGGGACAGCACGATAGCGAGAGGCACAGCGAAATGAAACCAAGAAAAAAATGAACAGAGCTACAGGCAGACGTGAGAGCGGACCAATCGAATTGATCAAATCCACGCACGGAAATCACTTCTATGCGGGCAGCGCGACAGGTGATCCATCCTCGTATCTGAGCGCGCACCCGCGCCCCAGCATCCGGCGCAGCAGCTCCTTCCCCGACTCCCGCCGCACAAACCAGCGCGTTGGATCGTGGAGGATGATTTCTTGCAGCTCGGGGAACGACCGCCCCTCGAGCACGTCGATCTGACTGCGCAGAACGGGCTTGTACGGATTCCACTCGTTGGGGTCGATTTTGAGGCGAACGCGTTTTATGGAGGGGCATTGGGAGGCGGTGAGGGGGGAGATCTCGGGCGCGCCGATGTAGTAGACAAGCTCCTCGACCCTGGGGCAGCGGCTCAGGAGCCGCTGCATCTGGTTCGAGGAGAAAATCATCTGCGGCGCGAATGCGAGCTCGAGGACGCGTAGGTGCTGCCCGCTGGTGGCGATGAAGTCGAGGAGTGTCGTAGGTAGCGTCGTGTGGAGGACGAGGTTGCGGAAGTTGGGCACGTCGCATGTGTGCCGCGGCTTCGTCAGGAATCGCTTGACGGTTTGCGAGTGGAAGTGCGAGCGGTTGAGGCGGAGGGTGTGCAGCGATGCGGGAAGGGTGAGATCTGAGAGCGAATTTTGGCGGTCGGAAGAGAGGAACAGGTACCGGAGGTTAGGCGACTGCGCGACGATCTCGCGGAGGCGCTCGGTGTTGTTCGTGCCGTAGAAGCGTGTATCGAGCTCGCTCTCGTGCCACTCCAGGCGCATCAGATGGGGAAGACACCCATTGATGGTCGTCCGCACGAGGTTCGCCCAGAAGGTTATATTCTGAGCGTCCAGTCGCAGGCAGGGGCGGACGAGGATTTCGAGACGCGGGCAGAGGCGGAGAATATCGACGAGACTGATCGTGTCGGGGTCGCATGGGATGGGATGGATTGGGAAAGGGAGGTTCTGGGATTGCGGCGGGAATTTGGTACGGCGTCGGGGTAGCTCCAGCCGCCTGACATATGTGCCCAAGCAGTTCGGGCCATCCTCCCGGGCTGACCGAGTGAGGCCGGCCATTAGGCTCGCCAAGCCGAGCGCATCATGAATCCGCACGTCCTCGTAGAAGAACTCCGCGGCAACTGCACGAAACCGGCGGCAGACACGCGTGAGGGAGAGACATGTCTCCAGTCGCAGCGTTTCCTGCTGCACGGAATCGGCGGTTTCTTGGAGCTCCTGGATGGGCTGGAATGGGAGATAGTCGACGTTATAGGACGTCTCAGACCCCGTCGCGAACCTGAATATCAGCCGCCAGATTTCCGTCGGTGGGTGTGGGGCTGGGGTCGGGACGGCCATGGATGGGACACACTGGGAGGTACCGCGCTGATATATAGTCGCCTAGTCTGACGGACGGCCGTACCCAGATACATCTAAATCGACGTCTAAAGCACATGGGCAGCTTGTGTGACCCGTTCGTGACTTCTCGACGTTGCCACGATTGACGCCGGGGACCAAATCCGAGTACTGTACTATTTCGACCAAGTGTTCAGGTGACGCGTGACGGCCGATTTTTCTGAGACCGCTAAAAATCGCGACAATTCAAAAGAAAATTTATCGGCCATCTCGGTGAGTGAAAATTCCGAGATTAATGAACACTTGGTCGAAATAGTACAGTACCGCAATTATATGGAAAACATCCCCTTTGGTCCAACGCTCGGAATAGCACCAGTACTTCTCGTTCCCGAAGAGGACATGCGGGGAAGTCTCAGCGTTCGGACACAACGTGATTAGAAACGCCGCACCTTAACGGAGGAGCGTCGAACCGTTGCATTGAAGACCAATTCCTTTGTGGCTTGAGGATGGGATTATCACCGTGGCCGAATCTTCCAAGTACGGCATCGTCGGAGTAGCACCTATCCTTGCGAGTGCAGATCCTGAACTTCCTGAACTACTAGTAACGGCGGCGGCACAAAAAGTGGGCAATTGGCGGGTCGAAGTAGGGTCGGAGATGTGAAAATTCTATGTTTGGTAGTTGACTATACTTGTCTACGTCGCTTCTAACACCGAGGCTCGACGCCCAGGATGTTTGGTAGGTGTCTGTCCATCAAATTTCAATCACTGCACGACGTGACAATAGGCACCAGGGACCCATCTTGGAATTTCTGTCAATTAAGTGGTGTCTATCAATCCCAAGGATGCTCCGGAAATTCACTCGCCTTCTACTGGGAGGGGCGAAAGAATAAATGAATCCCTGTACGCACCTCAATGGAATCAGCCGACCCGTACGTTGTATGGAACGAGACGCAAGTCCTAATACAGAGACAGGATGAGGTCCAAAGAACACTGATGCTGTATCTCACCCTGGTCCGCATCGTTCCGTAACTTGGCGCGGCGGTGCGGGGTATATATACCGATCCCGCACGCCGTGCAGTTCGGGATGAATCAGCATTGATCTAACCACTGGGATACCAGCCCGAGGTGATCGCCAGGATTCTCGGTTCATGCATGAGTTCAAGGAGATCCTAGGGAACAGTACTTAGGAAACTCACCGCAATGCGGCGATATGCGCAGTGCGACGGGAAGATGGAGACATGTGTACACATATCCCGGAGTGGAGCGTAATTCATGATACATGTCGTTCTTGATCAGTGACAAGAGCGACCTCTGACGGAAAGAACGCGACAGCAAGGACGCCAACAAAGATTGACGAGATGATGAAAAGAAGGAGAAGGTGCAAACACATCAGGAAAAACCTCCCTTGGTAAATTGCCTCCAATTTCCTGACTGCCCAGGGGATTCCCCCAATTCGGGGTAATTGGGCCAAATTACCGAGATTTCCTACATTTCCGGTCAACCATTTTTAGCGTGAACTTAAAAACATCATGATTCGGTCAGAGGAACATTCGCGGAAGTGAGCCATGCTCATCGGAAACATGATTTTCTCTTTAGCCAAGATAGGGTACTTGATGAGTGCGACATCTGAAATGTTCGCAAGTCCATCGCGCCCAGCCCTAAACTCCGTCGGATCAAGAACGCACACGTGATCGTGCACGGATGGTTCGTTTTGATGGTGGCACAACAAGATCAAACATCTCTCTTCCTTTCCCCTCATCTCGTCCCTTCCCCTCCTTCTCCCGAGGCACCATTTTCCTTCAAATCGTCATGGGGTCACTGGGAGTTACTTCGTAGAGTATGCATCCACCACATTGCCCGCTTCTGTGGCCTGACAGGGTTCCAGCATCGATCTCCGACTGGGCGCCGCTGCTGTATAAGGGAACGAGCTGAGGCCTTATCGACGAGAGTCATGGTAAATGTGCGAAATTGTGTCCCAGGTTTACAATGTACTGACAATTCAGTCGATAGCCGTGTGTGTCGCATCCAGACTCCGGACCCGGTATTGTTTCTCCCTTCCCTCTTGATATCTCAGTCTGATATGTCATCCCAGGACCCATCCTGTTTCTTCTTTGCCCCCATCTTCAGATGTTTGTAAGTCTATCCTTTATATTTCCCTGTGAGTAGTATGCTCGCGCCGGACCGAAAGCCTCATTCCTCGCGCGTGCGGCCCCAGCGGCCTTCCTCTTCCGAACACCGTCAGCTCTCAGTACATGCCTCGCCGTATCGCCGTCGTGAGCGTCTGGGTGCCCCCACCCGCTGGAGTTTGGCCAGCCGCCCTGCTGAGGTGTGTCGCCGTTCCATCATTCTGCCCGGAAACTGACAGATGTTTTTTTTTGCCTGCGCGCTAGCTGCTTCAGGTCTTAGGCACCATTCCTCGCCTCGTGCGTGTTCTCTGCGCCCCATCACTGGCCCACGCACCCTTGTGCATGTTGCCCGTCGATACAACGGCACCAACTCTGCCGAATGCAGAACCAATTCCTGAGTCATCCTCGCCCGCATCCATACCCCTGCACACACTCGCTCTTGCCCTATCTTACGTCGGCCGTCTGTCTCGATATCATTGCATGGTGCGAGGCATATCTCCGCCGAGCGCTCTCTTCATTTAACCCGGCGTGTAGCGGCCCTACATAGGTGCGTCAAACTTTCTTTCTGGCGGACTCATCTATAATGGGACGATGCGCACGTGGACTAGATAATTTTGGTTCTCAGCAGGGTAACCGCGTGAGCAAATAGTCTTGTCTCATATCCGAGCCACGTTGAATGTTACGCGCTCAGGCCGATGATCATGCCATTCCTCATTCAAGTTATTCTCTCAGAGTCCTTGGTGGGTTCCCACCCCTTTATTTTCTAATCATCTAATGTGCAGATGCACCCTTGATTCATGCGGTGGCGGGAGGGTTCCACGAGCCGGGGACAGGTTTGAAGATAGATAGAAACTTATTGTACATACGTAACCTGAATTCAATACTTTCTCAACCCTTTTCTTCCATGATATGAGCTGTCGAATGGCTGCAAATTATGCACTAGAGCTCGGAAACATCAGGTAATTTGGGGGCAAATTGGAGGTAAGTTATTTTGAACGTTGCTAGCGGGGAAATGAAACTAATGGAGGATATTCACCCCAATTAGGTCAAACTTGGGGGCAATCCCAGGGAATTGCCGAGGGAGGGTTTTCCTGATGCACGGGGCAAAGTCACCCAAACAAGCCACGCGTCCACGTGGCACTTTCTCTCTTCCACCCAGCCGCTTTCGGTTTGTCAGTTTCCTCTTCTCTGGGCTAGCGCAGGCGAAATCGGCAATCGTCCCCACTTCAAATCCTGGATGGTCTATAGCTACCGTGTCTGTTTATATCTCACCGTTCCCGCGTTTCCACCTGGTTGGGCGGCCCTCCTGTTCTGTCCGTGGGATCCATGCATACCAAGGGCCTGCGCAAAATAGCTCCGTATTCTGTCTACGCCACAGATGTGCCGGGAATAATGTACCATGGGGTAGTATTCTCAGAAACGATGCTTTCCCACTGGCACGCGTGCACGCGTGGATCAAACACTGGATCGACTCTATTGCAATTCACTCAGCGAATGTGTTAGTTGTGTGATGCTCTCCCAGTCGGCAGCACAGAATCACGCTATACCTTTCCTTCCTCCTCACTCGCTCGCCCTTCAAGCTCACAATAGTCTGAGGACATCGTCTAAACACATCTCGATTGCTACTCCAGTCATCGTTGAGGCAAATATTACGGAACTCATTTCCACGATCGCGGGTATCGTGGTCTTACGCCAACCCAAGGAACGCTGACCCTCCCGCACTCGTCAAACGCGGTCCCACACTCCCGCTGTGGAGAGGAGATCCGTCTCTAGGCGGATGGGGCCCCAATGCTGTCGCGCTTCGAAATACCATTGGATTCTGCGGTGGCATTTCGAGCGGAAACTTGAGAACTTTCGCCCATGGTCCCGCCGCGACGCCACCCCCACTGCTTGCGTCCTGGCCTGTAAGTTTCATCGAACGACGTAGGAATCAATTGCATCCCGTAATCTGAACCCCCGTCTCCGACACGCCCTATTCCGCGGACGACACTGCGAGTGCTCAACGGAATTCCGGTGGGCCCTATCCTCATAGCGACAACCATGACACCTCCCGCCCTTTCCTGGCTCGCGTACATAATGGCAGATCTAGTTTCCCTGACATGACATCTCCCTATCCACACCTCCAGTTCCGCTCCAGACGGTGCGCCATTCATTGTACTGAGTGACCCGCGTATTAATTGCGGCTTTCCCAGGGAGCGCCAGTGTGCATCCGTGGCGCCTCCGCAGCCTTCTGTGGCAAGTAATGCATTCCCCATTCTCTTGTGCCGCCTGATCGGCGCCCGAGCGCTGCGCCGTCAAGATCCCGAGATATGCCCGAGCCACGGCCACGCAGTTTTGGTCAAGGTATTCGCCTCGATGCCCGTCCCATTTCTAGCCCAATCCCCCCGGCAAGATCTGTTCGGTTGTGACTGACGCGGCAAACTTGGGACTGGCAGCGTATAATTGGAAGTGGAATTCCGAAGGAGATGTATTCCTTTGTCCCACTGCAGGTGCATCTGGCTCGCTCTGTCTCCTCATCTGCCGCCCCCACGTATCATTCTGCTCGGCCATTGATGGGTGCGCCGGTGTCCGCTATCTTCCGGTGGCGGCCTCTACGCTGCCGCCGAATTCCGGACGCTTATCACTGCTATTCAAAACCTAACTGCTTGAGATGGAGTATCGGATCGGAAATGGTCGGCCGAAGCAACAACTTACAAACTTTCGGATTGCTTTCGGACAACGCCTTTTCGACGCGCAATGCGTCTTGTGCATCCTTGCACAGGTCCATGGGGTACTACTGCACCTTAGCACATGCCTTACCCTCGAGTTTCCTTTGTCATTCTGGGCTCGGCTAGCGCGCAGTGCTCTACCGAATTATTCGGCACCATGTCTCTCCCCTCTCTTCTTTCGGCTCCCACCTACGGCCTACAACCACGTCGTAGAATCATTCGAAGAGCTGCAGGTTTCTCCATAAATGTCCTCGGCGCTTCATTTCTGCCCCGACAGAAGCTGACTAACGGTCGGCGCGTCCACCTCGTGTTTTGATCGCCGACTACCTCGCAGGCGGCATGTTTTAATTTCGCCGCGGTCCGTGCGCAACGAGGTCGCCACGCGTTGTTGGCGTGGAGGCCCTCCGTGGGCGTCCTTTGTCCCTCGTCGTCGCTTAATCATCGTCCCACATCTCTCTCTCATCCCACCACCACCAGACAACAGCGTCCCGATATTATTCTCTCTCTCACCAACTCCCCACTCCCTCAGACTCGTCTACCCTAACCAACTTCTAACCACCTCTTCATAACCACACTCGACTACACTATGCGCCCCGCCACCCTCATCCTCGCCCTCGCTCTCGGCACCGCCGTCAGCGCCACCTCCCCAATGGCGCGCGCCACCGATACCCCTGCCCCAGCTAATACCCCCCGTGCCAGCGGAAACGCGTTCTGGCGTTGGTTCGCGCTCCCCGCGCACAATTCCGGTGCCGTCAGGCGCCACGGCCCGCGCAGGCGCACCGTGCACCCGTAACGTTGATCCTCTCCGCGCCGGCGAGAATCACCCAATAATGTGCGTGTGCTGTCTGCGGCTCGCGCGCATGATTGGGTATTTATCTAATAATACGTCAGGAAATCAACGATACATGTATAGGCTGTCGCTGGCGACGAATCTTAGACGACTTGGGATCTTTGTGTTGCCGGCCTCGACGACTCGGTGACGCACGGAAGGGCGGGAATCCCTAGTCCTTGACGAAATAAATGTTTAATTACTCGCGGTACGAACGGAATTTACGTGTTTTCTCTCGTCTACCGTATAAGGTGAATGGCTTGAGAGTTGAGTAGCGTGAGTTTGTTAGCTCTGATGGCTAAAATCTTTTCCGTGCGATCCGTAGACTCATCGTTCAGACAGTGTGCATTAAGAGTAAGGCAGTCACCACAAAGGCTGCATGTGAAACTGGGAGCAGGGTATACGTGTCACAGGATGGTAACGGATGTACCGGGGGGGCTAGGACGAGGTATCACAGGGATTCTCTTCAGAATAAATCCAATGCGACGGAGCAAATGGTTCGTCCTGCGGATTAAGTGCCAACGGGATTCAGTGGTCTTGGCCACGCGAGAGCGCAGTTTCCACGAGCTCAGGGCGATCTGGATCTGCTCGAATCTTGCCACCATCTCGTCTATGGTGGGACGCTTGCTTGGGTCATCTTGCACCATATCAGCAACTAGAGGCTCGATGAAGTCGAGGCCGCGCTTCGGGCTTATCTCCAGCAACTCTTCACCCTCCGACTGTTTTAGGAAGGCCAGAAAACAGGGGGACGCACTGCGTTCAGACCCCCCCGTAGGCACAGATGTGCCTACGTACGCCGATCTCTGCCGAGGTATGACTACGTAAGCCTACGTTGGCCGATGTTGGTCTAACACGTCTGCCTACCCGAGGCCTGCCCACGTTGGACGATCTCGGCCGACGGTGGTGCGCCTATCTTGGCCGACCTTGGCCGATCTGAGTCCAGGTTGGTGGCGGGTGAAATGAGGAACCATGCCGGGTCTCGAATTTCCTAGCTAGGCTCATCGGCCCACGTCATTCTATGTGTGCCTATTCCTGCCGGAACACCTAGACCAACCCCTCGGCAGGGCTCGGCAGGGCTCGGCACACTGGTCGGCCTACACATCGGCCTATTGGGATCCGGCAGACCTGTGCCTACGGGGGGTCTGAACACAGTGACGTAAGGAACGGGATTCTTACCACTGTGAACTCCATCCTAATCAAATTCCCGAGGTAGTAGATGTCGGTAGGAAACGGTGCTATGTTGAGAGGCTTGTCCCTCAGCTCGTGAGATCCGAATTTGAGTGCCAAATGGTTGCCCCCTTCGATGACATCCGCTCGGGTTTCTCCTCCCGGCTCGAACTTGCACGAGATGCCGAAGTCGATAAGGTAGCATTTGGTGTTCGAGTGTAATACTTAGCACTCTTCAGCCTTCCCCCCGGGAAATTGGGCAGATATCGGTATCCCTGGGGGTACAGATGCCGCCCGTCCATCAATGTTGAGCCAGGAGCAGTCGCTAGCCAGGCAGGAGTTAGCGCACCTGTCCGCAAGCGAATTAAGGAATCATTACCGAGGCGCGAACCGGTGGTGATGCATGAATTGTACGCCCAGAAAAGTTAAGAAATTCCCTCGCAGGGATCGGCGCGCCTCAAACACCTGCCTCTAGTGCTGGGAGGTTCGGTTCGGTTCCGGTTCGGGGCCATTTTCCCCGCCCAGCACTACCTGCCTCAAATATTCCACCACTTCACCAAGAGTATCGAACCTCGGGCTGTCAAACGTCCGCATCAACTTCATCACCAATATAAGCTTGTCCGGGTCGTCTGGTGGCGACAACTGCTCCAGCAGCGGGAGACAGTGATTTCGAGGATCCGACGTGAGTTCTTTTTGGAAGAAAAATATTCTCAAATTCTAGCCTCGTGCGGATTTTCTGGAATAATTGCGGAATTAGCTTACGCTGTCCCGCTATCTTTAGTAGCGGGTCTTTGTGGTGATCCTGAAAGTCATTTTGAACTTTTTTTGGTGCAAAACAGACATGTGTTTCAGACCTGTCCGCATTGGGCGGTTTTTCATTATAGCTATTTGTTCCTGACTAGGGCTGGAACATTATGATTAAATACACCCTGGGCCCGGAATGTACTGTAATCATAATATATTTTAAGGATCGACCACATATTTAATAGTATGCGTAACATAATGTATTGTAACCGTATTTTAATCATATTTAATCATATTTAATGGATGGTGACACCCTGCAAGTAGATTTGGCGACCCATGGCAGTGCCAACCAGGATTTTAGCAGCTCAGGGTTGAAACTCGTAAGGGCTGGCGCATTAAGTATTTCTAGATGTAATCACCTTCAACAAACTATGTCTGAGGGCAGAATGACTGAAACAACTTGTCTCAAGATTTTTGATAGGCGATATACTGTAGCAAGTTGTATGAGTGAAACGGATTTGGAAGCGTGAATGAAATGGTGGGGGTGCAACGAGAAACGGCCGGCGCGTTATGTGCTACCAGTGAAACGAGCCCGGATTTTCTAGAACCTTTTCACTATTTTGGCATAGTTTGGGGAAATTGCCTGCATGTAACGCAAAAATTGGCTGAAACGCCAGTCCCGTTATGTGTTACACCCCCAAAGAATTGAAACGAAACGGACCCAGTGTTATGCATTACGTTTCACTCATACAACTTGCTACAGTACTGTGCAAAAATTCAAGGTATGTTACAGGGTTTTTGATGACAACTTACAGCTGGTGTCAAATTTTCTGAATGCAACTTCATCCTATAGCTAACATCTTGTGCATGGTTTACATCTTGAATAGGCGACATCCTCTAAGTAGATGACATCTTGGCGTTCAATTGCCGGCAGCCGCCGCATCATCTCGGCTCTCCCGAGCCACTCGGCATCGCTCGGGGAACTAGAGGGTTCTTCAAAATTAATTCCCAGTGTTTGTCAGCTCTTTGGATGGACTCCAGCACAGAACCACGATTTAAATAGATCCGCCTGAGTGTCATTTGCCTGTTTAAAGTCTGTTCCTGTGCAGCACATCCTCAAGAGCCCTGAATTACTTCGAATCATCCCCGTCTTTTGCCTCTGATAAATCACTTGGCGGTTTGACGTTCACAGATCGAATAGAGGGAGAATTAGTGTTACAGAGATGCTCTGGGCTTGCTACATTCATTACAGACCACGAATGGCATGGTTTCCAGTTGGGGACTTCGGCAAAGATGTTACATCAATGTTCCAATCAGTAGCATCATTTTCAGCAAATCCGCATCAATGTAAAGTCACTCTAAGATGTACCAAGGCTTGGATGTCATGGAGAACCACATTTTTTAACCTGGGGCAGAGATGTCCCCAAGCTCCAAGTTCATGAATGCGACCAAAGTTGTAAGCAAAAACACTGTTCACAGTTGAAAGATGTTCACTAATATTTTTTGCACACTATATGTGCCATAGATTGATCGTTCAGTGATGGGACATCACATCATGTTCATCAACTGGCGCAGAAAATTACCAAGGGCCCCTGTGAGAGAGGAATGCGTAATTTACAACTAATTCTACCTGAAATCACATCTCAAAGCACTTTGAAAACTCACAGTCAAGCCCTGGCCCAAGCCTAGGAGTATCTCAAGCCCTTCCGAGAGGCGGCGGCTTTCTTTTTACCCAGAAGGCCACCTCAACCATCCTCTTTGAGAAGGCGAATCACAGACAGTGTGATTGGGATTTGACTCATTCGGCCCCCCCTTGCTTAATATTATGATTAAATACAGGGCCCATATCGTAATGTAATCGTACCGTAATGTAATGTGTCCACCATAATTTTAACGGCATAATATTACGAGGAGGAGATATTTAATCGTAATCCTAGGATTATAATAGATTATAATCAAATGTAACCGTAATCTTATCCAGCCTTATTCCTGACCCATATATGGCTTGCCGATCGCTATTTCGGCTTAAACAGGCTTTATTGCGCTCCCTCCTAACCATCTACTTTATCCCTTATCCCTCTGTGTCCCGCGCTCCACACCAACTGTCAACCCCCCGGCAGGAATGCCGAGAGTTGGCCGACACGTCTGCGTTGGGTCTGCCAGTAACCGCAAATAACCATCGCATACTGCGGAACTTAGCCGAGCGCCTTCGGATCAGCTGTAATGTCATTACCGGCTGCAACCACCCAAACCCGTGTACTGCCGGATAGCACGGTGCCACAGGACACCGGTACGGCTTACGGATACGACCCCTCAGCTTATGACTGTAAGAGGGTTACACCTGAACAGCCAGGGATTGCCCTGCTCCCTCATCTTTTTTTCCCTCTATCCCCTATGTTTCTACTTTGTCTTCGGTATAATGATCCCAGTTTAATCATTGCCTGTCACCAAAGGACCTTGCTCTGACATTGTTCTGTGCCTCAAGTCATCTGCATTCTTCCGTCATTCCCTAATTCACTTTAGCGGTCTAGTCTACAATTTTATTCATCCTCAATTTCATTTTTTTCTCACCCCACATATATTCCTCCTTCTGGGTTACTTCATCCCACCATGTTGGGCACTCCGGGTATGTGCCGTTCACTGCTTCCGTGTCTAACGTCTACTGTTGTCGCAGTTTTAAGCTCTTCCTGATGTAAGCACCATTTATTTTGATTCTGCTCTGCCCCATCCATGGCAGGGAAAACACTGATAGCCCTTCACATCGGCTCTACAGGGCTAGACGGGGTCTTGTTTTAAGTACTCCATACACAAGTCAGTAAACTAAGACTTTACTGTGCACCACTCTTTGACTTACTTTTCTCTTGTGTCAACCACTCTTCACTTGACACCTAGCTTGTGTTCTTCTCACGACATATAAATTTACTCGTGATACTAGGCATGAGTCTGCAGTATTTTCCCCCTTCCGGCCGCAAGGATCGACCAAAGGTCGGGGACGAGCGGCGCAGTTTTATCAATTTCCAGGTTGCATCAATGCAATATTCCACACCCCAGGGCCGCGAGGAGCGACTAAAAGTCTGTGATGAGCAGGACGGCAATGGGGATCAAAGGTAGTAGGTTTAAATTGGTGCTGCCAGCAAAAGCCCTGTAGAGAACTAACCCTCAACAACATGTACCATTGACATCAACTCAATACATTTGACCCAGAGTTTGACTTTAAGTTCCTAATACAATTTGTAACTGTGTGGCGAAACACTCAGGCCATGCAGCCAACTGTGAGCTAAATGGTGCCCCAATGACATCATATTTTGTCGTATATGGCCAACTAACGTAGAAGGGAAACGGCTGGAACCCCGGAAATGAAGCTTATCCGTGGACATATTTGCCATTTGGAATGGTGATATTCGTAATCGCCGACCTCGGAAACCCCAGGGATACCCTGAGCCAACTCAAAGTGGTGCATGGGCTATGCATTTATCGTGGTTCAAATCTGGAAAATGAATGCCGAGAGGAACTTGGACACAACCGGGGCTATAAACATTTCTTTCACAAATCCTTCGGTGACTGGGAGTTTAACAGGAAGGTGATCAATGTCCCAAAATTTCGGGCGCACAACAACCTGCAAGGTGGTGAACGGCCCGGTGTTTCGCTTCCACGTGCCATTTTGCTTCACAGTTGAACACTGCACATGTTCTCAACCTGTATTCCACCATGTGCAAACTTGTTAAAGAGATGCATAGAGTCTGCAGTCATAGAGCTGCATCATAGTTGGTGCATCATGAATCTAATTCATGATATGTGTTTATCGGCATTCACAATGTGAGGTAATAGATAGCGGGCCCTGCCTCGCAGCGGGCTACCCTAATTATTAGACGGCCGAATGGAGCTGTTGGCGTGCCGGGCACGATCGCAGGCCCCGGCACATCAGCATCAGCAGCCTAGGCTCGTGACCAGCCTGCCTACAAATGGCAAAAACTATGTGGCGAGCACCTTCAGCACGCCCGCCAGGCATCTGGAAACGCGTTTTGGGCAGGTAGAGACCGGGTCCGCGCGGTAGATAGCCGGTCACGAGGTAGCTGCCGGTAGAGCCGAGCCTTCTCTATAGAGCGGCATAGAGACCTTCCACTACCATCGCATCCCGTCTGCCACCGTCGTCCACCTTAGATCTCTGCCTCTCCCTAGCTCTATATCCCCCGAGCATCATGTGTAGCCTCCTGAGTCCCTTTGTAATGAATCACAGCTTGAAATCCGACCGCCACAACTAGTAGCGCTCAGGCTACCAACCCGCCACTGGCTCAGTCTCTGTCTCAGCTACTTTCACGGAACTTCAAGCATGGCACTGGCCTGCTCTCCCCCCTCCTCCCACTGCAGCACCAGTCCCGAGGACAATTTAGACGACTTCGTACCGTCTTCCCAACCCTTCGACGACTGTGTGGACTCGGACGACTCGGAATCCATAGCCCGGTGCCGCTGCTGCACTGCAGACTCTGAGGTTGTTCCGTCATCGCAACCATTTGAGGACGGGTACGACGACTACCCAGGTGCCGGTGGCTACTCACTGGGGAGCTCGACTGGGGTGTGTGCTTATAGTTCTCTTCTGTTTTCCTTAGCCGTTTACCATCTATAGCAGGGCATTAGTACAGCTCCACTTGTCATTGCAATGGATAATACCACGTCTCCCATGCGTCCCATTTCCCCGTTCATCAGCGCTCATCTCATCAGGCGCACATCACCGGTGGTACTAGTCTCGCTGTATTACCGTGAGCCAGTGTCGCTAACTCCATATCAGAAGACCGCGCGGTGGACGGAACTTCGATTGAACCCCCCAGCTTACGATCCGGAGCGTTCTCGCCGCCTCGTGAGGCGAGTTACTATCCCACCAATTAAGAAAGTAAGCTACGGCGACTTCATCCTCCGACATTAACTCACCAATCTTAATCAGCTCCCTTCGCTGTTTATTGTGTCTGGTGGACCCGAGTTCTCGTCTTCAGAGTCTCCCGTGTCGGTGCTCGAGTCGCGCGACTCTGTAGCTGCTTCTCAAACTCGCCCGAGGAGTCAGAGGCGTGCAGGAGCTTCACAACTACTGCGGAAGATCCATGCCCTTGAGGCAAAGCTTGTTCGGATGAGGCGTAAACACTTCAAGCTTGTGAATTCTTGCAAATAAGATACCTCTCTAGTTACATTCAATTTACATCCTTTCCTGCCTCTGGATCGCGCCCAGAAAAAAATCACAGAACATGGGGGCTTCCATTTGAGCCCTATTGAACTAGCCTGGCGAGTAGTATACTCCTCGGGCTTGCTTCTTTGATTCGTGTACGAGGTCCCTCACATTGGGTGTAACAAAATAAAATATTCCTGCTTCGTGCATCGCCACATTCTGCCCAGCCAAAAATACATGAATCATCGAACATGGGGGCCGGCTCCTGGGACCTGTTGGGCTCGCAAATTATGGAGGACACCCCATGAGCTTTCTCCCTTGCTTCGTGCTAGACTCAAATGCTATCGGTTGTACCACAGCAAAATTCTCAAAAAAAATTCCTGGCGCTGAAAAAGGGAAGAAAAGTAATTATTTCGGTAAGCAGTCGTTGTACCCTAGCTTATATAGACAAAATGCATGACCATCCGAGTGTGAATTTAAGAGATAAGCCTTGTCCTGACCCCATCTCTGGGGTATGAGCATCGCACTACGGACGATCCGGTCTGCAGTTATAATTTCGAGTGGACCGTGTAAGATGGTAATAGCCATCGAGAGGATCAGGGGTTCTGAGTGGGGTGAACCACTCAATGTATGCTAGTGGGACAGAAGATTTCACTGGATAATGCGAAGGAAGTTTGAAGATAACCTTGACTTGCGCGACCCGGAGCCCTGTTAAACTCGTGAGTGATAGAGTGATTCTGTCAACGGAAGAAAATACCCTCGAGAGCGGTGCCTGCTGTCAATGGATTCTGCTCACCCGTGCGGATGAGGGCAAAATCCAAATGAGCGGGCTCCGCAGGAGCCCTCCGCTGGGTCAGACTCGTTGGGGAGGGTGCAGTTGCGCGGACCAAGTTAGTAAAATGGCGTTCACCGACTTCAGGTATTTTCGGGAGCTGGAAGCTAGTGCGCTTCCAAGTCCCAAACATATCGAACGCACGGGGCAGATAGGCGCAATTCGATTGGGCAAAGAAGGTGATTAACGCGGGAAGAAACCGAGAGGCATTGTGCCCATCCGGAGAAATAATGTGAGTAGCGGCAACGGCGCGAGTGGTCGGCTGTTTTGCGATAGAAAATGTACGGGGAGAGATCACGAGAGATTGAGAGTCGGTTGAGCCAGCTAGAGGATGAGACGTCGGACGAGTAGAGGGCCCAGATGTTCTCGGAGGAGGAATAGCAGTGGAGGGAGGAGGAGGAGGATGTGCCCACTCGAGATAGGCATTGAAATGAGCGACAGCTTCCTGTCGCTGAAGCCACAGTGTCATCTGGTTGACGTAGTCCTTCCTGTTGCTCGCGCGGTACGCGTTTTTAGCATAGTCGATGTGGAGGCGTTCCGGCGATTCGGTATTGAAGCCATCAGCAGACCCAAAGAGGCAAATAAGGAGTTCGTAGTGGTCAAGAGAGTGTATTTTTGGTATATTGAAATGGGTGTTTTGGCGGCCCTCGAGGTCGATGAATATTTGTTTGTTAGCGTGGAAGGTGTTGAGCGCGTCGCGCATGCCGAGCAGGGTTTTCGACGTGTGTGACTGGAGTGATGCGAAATATGCGAAGTCTATCAGGCCACGTACTGCCACGACCATCTGTGGGTGGGCTCCCGCAGCGATCAGCCCCAGAAACACTTTCTCCATCTCCTTATGCTCTGAGCCTGTCCACTGCGATACAGAGGAAATCCCATTTTTGAAGTGGCGAACACCGTGATGGTCTGGCATAGCTCGGAAGCGCTTGTCGACCTCCAGTTTACCGATTATCTCTGTGCACCAGCTCACTAGGTGGTCTTTGAACACGCCCTTGTGAAGCTGGTGAAGTAGGTCGGGTGTGAACGACTGGAAAATGTCGGAATGAGGGAGCTTTGCCCAGAATGGAGGGTACACGGCGCGCATCCCGTTCTCCTCAAAGGCGGTGTCCTTTGCTCCGGCTTGCTGGCGTTGCATGAAGAACAGGGTTTCCCATACGTCTCGGAGTGGGTGTTCTTGATGATCTCCGCGATCGTCTGGGCTAACCGTGCAAATAGGACACCGATTCTCCTTGCAGCAAGATACCAGGCACTGCTCTGGATAGTCCGCAACGTATGCAGCGAAGATTGGCCACACATTGCGCTTCATGCTATCTGCACAGACCATCGACCGTCCAAATTTTCCTGCCTCAACGACGGATTCCATGATAACCGACATGCATTCATGGAATAGACGATACTTGGCAAGTGAGCGCGTATTCTTGTCGAAGCAGTCGAACTTGGGGATTGGCAGATACCCGATCAGAACAGTCGCGTGTGCCGACACCTTGCGACGCGTCTCTTTGCCGATGTTCCCAATGGTCAGATACACGGGCCAAGCCGTGTTGTCGCCGCGGAAGTTCGAGAGCATGGTTTTATCCGACGATAAAATAAGCGGTGCTACGGTAGCGCCGGGAGGAAGTCGCTTCTGGAGAGCATGTAAGCGCCGACTCACCAAATCATTTCTTTGACAGTTGCTCACTTGTATTTCCCACCACCAGCTCGCAGTCCACATCTCATTCACTACCTCCGTTGTTTCATCCACGTATAACTTCTCGGGGGCGTATCTCATCGCGTCGCGGAAGGCAGGGTTCCCAATTAGTTCTTCTACGCACTCCACTGGATCTCTCCACCATAGCTCGTTCTGCTCGCAGCGCATTGTCTTCCCCAGGGGATCCTTGTCAAGATCGGGCACATCGCCTTTGGTGTCAAGGCGCTTACAATGCCACTTGGCCCCACCCGGAAGACTGTCCACCTTCTCGAAAAAGTCGGTTTTGTTGTCGTACGATGGTTTTGCTCGGTCGCTAATCTGATGGCAGCAATGGAAGTCAGCTCTTGCCCGGATTCGAAGTGCCAGTGGAAGACGTACGATGGACAACTTCAAGAATTCATCGGTTGCCGTGTGCCCGACGTGCTTGATCAACCATTTTGCAAGCTGCCATTCATCATCATCGCGAAACGGCCCAAGGACCATTCCTTCTGTCAAGATCTCCTCGTCACGAATGAGCTCGAAGACCGTCTTGCCCGGGCCGTATGTTGCCCCGGCCCCAAGCTCGTTCGCGTGTGTTCTATACAATTTCGGTCGCGCATCATTGCCTGGAAGCACTGTGGCAGCAGCAACCGGAACGGACGCATCCTGGTCTGGTTCGCGTGAGCCAGAAATGTCTTGCATGTCCAGGGTAACTTGAAGCTCTGGCTCGAGCGGGATGTCCTCGAGAATAGCGGCCAGATCATCACTCGTAGGCAGGTCGTGAGCGGCTGGTTCAGCGGCTGGCAAGTCGGGCTCGGCTGGCTGCGATGCCCCAGATATTCCTCCACGGCGGCGCCTTCGCGAGGTAAGATTCACGAGTCGTGTCCCTTTGCTGGTCTCGAATTTTTCTTTGCAGTTAAACTCCTGCAACTGATGGCGGCGCACAAGAGACGGATTTGAAAACTCAATCTTGCAAAATGCACAAATAGCCATTGTGCGCTGAAGGATGTCGGTGAGTGCGTAAATGTTATTTCAAATCAGGCGGCACCGAAACATGTGGCGTTTCAAGGTGGTTGATGCTCTTTTTTTCAAAGTCCGCGCCTCGCTCGTTATCTCTTCTCCACCATCATCCAAATGTCTGGCGGGCGCCTCACGTTCCCTCCGAATCCTGTGAACCGCTCGGTGCGTACAGGAAGGGGCGAAAGGGACTCCACAGCAACACCCAGACTTCAAAATCATCGTACGTTGTCTCATTGTACGCGCACACTGTCTTACAGAAGCGCCGCGATCACAGAGGCCACACTCAAGAAGAACTCCGAGAAGGCACGCAAGGCTCTCGAGACGCGTCAAAAGAATGCTGCTGCGCGGAACACTGCACAAGTGACTTCTCCACCGGCCCCCACCCAAGATGGACCTCTTCAAGCTTCGTCAACAGCTCCACCACAACGTCGCCCTCAGCAACATCAACCTAGCACTCCCATCATCGCGCGGCCGCCATTTATTCCAATTATCCCACAGCAGCTGGCCCAGGGACGTCCTTCATCGGATGCCCCTCCTCTCCGCCCCTTGTTGCAGAGCTATCAACCTCAGTATCAGGACTTCAGCACTTTCACCAGCTCCCCGACACCGCTCCCCAGCTCCCAGAGCTTTCAGCCGTTTCCCACTTATAGCTCTATGTCTAGTTCACCGGCACCAATCACCAGCTCCCCAGCTCCTCTCACTGGCTCACCGGCCCTAAATAACAACGGACCACCTGCCGCGGATCCCAACATTGCAAAGTTCGGCGCCATGATAGCCCAGATGAGCGCGAGTCAAATTGAAGAGATGGGTCATATGCTGGGCATGTCGAGTGAGTTTGCACTTATGACTTCGTATAGAGCTGACTGCTCTCCTGCAGCGGGATGGAACCCGAGGCCGAGTAGAATTAGCGGCGACCGTACCAGCAATGCTGAAGGGGCATATCCGCTGCATTTCGACGGTGATGGTGGCGGCCCGGATGATGACAGTGTAAGCGGCGGCAATGAGGGTGAGGACGACCGGTCCACAGCCGGCGGCGGCGGCGAGGGCGAGGGCGGCGGTGAGTGCGTCCAATGGTCTCCATCTTACTATTACTAACGTCCTTGTAGAGGATGAAGATGATCTAGAGGCACCCTGGAATAGTGCGGGCCTTGATGGCGACGTTCCGGCTGACGAAGACCTCAGCCACGCGAACGCGACAAGCTCCCTTGAGGCAAGTTACCGTTCTCACTCTCCACGACTCTCCCTCACTTTTATCTTTGTCAGGTCACCATGCACGACGTTGATGTGCAGAGACGGACTCGCAAACGAAAGCGTAGAGTGCCTGCGCCATCCCAGGTACAGACTTTCATCTGTCATTAGTACATGATCTCACTTGTAACTACAGGAGCCCGATGCGGATTCGGAGCTGGAGGGCCCTACGGCTCACCGCCAGCGCATAGACTCTATGGGGCCTACCAAGTCCGCTCCAAAGTCCCGCAAGAAGCGCGCAGGCCGTAAACAAAGCTCTCGAAGCATTCGGAGCCTGCCGGAGGATCGCCAAAGTATTGTGCAAGCATCTTACTTATTCGTACAGAAAGGTGTTACCCTCTATATCCCCTGGCCGAAATGCAGCCCATCCGGCGACCCCAACGCGGACGATGACGAGATCGAGGCGCTGATTGACGACGCATGGGACGATGCCGTCGATTCGCTCAGTCTCAATCCTGATGACATCGAGGATCGTACCGAGGCGGAGGGCCGTCTGGTGAGTCATTTTCCGACATTCTTACGTCGATATTCACGGAGACATCTAGATTCGCTCCCGCATCTCTCAGCTCCGTGGGGCGATCGCGAAGGAAGCTGACGCGCTGGTGCCCGCCACTTACGGGTTCATCGACATCCAGTCCCTGACCGAGCCTACCCCCGAGAAGATTGCAGTGACAATGGAAAAGAATCGCCAGCTAGCGGAGGATCTCGCTGGGTCGTTTGTATATCAGGTAAGCTCTCTCGTTCATGACTAAGGATTTTAAATGACCTAATATGGGCGACGTACTAGAACCCGAAGGACACGACTGATATCGGCACCATCTGCCGCAATCCCATCTTCCAGAAGATACTCAACGCCGTCTTCTTTGCGAAGAAGGGTGCCAATCGTCGCGCCCATTACTTCACGGACCTGGAGATGGTCCCACAGGAGACTTTGGCTTTGTTCATGGATGCGGTGAGATTCTTTAGCTACTTCGGACTTTCTTCGCTGACTACTCTCCAGGTCGTTTGCGGCATTGACAGGTGGAAAACCGGCCAGCACACAAGCGTCGATTTCGACGCAGAGGTGTACGCGCCCGTTCATCAAGATTCAATGAACTTCCTTGATGCGTGGCTGGCGGAATTCAAGAAGGACAAGCACCCCGCGGATCTCGCGCAGGCTCTTCTGCGGGAAATGCTCAGCAATGCTAGGTACGCCGTCCTTGCCCTGCATTGAATCTGCGTCTGATTGGAGCTGTTTCAGGCGTATCTCCGATACTCCAGCAGAGAAGGAACATACCAGACGCTCGATGTTTCCTATGGATATTTTTACAAAGTAGTCTGCGGTTCCTGTGCTCCAACTGTCCTCCCAATAAATCGTGTTTTATTTATTCAATATTTCCGTGCCATGCTCCTGCCCTATCCCGTGCCGAGGAGGCGACCCAGAACGGAATTGTTGGGAGGGCGTCGTAGAGACCGGTAACTATGCTCGAAATCACATGCTCTACATCGCTCTCAGTAGCTCTACGGCTCTATCGGCCTATCCATCTACCGTCTCTACAAAGTTCTCTCATATAGGGAACATGGATATCACTCTACTGTTCTACTGGCTTCCCCATAGTACCCTGTAGCATAGTCTGTTTTCCAGATGGGCCCATCTTCCACGCGACCAGCCGCTTGTACACCTCCCACTGCTCGTGCTCGAACGTCCGCCCCGGAGTTCGAAATTTTGAGTGGTGCCGATCATCGGCATCACGCTGCGATCAATTCCCTACTAAATTTGAGGCTCCAGAACTCACCCGCAGCGAGCTTAATCAAAATTCTGAAGAGACAGATTTTGAGAAGAGTGGAATTGGAGCTGTCCCTCCCTTTGGAGTTTTTCCAACAGATGTAAAATAAGCTCAGAATAAAGGAAAAGGAAAGTGATCGAACTCCGCGCCCAGCCCTTTTGTTTGTCCCGAATTGTACCAGCCTGCCTACGGCAACGTGCTCGCCACATTGTTGCAACTCGTAGGCAGGCTGGTAACGAGCCTATCAGCGGCCATCATTCGGCGCAGTTGATCCATTTCCCGTCCCATTATATACGTCAAGGGAATCGCTCAGTTTGAATCCGCACTGCCACCCTCGAAACGGGTTAATTCAGTGGACTACTCGCAAAATTGTGGTTGATGCTGAACTTTCGGATCATGATTGACGTTGCCCTACCAACGGTTGTTTCTATCTCACTCCTCGACGTACCTGCGCACATTTGCCACCATGGAGCCACCCACCAGCCCCCTCGAAATCCAGGAACTACTGGAGGCGTGTATACAGCCACTACACAATTCTGTTTCCGACATGCGCGCCTGCGCCTTGGTTTCACGGCGCTGGCGACACACGACCCAGCCGCACATCTTCCGCCATGTGGCCCTAATATCCAGCAACTCACAGCCCACAGGGCGCAGCTCGCGCTTCCTGGAGGTGTTGGATGCATCCCCACATCTCATCCGGCACATCAGGCGCCTCGATGTGCGATGTAGGGCGTGGTTTGAGGAGCTACAGGTGGCGATGGAGGATGCAAAGACGTTCTTGAGGCTCTGCAATGTCCAGTTTCCGCAAATGGAACACGTCTCCGTCCACTTGGACGGGAGGCTGTCGGGCGAGTCTGCACTAGCACTCCAGCGACTGCTCAGCACACCGACGCTCCGCAGTGTGAAGCTCACCTGCTTCTGCTATCAACAGGACCTGGGCCGGTTTGCGGACATCTGGAGCAAGTGCGCCCTTAGTGTCCGCCACCTGGACCTCACCCTCTTGTGGCGCCGTCCAAACGGCGATGTGTATGGCGGGAATCTCGGGCAGCCTATCCACGCTCCACCCATCGCACTGGAGTCCCTGCATCTCCGTTCCTTCGGCTCCGTCGAGGGATGGTTCGAGGGATGGTTCACGGACCCCAGTTGGCCCATCGATCTCTCGGTGCTAAACGTATTTTCCCATGCAAGAAACACCCATCCGTTGGACAGGTTCCCCTGGGAGAAATTGATACCCAGCTTCCAAGCGCTCGAAGTCCTCGACGTCGAAGTCATGGTGCGCTACACTGCAATAACGATCTTTTTCTGCGTCGTTAACCGCTGGCAGGAACTGAACACCATCGACCTTCGTTGGTTCCCGAACCTGGTGGTCCTTCGCGTTGAGCTTTTGATCCACATGGAGTTTCTCGTCTTCCATGCCATCTCGTTGCTCCCTCTCGCAAATCGCATCCGTAAAATAATATTGTCCCTCTACCACTTCGACGACGCGTCGTATACCGCACTGGCATCTCGCTTACCGTCTCTCCCTCTCAACCCTCCAGTGACCCTTGAGCTCGAGATGGACGCGCCTCCCGATGACGTCGCGCTGCACTTTCACGATTGGATCAGCGCACAAAATACGGCGAGACACTCCATCCCGTCCATTCGTCCTCCCTGCTCACGCGTCAGTGCTAGGTCTGCTGTACTCACCGGGACTCCGACAACCCCTGGTTCCAGGTGCGCGTCTTGGACTGAACAATGGAAGCTATCTGAACAACAAGGCAGAGAAATTATGTGCGTTAAACGGTAGGTGACTGCACGAATCAGCGGAGGTGAACAAGTAGCCCAGGAAGACGCCTTGTTATATTGATTCAGCCTATGCAACTAGCAGGTTTCTGACAGTGACTCTAGGTGTCGTAGGTACTCTCTGTTCCCGAGAAACACAATTGTCTCAGCCGCAGGGGCACCAGCAAAATACTTTAACCGCGTACTTAACACACCCGTCTTGGCGGTTGAAGAATTCGGAAAAACGGATTCAGACGTAATCGGGAACATATTTACAGCTAAGCTAGGATGCCATTGGGATCAATGCACGCACAGCCGCCACATCGGCTTCGCTCCAATACCCAATTTCTGTCTCCTCTCCGAGCCCATTGGTGAGTGGACTTTTGATCTTCACTGCCAGCTGGGAGAGAATCTCGGCCCCGCGAGTCACCCTGTCCTTCAAGACTGGATCCAAGTCGTCTTCAGAGGCTGCGGCCGCCGCATTTTCCGCTGCACGCTCTACTGCGTCCCCGAAGCGGCTGATAACTGCATCCTTAAAGCGCCGAGTTGGGTTCTCGAGACTTGTCTGTATCCATAGGAACACCCTGAATACCGTCCAAACCGTGGAATTCACAAGCCTGTCGAGACGACGAATGTCCGACAGGCTGGAAAAGTCGAGCTGATCCCAAACGTTTGCCAGTGCCGTGAACGCCATAACCAGGTCTACTTCGCCATCCATGAAATACATTCTCTCCGTCGCGTTTGCACCCCATACGCGTGAAAGGACCGCCAGAAATGCCCGTCGCGTTTTTGGACGTCCAGCCTCAAGCACCCATAACAAGTTTGCAAGCCAACCAGGCAGATCCTGGGCGATTACCGCCTTCCACTCCGGTCTCTGTGATAGATTGTCACCAAGCGCAATGTACTCGGCGGTCATACCGTAGTACGCCGTTGACCTGGAACTGGCCATCGTGTGAGCTCCGAGTGTAGGCCACACGGAGTGATCCTGGAGTACTGCCTGGAGTGAATTGTCTTGGAACCAATCCTCCGCAGAGAGAAGAAGGCGGAACGCGAGAGATCGAGCCCTGTCATTGGTACTTTCGGATGATAGAGCCCACAAGACGGTTCGAAGTGCGGCGGGGGTCGGCTTGCCACGGATATGGTCGTAGTATATAAGGACAGCCAGTAAATCACCAATCACATCAGCATCCTCGGCCTGCGAATCATGGAGCTGTTCCAGGGCGGTGTAGACCCATGCGACGGTGTCCATGGGGTCGGATTGAAGAACACCGAGTTTGGGATCCGGCATTCGATGCCGTATAAGTGGGAGAATCGCCATGACTATGGAAGGTGCGAGGCCGGGGGCGGCGCAGAAGCGATAAACAGCATGTATGAATCGGAAATCTTCATCAGGCGTGTAATGAGAGTCAAGCTCGAATTCCAGGATCCGTTCCACAATCTCTTCTGCGATGACGATCGGCAAGGGCGGGTCATCTGTCAAACGTTTCGCGAGGTTCTCGAATACGAGGGTTGTGAGCAAAACACAATAACTTCTGAATGTTACTTGAGCTCGCGATTAAACATACATAAGAGACATAAGGAGCGCACCCCTTATCCATCAGGGCGATATCACGAGTCAACGGTGGAGCGAAGAACGAGTTTACACAGAACAAGAAGTCGGCGAAAATGGACGGATCTGTGAGCGCGCTTTGATCTGGTTTGAAATATTCAACCACAGTTTTTAAGTGGGGCTCGGGGAGACGCATTAGGGGAATGAATCGGAGAGTCCATGGAGGGATCGCTGGAGGTCGATCAATCCCTCGCTTGAAAGAGGCCCAGTTTGACGGACGTAGAACCCTGAGCATGGAAGGAAGTTCGGCGGGATGTGTCGTGTATATTTGTTTATGCTCAAACGTCCATGCATCCACCCAGCCGTCATTCCGTTCAGCTACCATCTCGAGTACAGCAAATGCCTTGATACAGCTGTTAGCGCGATCTCCCATGCCATCACGAACAGCTCCACCGGCGAAACAGCTATTGAAGATATCCGACAAGCGCCTCAGCGATGGCCGAAGCTCGAGATTGAGAGGCCACTGCAGGTCGATGGCGACAGCAGCGGCAGCCTCGACCAGGCGCGGATCTGTAGAAGTCTCCAAGACCCACACAACGGCGGGAACTTCCTTGGAGGGTGGCGGGATTTCGTCGAAAATGGGAGGAGGCGGCGTCAGAGAAGGGCGTTCGAGCATAGCGAAATGTGGGAGAAGGGGTGGAATCGTTGTTAGAACAGCAGAGTAGGTTCGCAAGAGGAGGCGGTAGGAGGTGTCCCGGGCGCTATAAAGGAGCTTTCCCGCCCTACTGGACAAGCTAAGCAGCGGGCCGGAGAGTGGAATTATTTTTATAGTGTCCCCCAATAAGGTTGTAAGGGCCGTCTGGAACGGTGAATCTGGAGCCGCGAGCGCTGAGATAACCATCGCAGTACAAAGAATGACGCCCATGCATGTCATCATGAGCACGATTGCAGCGATGACATGGTGAATTGTCCAGAGGTAAATCGAGAGCGCCGCCGCGAACATCAGGACAGCAAATTGGAGGAGCAATGGGAATAGTTGCAGCACTAGATCAAATCTCCACCGGCGCAAGCCGTCAAATTTCCGCTGGCGCTCCAGCCCCCGTTCTTCAATCGTTCCCCGGTCGCCAACAGAGTCATACTGCAGTAGCCACTGCTTCCCGAGGACAGCAAGCAGTGCGGCTAGAAGCGTAGAGGCGAGGCTGAAAAACAACAGGCTCTGCGCGACGACGACGATGGTAGCAGGTCCGGTCTGTGTCGTTAGTTGCACTGTCGGAACAGCGGCGCCGGTGACATTTTGGACCAGAGCCGCGATGAGCGCCCGAGTCATCGAATTCGGGTCTGGCTGAAGTTCCGGTTGGATCTGGATGATAAACGCAGAACTGACGGCGGAGAAAAGACCCGCCTGGACGGTCGAAAATTAGAAGCGGACCACATGCGACGGACAACAGACGTACGAAAATCAGTAATGTATCCAGATCATTTCCGTACTTGCGCTGAAATTCCCTGTCACATTCGTCCGCTAAACTCTTGTACGCGGTCCAAAAGGTGGTCTTCTTGTCGTAGGACTGTGGCTGCTGATTGAGCGCTTCAACCGCTGAACTCAATCTTCGCATTCATTAGCACGGGCCCGCAATGGTAGAGCGGGGCTCCTGCCTTTCGAGCGTGGACCGAAGACTGCACGACAATGTCAGATCGAGGCACCGAGAAATACGGCACACTTTTGACCTATTAAACTGCTTGGCATTGGATTTCCGCAATTCGTGGATTGCATCAACAAATCTTTGAATACAGTCTCTAAGTAGAGCTCGCGCGAAGAGAAAACGGCTTGCTCTCACCTTTGATCGTCGACGGAGTGATTCTCAGACGCGGGGGATTCAGAGAAATCGGTTGGCAACTCGTGTGCTTTAGGCCTCGAGGAGATGTGCATCAATGGAGTAGGCGATTGAGGAGGTGAATGCGCCATTGAGGAAATGGACGCCAAGTATACTGAGGAGGTGGTGGAGTGGAGGCAAGGGGCAGCGGAGCTTGAGCGGCAGGACACATCCATCGCACCCAGCTTCGATCCGTGCCCTACATCAGACGCCACGGGTGACAGCTTCTTCGCCCATTAATGCGTTGCCATCCATCCTATGTGGGAAGACTACTGCGCTTGGGTCAGGTGGACGCTAGTGAGATCATGGCGAGCCTTTCAATATTAATATCCTGGGCCTTCTTGGGACCGGCGAAATGGGACCGGCAGCGACGGCCTCCACTGAGGAACAGACGGCCGGTTTGAGCGTCACCAGTCGTTTCAGACGCCGTTGATAAAGATCCAAGCCGTCAGTGAGTGTTCAGAAGAATGAGAGCCCTAAAGTCCTCGACCTAGAAGTAGTGAAGAAACACTGCTTCTTCGCTGGTGCTCTGCCAGATTGGGTTAGATGACTGTGGGATAGCAGTGCAAGCTCGCCAGGATGAAGGCCCCCATGACTGTTTCGGAGGTTTGATGAGAACAGTCGACACATTGAGTGACAGCAGCTGAGTAGTTGCTACTATGGAGAGAGTACAACATCGAGGTTTGCCTTTACAGGCCCGTGGTGCACCCCGGGGCGAAGGCGCCACGCGCGCGTCGCTGCCATCCAGGCTGTCGCGAACAATTCCGGGAAGGGACCCAAATTAATCTGAGAATTTTGAGGACGAAGACATATATGGATGCCGTATTACGCCGTAAGATCACGTCCAGACCAGGGTGAGGACTCCGAATAGCCCCAGGACAACCAACAGAGCACGGAGAGATACAGACGGTGGGATCTTGAGGCTTGGTCGCGAAGCAAGATGGTGGCAACACTGGCAAGCAACTGGCAAGACGTGGAAATTGGAAGGAGGAGAGTGATCATCTTGGTGATCATGACGGAGTTGTGAAGGATGCCAGATGGCTGAGCAGGTGTTTGCTGATGCGTGCCACACCGAGGGGTCGGAACCTGAAATATCACAATTAGAACGGCCCATAATAGAACGGCCAGAATCATCGACCATTGGATCAACTTCCCAGAGGCTGATGGTAATTTTGCCTTCAGCGCAACTACCTTCTAACGAAATCAATGCAGATTCCGGTGGATAACGTGGAATCGGAAGAAAAACCGAACCAGAGGGGACTAGAAAAATGGAAGGGTTCGATTCCACCCCGCGCATTTGAGCACGGAATGGTGGTGGGAAGAAAGAGGACAACACAAGTCAATACATGCAGCTTAAACATTGCTACGTGCGATCTACCAGGTTCGTTCTATTGAAGCGCCTGTCTACGGGAGATTAGTACACCCTGACAACGAATGGTAAGCCAGTAGATAATGTAACTTACAAATCACCAAATCAACCAAAGTGCAGGAACTCAAGCGAGTCAACCGCCCCATCGTCCAACTGAGATCGTCTGTGAACAAAACAAACGGAAGTGAAGGCCAAGACGAACCTTCAACTTTATACCGACCACATTCTCGTCGTTGAGCAAAACCCCGGCGTACTGGAACAGCTCCGCCGAGCGCGTATCGACGTACGGCACTAGCGAGAACACGGGCTCCGCGAAGGGCATGCGCACCACGGCGTTCGCCTCCACGTCTGGCTCCACGACACGGACGCGCGTGCTGCCCGTGTCCTCATCCCCGGGCAAGGCGCTGCGCTGCGCCCGGACGTGCACCGCGTTGAAGTCGAGGATGTGGATTGGCGCAGGGTCCACGGAGGCGTGGTTCACGACGGCGGCCATCCGCATCCCGCAGGTCGCGGTGATGAAGGGCACCGAGAACGCCGCGTCGTCGAGCCAGCGCACACAGAGCGGACCCCACTCGCTCCAGGCTACGCCGACGGTGTCAGGGTCACAGAGCGCGAGCGCGCGCTCCAGGCGAGGGCGGTGGACGACAAATGCGTGGTAGGTAGGCGGCCCTCCATTCGTAACGAGCTCAGCGAGGAAAAGCATCAGAGCGCTGGCGGATCGGGGTCGGAACTTGGCGCGGCTTGGGCGCGTGTGCGCGGCGCGGGGGTTGGGCTCGCCGCGGCACTGGAAGGAGACGAGGATGTGGCGCCGTGCGAGCTCAGGGAGATAGAGGGAGTGGAGGAGGCGGGGAGGCGCGTCATCGTCGGAGGAGGGGATGTGGTAGAGATCGAGGGAGGCCGTGATGAGGTTTGGGACGATCAGGGTGTCCACAGTAAGGAATACGAGTCCGGTGGTATTCACCGGGAATGGCTCCTGTGAATGAACATCAGAAAAGTCGGACGGCAACGGAAAGTCGACTGGTGTATCGTACCATTTTAGACACCCCAGTCTTCCAGTTGTAGAGATGGAGCGCATCCATTTCACGCTCCCCATCGCTCCAGTAAACAAGGGAAATTGCGAGATTTTCCCCGGCAATTTCAATGGAGATGCCAGGCGGCCCGAGGTCCGCCTGAACGTCGTGGACATGCAGTGCCGCACGGGCGGCCAGCGGATGCGGCTGTCCAGTCGAAAATTTGAGGAGGAGCACCTCAACGGACACTACGAGCGGATTTCCGGTACGCGGCGTGCTACAGAGTCAATCAACAGCAACAACATATAAACGAGGAAGAACATACTAGGTAACCATCGCAATCAGATCGTGCTCCTCCATCGCCGTGCCAAAATCGATGAAAGGTTTCCCAGCGTCAACACGATGCCACTCAGGGACCTCCGACCCAGGTGAAGTGTGTATGTACTTGATCGCCGTGGAGAGGCCTGTAGTCTGATCGGGAGTGTCCCCCACAAGATAAATATCAGACCCCAAATCGTAGACGCCACTGGTCGCAAAGTCGATGGGCACTGAATGCCTAGACCGGGGGGTGAAGTTCAGCCAGTTCGCCTCACGACGGCGGAGATCATCCAGACGATCCGAGACGACTGAATTGGCCATATGAGCTGGATTTTCCTCCACACATGCCTTTTCCTGTTCGACCCGGTACTGCACCAGAATTGAGTTCGCTATGATGTCGTGGAGAAGGCGATTGCCGGTTTTCAAGCATGAAACCAGATCCGGGTGTGGAAGGTTCAGTAGACAAGCCAGAATCAGCTCCGCTGGGAGGTCGACGAACTGTAGCGGCGATTCCGCCATGGCCGTGATGGTGAAGGACGAGGAGCTTTGTGTATGTTAGGCAGCAGTCTGTTTGCCTTCGCCCGGTGCGGCACGTGCCTTCTTCTCTTTTCTTCTGCACCAACACCGTCACGTCTCATAATTGTGCCAAGCGGGACTGTGAAAGCTTTCTTTGTACGCGCGCTAACTCCGAAAGATCTGTGACGGTTATCGTTCCATCTATTGGCCTGGTCAATGGAATTCCAATGCTCATAGACTCCGAGGCTCAGTGTGATACATCCCTGGGCAAGGCCCTAGGTTCACCTGTTAGGGCTTGCGGGTCAGAATATGTCCCTAAAATCCCATCTGGCTCACGGAATCCCTCGCACTACAGCCTAAGCTGGGTCTTCTGTGTGTTCCGATGCATCTTGCGCTTGCCGCTCATCTCGTCGACGGTCCAATGACGAAACCTTCCAAGGCATCACACAAAAACTCGGTCTACAACACCTGGTTTCCTGTGCACATCGTCATTCTCCAGCGGAGTCTGATATAGCCCGTATACTCTCCGTGCTCGAGAACTCTTACTTCAGCATGCTCCGAACACATTTGGTTCGCCGCGTATATATGGTCGCCTGCTACCAGGATGCGGTTATTATTTGCCAATGAAGTCCACATGGAAGCCGCGGGCAAAGACTGTAACGTCTAGCCCCACACTCTCCTGCCAAGCGTCTTGGATCTTGTCTCTTCTCCGCTTGCAGTCGTTCACTCTATCTGGCATCGAATCACATCGATCTATTTTGCTTCAAGCACAGGTAAGTAGAGCACGACTCGATGGCGTGTGGACGCCGCTGCATGCCGTCCATCCTCTCGTACCATCCTCACGCAGCTCACCCGTTCGACTCGGGGCTGGGTCATGTGGGAGATGTCCGACCAGCTCTCTTCTTTTACAAAAGATCTCAGGCGCTTCGCAATTTTCTTTCGGCCTTCGACAGTCACAAATCCAGTCTGATTTCCCACTGTTCAAAACCACTCGTAGACGCAGAATATTAATGATCTTGCGTGAGCCGTACTTATTTGGGTCGGCTCCCAACGATTTAAAGCTCACAAAGACTTTAGGCAGGATTTTGCAATGGGCAGCCGCCGTCGGGAACGTCGGGCAACAAGCTATTTGGATAATCGACCCGATGACGATCACCCGACTTCCCCGATCGATCTAGGATGACGTCTTCCGCATTTCTTAAAATGCCGATCTTGCTTCAGTCCCGTCTCAACTCGGCGCCAATACAAGTTCCCAATTACTTCCTTCATCCCTCAGCGCCATTGGTCAGTATTCAGATTCTCTCCGGACGTGGTTGACTGCGAACCCTCAGGACTTGTCCTAGCAGACTTCGGAGCGACTTACTCCTCCGCGCGGACCAGCCGATCACGCGCGGCTTCCCCGCGGAAGTTTATGGCGGAACCAGTCTCACCTCCTCAGTGGTATACCATTAATCAGGCCTTAGACACGTCTCACCGGGAATACCTATATAATCTGCGGCTGGACGCAGGAAATTCTCAGCCGCCCCCCGCTTCCGCCCCCTCAACCAACCCCACAATGTCGTCCTCCCAATCCCCGGCCGCTGTGGAGCCTGCACTTACGCTGCCGAATTTCGGACGAATGTCAGTTCTGTTGTACATCTCCCGCTTATCTGGCCTGATTCTCGCGACGTTGCAGAGTGTCATCGCAGCTCATCGGTTCGCTCCTAAACTTTTTCTTTTTCGGGATGTTACTGGTCCAAGTCTGTCCGTGCTTCCACCATCTGCTGCGTTCCTCCCTCACACTCCATTAGACGTCTACCGCATATGCTTCCCAAAGGACTCGCTCGCCGTCAAGTTACTCGGTGAGACACTCGCCCCCTTTGCGCGTGCCCGATGTTCATCCATATCGCACAGTGTACTTCATCTTCCTCACAATGACAGTGTGCACCTGCCTCAACGCGGCGGACGTACAGTTCTGGTTCGGCGCGGGCTTCGGCGACATCGCACGCTTCGCGGACCCGGGCTACTCGCGGTTCTACACGCCGCTCATGGGCTCGTTTATCGCGATGCTCGTGCAGCTATTCTACTGCTACCGCATCACCGTCATCCGCCGCACGGCCTGGCCACTATCTGTCGTCATTGCCCTCGTGCGTATGTTCCATATTCCACGCCCCCGCCCCGCTGAATTGGTTCTGGTTCAGATCTCCATGGCCCAGTGCGCGGGCGGCATGGGCGGCGGGATCATCACGTTCATCGCTGCGAACGACGCGCACGACAGGCCGCGCACAATCCTCGTGTACATCTGGCTCGTCGGAGGCGCGGTTGCTGACGTTGTAATTGCCGCCGCCATGACTGCCCTCGTGCGTATCCCTCGTTGATTCCACCTCCTCGAAGCTCACTCATATTCACTCTCCACAGCTCGTGAACGCCTCGTCCATCCCCGCGACGCGCGACGCCGTCCGGAACATCGTGCGCCTGACGATCGAGACGAACGCCTTCTCCGCCATCGTCGCCATTGTCGGCCTCGCGCTCTTCGTCGGCATACCCGTGCGTGCTCCGCATTCTCCATCCTTGCGTTAATTGACCGCGCGCAGAACACGACCTACTTCATCTGCCCCACCATGATTCTCCCCGGGATGTACGTATATCCTCCCCCCTTATCCGTGCGCTCACTGACGAATGCGCCTGATGTGCAGCTACGCCAACACGCTCCTCGTCACGCTTAACAACCGCGCGATTACGCGCATGAGCGCCTCGTCGTCGACCGCGATCAACTTTGCCGCATCCATGGAGGGTGGGTCCGTCACGAAGGCGCCGCGCTTCAGCGCGAGCACCACGGCGAGCGCGCCGGCCGTCCCCGCGCGGAGCTTCGAGCGCCAGACCGTCGCGTCGGAGAAGACGGAGGTGGCGGGGCCACAGCGGAACAGCACCGAGGGCAAGTGGCGCGCGGAACCGGGGCCGGGGCCGGAGAGCGACTCCGGGAGCGGGTATGCGAGCGAGGTGGAGGTGGAGACGCGCGTCTAATGGTATTTGATGCGCGGAGGTGTAAGCGGAGGATTTCATTGATGGACTTGAATTTTGTATGACTAGTTGTCAATTCGTTTTCGCGCTGTGTTTTCGTGAACTGCGAACATCTCATTTACCAGGCCTGTTGTGCGACGCGCTAAATGTCACCGCACACATAAATCCTCCCAGTTTTCGTGGAGTATTGAACTCGCTCCCATCCAATAAAAGAGGGAAGTAGTTCCGCATGGAGAACCGGTGGTTCAAACCCACCCGGAGACACTGTTTCGATCGGGAGGTTTTATCGTCACGCAATAATGCTGCTCAAGACCTTTAGTCCACACGAAACACACTACATTGAAAAAGGCGGAGAAGATTAGGGAGATCCTGATGGAGCCCAGGAGCTGCCCAGTCCGTCCAAGACCTGATACAGAGTCCTAACCGTCATTGGGGTGAGACAAGAATGTATGCACGTATATATCGCGGCCCGTATATACACTCCTAAGCTTTCGGGGAGTATGGAACTCGCCCCCCTTCTGTTTCTGGCAGGAGGTTACTCCGGGGGAGACGGTGGTTCGATTCCACCCCAGGGTACTAGTGCTGGTATATCCCCAATGTTTTTGTTTGAACGACTCGCGATCCGCATCCCAGGCTCCAGATACCATGGAGACGAGATGATCCAACCCCGCCCGCGGACGTTATGACTATCTTCACTGTATTTGCGCCATAGTTCGCTCCTGTCCAAATGCGCACGTATATAGCGACCCACAATGATATATTCTACCCTTCGCGGTCGTGGAGTATGGAACTCGCCCCCAGTCGTTATTTCACGGAGAGTGTTCCGCTGTGGAAGACGGTGGTGCGACTCCACCCGAGGGCACTAGTATGGCTCCAATGTTTTTGTTTGAAGCACCATGATTCGGATAGTCGTTCGCTGCAATGACTGCAACGACGAGAGTCACAGCCCTGACTGCCCCAGACGAAAGCACAACTGCCGCTGCATGCAGCAGCTCACAAGGGTGGCGAGAGGATGTTTCGCATGATGCGGCTCGTCAACTGCTCGTCAATATTATACGTTGCTGAATTCCGTACTGGGTGCTCCTACTGACAAAGCTGTACCAGGCTTGCCTACCATGATCTATGTACATCTCTTCTTCGACTCGCTTGGCAAGAGAGAGATGCCAGATGTCCCCGGACTCCCGGGCTTTTTCCTTTTCCGTGACCCGGAGCCCCGTAAACGTTGTATATCCACCCAATATGTCTACATCGCAATTTCGCAGTCCATCGTATATGCCCTGGAGACTAAGGCTGCAACCATTTCCGTTTGTGAACAGTATTAAACGGTTTCAACCGTTTTTGTTTGGGGAGAGGTCCAAACGGTAAACAAATGGTTTTTAAACAGTTCAAACAGTTACTGCCAGACTCACGCTGAGTTGAGGTAGATGCACAGTGTTTCTGCAGATGTATAGCACAAGGAAAGCTATAAGCATGTATGGAGATTAATCCATGGTGACTCATTGACTTGCTCACCATGGGGCGCTCGAGGGGCGGGAGGTATCCCAATTAAGCAATTCTTCACGTGACTGATGCATCCTCTATGCCGTCCATTACTCGTAGACCACTCTATTTCTCATCGAAATATGGCGCAAGTGCTATAATAATCACGTGGAGTACATCTGCAACCCTATAGGATGTAGTCACAATTATCATACATATGCAGCATGTCTGTGGTTGAAACGTCCGCCAAAAATACCATTTTAAACGGTTTTAAACGATTTTCAAACTGTTTAAATACGTTTCCGTTTGATATGGCCAGATATTCAAATGAAAACTAAATGCTTGGAGCCTTACTGGAGACCATCCTTGACGATGAAAAGCTCGCGAGATCCTTCGCCCATCTTGCCGGCTATGTCTATTGCGACGCAGACCCACTGGTCGCTGTCCATATGTGTTGTGAGCGCAGTGTTACCGCGGTCAGGTTCTGAACCTCTACTGAGCCTGACTGGACCTGAACCGGACCCAAGGTCCAATTCGGGGTTCGGATTTTGTGCAGAATCTCCCCGCTGACGAAGATCCATCAGCTGGCACAGCGGGCAATAAACCACTGATTGGGGTCGCCCACAGGTGTCCCAGAGGATATAATCTGTTATTATCCGGTGCTGAAATCTCTTTAGGTAGTTATATATGGTCTCCAGAACGGCGGCGACACTGACAATCGGCTGGTAGAGTCCGGCCACTCTGGAGTCGCCTTCCACAAGGATGTCAAACAGTAGCGCCCACTGTTCACTTCGTGGATCGCCCGTGTGGATGCGAAAAAGGAGTGATGGTGTAAAGGGATCACAGGCAAACTTAGTGCGCAAGGGGTCCAGCTCTGTGGAAAATTCGTCGTCCCAGAGGCGCAGATTCACCTCAACGTTCCTGATTTTACGGTGGAACTGTTTGTCAGGACGGGGGATAAAGCCTGCAGATTCCATGGTGGTCGGTGTGCTGGGAAAGTCGGTTGGAGTGGATCAAAGTGGCCAACCTCCATTTATACCACATCCTGCGCCCACACGCCACACTAACGTGTTCACTGATTAATTGCTGTCGCTCATCACTAATGGACACGAGGCGAACCTGTTGTGTTGTGTGACAGAAACGAAGAGAGAGTAGGTGGTTTTTCTTCCCGCCGCGAGTCATCCTTGCCCATCGGATACCTCGTGCATTTCGGGCGCTTCGGCTTGGCGGCGGCCAAAAATCGCAATCCATCATGAAATATAAGATGTACATTTGAATGTAAAAGATGACTTGCCTTCAGATTCCCAGATGGCCACCTCGTGTCCGACCCTTCTGTCTGACTAGCCCTGACGACTCTTGAAAGAGGCGCCCGTACGCCTGTCGCCCGCCACACCCAAGCCGGCTCGGAAATTTGACCCCCGCAGTCAATCTGGATGTTTTGGTCATTCCGGCCTCGAGATGCGCTGAACTTTGAGGTTGAACTGTCACACCAAATAAAGGAAAATATCAAAATAGGTCGATATGTATTAATCAGTAGCGCAATCGACATATTCTGAAAGCTTACCTATTGTTTGGTCCGAAAGTGCGACGGAAGTAGCTGCAATCAGTGGCTCTTTCAAAGACAAAGTATTAATTCATTGTCCACAAGCTGTGAAAGGACTGCTGAAAGACAAACTTTCAGTTTCCCATTTGCAGTGAGAAGAAAGAAAGACCTTCCTAAATTTAGGAAGCATTGCAGAAAGAACATCTTTCAGCAGAACCCTGTCCCTGCACCTCCACCCGGGGATGTACAACTGGCCGCAACCGTTTTAATATTTTAGCGGATTCCTTTGTGGAGTGCTGTGAGCATACCAGTCTAGAATTTCACATCTGATGATCTTGCCTCGGGCCACATTCCGGAGGCTATCACGGACAGCAAGCAGCACATCGCAGCTCAGGAATCCGCCAAAGTCCAGTCATCACAGCCGTTCAATGGCCTCGCTAAATATGCACGGGATTCCGTCCTTTGATGACTTCTGTTTCCGTAGTTCCTGATATCCGCATCTTCCTTTCAGTCGAGCTACATATGTACCTAATTCGATTCGGGAACTTCCTGCGCCGCCCACCAACCGCCCACGGAAGCATAGAAGTCATCGTAGAGTACGTAATCGGCTCCCAGAACATTCGGGGTTCAATTGTCGGTCATTTCGGGGAGAGACGGTGGTTCGACTACACCCGAAGACATTTCTTCCGTTCGACTTGCGTTCGACTACACTTCTTCCTGGCATTCGAATACAATTTTTTTTCTTCGAGGGTCGATGTGCTGGTTCGGTGCCTGCAGAACAGTTCCAACGCCTGCAGAGCTTACCAACACCCTCGAGAGCCGGAGGAGAGCTACGGGAGAGACGGCTTCGACTTTGTACTCCGACACAGGCGATCCAGGGCGATCCAGCATACGAGGGTCGGATCAGTCGGGCCCGAGGGAAGCCGAGACCTTGGCTTGATCTTGCCGAGCGGCAATCCTTCTTCTCCTTCTGATCTTGAATCCTCTCGACGCTTAAAAGAGAGGCAAGTTCAGCCCGGCTCCTGACGCAGCTCCGAAAGATGATGGGTGGCCCATGATTCCATGAATCGAGGTTAGGGATGGCAGTGCCGGAAGTCCCGGTACGAACTGGTTTAACTCTGGCAAGGTTGGGCTGATATATATCAGGGAGGACGGGAGTGTCATCTTTCTTTAGCCCGTCTGCATTTCATTCCCCCGACCGTCGCCGGTGTCCTTTCATCCCCCGTTGCCGTACTATGGTGCGCTTCAAATTATACACTCAAGCACGGTTGCGCCGCATATAGATTGAGACGCCGCAGGAGGCGCAATTGGGGAAATGTGAGCACTCCGCCAAGCCATTACCCGAGGGAGGTGGAAAATGTGAAACATGCATCTACTCCGAGCTACAATGTCGAGCTTGATGGCGTAAGCTCCGGCGGTCGCATCCGAGGAGTATAAAAGGGTCGGCGTACGGGTAATTAATTGATCACAATCATGCACTTCGCCCACTATTTCTCTGCTCTTGCTGTCTTAGCTGTTGTAACGGTCCATGCGGCCCCAGGCCCGAGTACCACTCTCACGAAGCGATGTGAGTCCACTCTCCGTTCCTCTACGGGTGATGCTCTTACCTTGAATCGAGGGTGCGGTTTCCAGCAGTCTTGCCCCTGCGAGCCCGATCCTGAGGCGGGCTGTGTGCTTCGCTTTGATACGTGCTCACAGCAGTGGTTTTGGCCGCCCCAGTGCAAGGGATGTGCCCCGTGTCTGGAGCTTTGCGACGACGGTACGTTCCCGTGGCCGACGACCTCAGAGGCGCGCTAATTGTGTTGTATCCGACAAGTTCGCTGCGATCCACCTAACAAACGCAGGAGTACATCAGAGGAATGGAGTAACGGTGGAGTAGAGGGATGGAGTGGTGGGGGCTATTAGTATGTCTGAATGCGTCGTGACAGGGAAATGGAACAGCAGGGGGACGTGTTTCATGTCACTTTGCATCTAAGTCTGGAGACGGAGAAAGAAAAGACAAGGAGGAGGCTATTTCTCACGAGCAGGCGGGACAAACCACTTGGCAATCTATGATACTGACCATCCCTGACGATGGATGGGGGTGCACGGACAAGGCCAGGGAGAGGAAAAGTGGGACGCAACAAGACTGGAACACGTACGCCTTCGGGTAGGTTCAAACCACCGGCACTCTCCGCTACACACACATGTATATGCGCACCGTCCCAGAATGAGCTCCATGCTCGACGAAGACTTTCATTGCAGAGGGCAGGCTGGAAGATTAATTCACCGGGGCAGCATGGCCGATGAATCGCATCCGCGCACTCAATCGGGGAAGTGCAGAACCAGCTGGGGCGGCCAATAATAACGAGGCTAACGAGACCCAGGGCGTTATTCGATTCACCCGCAGTTCGATTGTTGAACGTAACCAATTCAAGTGTCTGTCTAGAGAGACTGGTTCGATTGCTAGTGCACGCCAATATGCACCCTAAAATGGAAACTGATAAGTCTTCGTGGAGACAGATAGGTCACTCCCACCAGAGGATGTGTATCTCAACTCGACCGCATGGATGGGAGAGGTGGTTGTTTGAATCCACCGGAGGACGTTGATCTTCATCGAGCAATTTTATCGATTTTGTCATTTTTTTTGGCGGCACATTGGGCTTATACCGCATGGGGGCCTCCAGTATGGGTGATGCTGGGCAAACAGCGCAATTTTATAAACACAGGATGTACAAATTTCCATGACCGTTAAATGTTAACATTTGAAACCCTTAAACCAGCATGATCCCTCCGTAACCACTTAGGAGCAAACGTAGGCAGTGAGCCTATCGTTAAATCCTTGGGTGGCGAGATTGGCATAACCAGGATAGATGCTGATGATATTTTGACCACCACAGTTCAAGTCACTGTGGAACCTTGCTCAGAGAAAGAAAAAAGAAAGAAGACTGGGCACTGACGAGAAAAGGGTGCACACGACTCCTTGAGCTGGCTGCACAGCTGAAACATTATCTTGGAAGTTGACTGGCACGTTGGTGCAGGTGTTTTCCAAGTACAGCGCACTGGTGCAGGGAGCACCGAAGTTGGCGTTGACACAGAGCAAAATCTCTCCGACACCATCAGCGGAGGGTACCAAGTCCTCAGACTTGACCTGAACGATGGCGTCAGATGGCTCACCAGACAGAGAGAGGAGCAGAAATAACTCACAGCATTCGTTGCGACTGGACCAGGCGTCAATTGTGTCGCTGTGCCAAGAGCCGTGGGCGAAGCAAGAGCGCAAGATGCTCCGAGAGCGACGACAGCAAAAGCGAGTAGTCTGGAGAACATGAATAAGACAGAGAGTGTGTTGAGTTGCACGAGGAATGCAGCTGCAAGGATTTCTTGGATATTGACGCGCTTTTATACTGCAGAATGAGCGCTCTACGGTAAAAGCTCGATAAATAACATTAGCCCATCGGGTAGAATCATTCCACGGATGCCTCTGTGAACCGCTTAAATTACCAGAGTTACAATTCCAGGCCCATCTGCCAATTGTCAAGTAAAGGTGTATTTGACTCCGGAGTGACCATTCTATTAGACAGTCAGCGTTACGAAATGCGGTCGTTTTCTGCCAATATCCCAATCTATTGGTTACCAGCGCGCACCGATTTTGGACATCTAAGTGGTCTCGATTATCCCCCTGGCTACCACACTCATTCTTAGTTATAACCTACAGAATTGCAACTCTCTGTCCGACGCTACGAGAGGCTTCCAGCATGATTCAAGTTGGCCCTTACAGAGCGAACTTGCCAAAACCACGTGAAACGGAACAAGAAAACGTCAGTGTCAAATGCCTGATTAGTGCCTGGACGTTAGATGTGCAGCTGCCGAGAGCTTCTTTCCATTTTATGCATCGGCCATTGGACGTCTTTGAGACCCGAGAATTGTCTTCGGGAATCCTTCCATTCCGTGATTCCCACCAGCATAGCTTCTTGAGTTGCATGGGACCATTTGGTCCAGCTTACTGGATTATTGACTGAGACAAATCTGTCAGTCTGCAGAGGACAAGTTGGACTCTTCTGGCGTTGAAGTTGGTTGCTGGCGCTGTTCGTCGGTCTCGTATAAGCAGGCTGCTGGGTTTAAGGCCCAAATTTTATAATTCGTGCTGCGCGTGATCGTAGTTTACAGGGCTGGTAGCTGTCAGGCGAACTATGCTGATGATATTATCACTGATAATCATCGCAGCAATTGGAACGATGCAATATTAAATATATATAATAACTGGCATGCTTGCGAATTATATAGACGGTTCTATGTGGTTTTATGTTGGGCATGTGGCTCAACTCCTGACTCTGGAACGTTTCCTTGTCACCGATTTTTCTCTCCCAGGCTGTCCATTCCACTAAATTGTACTTCGGACTTAAGGGAGTAAGAAACTCACCCATCGCCAGTGGCTCGACGCCATAGATCCCACATGTCAGGGCACGTAGGTGGTTCAAGTCCTCGTGGAGCCCGACCGATCGTTCCCATCGATATGAGCTGCACTTCGTTTAAGGGAAATACGGTGGTTGACTCCGCCCGAAGAGGTCACTTTCAAGAGCAAATTATTTGACCAATCGCTATGTGTTGGTGTCAGACGCATTTTGCGCAGTCATTAGCCCCCGCGGATGCACAGGGAAGTCTTCGTGGAGTACTGAAGCTCACTCCTCCATCATTAAGATTCATCATGATTGTGGGAGAGACGGTGGTTGGAGTCCACCCGAAGGCATTGATCCAATTGAATGAGTTTTTGTTTGGAAATCTGCGCGGATATCAGAGTGCCATGAAGGGTTGGGAGCGTTGACCGACCAACGAGGAAGAGGTCGAGGAGGAACCCCATGTATCCTGGTGGGGAGTGAATGGAGGGGCTGCGGAAGAATACTGATTCAAGCTGACTCGATGATGTGAGGCCTCTGATATGCTAACATTTATCCAGTTTTTCAGATGCATGGTCAAGTCCTCGTGGAGAAATAATTTGGATGGTCAAGGAAAGTAGGGGAGAGACGGTGGTTCGACTCCACCCGAGGACGTACTTTCTGACAATCCCTTTTTAATTCAGCTTATAAAAACTTGCGACTCTGCATACTCGTGGCGGCCAATATTTGATTCGCATTTGCAGAATATTAGGGTGTAAAATGCCTTTTCCAATTTATGGCTTGCTCGAGACGAATTACCCCGTGCAGTTTCGGTCCCATTTCGACTGGAATGGACCCACAGCGAAGGCCGCGGATCCAGTCCAGGAAGTCCTCGTGGAGCAAGTAAGCTCACTCCCATTTCGTCACCTTGACAATGGAAATGTATGGGAGAGACGGTGGTTCGAATCCATTCGAGGACATTATTGCCTTCTGTATATCTTTTACGCGCTCAGTAGCTTGCTGTCCCAGGAAATGCCCATCGTTAAGATGTGGCCAAGGTATTCAGCATCAGGCTAACCCTCAAGTCCTCGTGGAGTACGGCACTCACTCCAATCCGATGGGAAGACCGAGGTTGTGTCGAGGAGAGCCGGTGGTTCGACTCCACCCGAGGACATCATATGGCCATTTTTTCCCACTCGTATATCTTTCAGCCTTGGGGGAGGGCATCTAGACGGGAATATTTTTGCGTTCGATTAATCCCACTCCGGCATTCCCAGTTGATTCCGAGATACAGCAGCGGCTGCGACTTGAACGCTAATCTTGTCCCATGGACACTCAAGTATTACTCCCGCCTTCCTTTGCCGTGTAGATAGGAGGAGATGGATGCCGCATGAATATTAATGACGCCAACATGGAGAGACTGTTTAAGAAGTTCGGAACAGACTACTCCGCTGGGAGATGCCGACGGGATCATGATGCCGGTCATTGCCGAGGGATGTGATGTCATGACTGACGCTCTCTCTTCCAAACCACGATGAGGTTCACCGCGGAGTGGGCCCGCGCAACTTTTCCTCTTTCCTGACGATCCCCGTATATTGTAATCTGGATGCCTGGAGCTACCCACTAGGCCCATCTCGCTGGAAACCACCTCACCGTTGCCAATGTCGTTGTAGTAGTGCCGCCCTGCGTCCGTCGCTCTGTTTCGTGGGAGCACTATTGGCGTCATCGACTTGCATGCCCGAATGCTGAGCTCTGATCCTTCCAACCTGTCTACTACGCGTGCCCGCGTGCGCTGCCCGGGGGAACTTCTAGTGTATTACGATGGCGCTTGTGAGGATCCAATCTCAGTACAACTACACGATCTTCCTCCAATAGCAATGTGCGTGCGCGCTCCTCTCTGCTCTCTGCTGAAACCTCATATGGTCCTGCTGCAGTGCTACCTCAGTCTACCTGCGCAACGTCACTCTCGTCAATCTTGAATATGCTCGCGCGGTGGATCGAACAATCGGAAGGCGTTATGTGCGCCTCCTTTGGTTTTTGTCAGCTGTCTCCCTTTCCTGACCGCGACGGAGCTCTACATGAATACACTGCTCTCGTCCTGCAGTATCCCGTCCGCCGCAATGCTCGCGCGCGCGCGCCCCCCGACTGCTGGAGTTCGTGCTCCTTGCATATTTGCAGCTACTTCCCAGTCTCCGTGCCTTCCCTGCCTTCAAAAGTCGACCATCAGAATACACGGGCCGTCCTCCAGGCGAGTATGCTATGCTCGACTGCGCCCTCGACACCGTGTACCCCTGCCCTCTCTTGTCTCGACAATATTTTCGGTGGCGCCGTCACCTGTCGCAGTCCGCACAGCGCGCGCGCCAGAATCCCGCGCTGTGCACCGTTAGCAGTGGTCTCGTTTCTGGCCGTCCGTTCGTGTGGTCTTCGTCCCCCGCTTCGTGCATACGTTCTTCCAGGTTTCTGTGTCGGGACCATCACCGCATCTGCTCCGGAGTGCTGCGCTCGCCCGGGTCCCAATGCTTTGGGGTCGTCCTGGCGAGAAGCCCCCGCTCATCGGGAGATCTCGGCGCGAACGAGGCGGGGATGCTGGTATCCTCCACCTCCGGTCCGAGCAGGAATTTTGGAATGCAGTTGAGTCTCGCGATATTTAGACCCCACGTCGTAACACTTGATGCATGACATGCGAATCTGGCGGCGGCTGGCGGAGGAAAAAATTGGCCACACGAAATAACGTCTTCAGGTGGATTCGAACTACCGACTCTCCCACAAGCACTGCATATACTGGTCATCCGGAGGGAGCGAGCCTCATTACCCCGCGAAGACTTTGCAGTGTATCCCTGAGGTTGAAGAGGTGCGCAAATCACGGTGGTGGCACTTACTGGGTTTGGCCAAATTAACAGGGGAGCAAAAAAAGGTCGAAATCGCGCATCAGGCCCCGTCTTCCGGTGTATTCGAGCCACTGGTGCTCACGGGGCCATATACGCTTTCCCAAAATGGTGGGGAGAGGGCAACCTGTTCTACGAAGACCTCCAGCTCGGGATATCCAGCTGTACAGGTACCCTTCAATCCATGATCCATGCTGCACTCCAGTTACGTTGGCGTCGGCATAGACGAGTTCATCGGTAGAAGGGGAACGTCTTCGTGGAGTACGAAACTCGCTCCTTCGACATCGCATGTTCGACCATTGGGTATCAGGGAGAGTCGGTGGTTCGAGTCCACCCGGAGACATCACTCTTCAGTGACCTTCATTTTCATTTTTTCGGGGTGGCTTTGCGCGGATTTATGACACCAAATCTGAGGGTACGAGAACGCATCTCAGGGATGAATATTGATCCACTGGGCAGGACCGATCTGAGGATCTGAGATTGCTACCTTCCCGGCCCTATATGAACTGTAGCCTTAGATGCCTTGAGTACGCTCCAGTAAGTTCTCGTGGAGCAAGGAAGCTCACCCCTACCTGTTGATAACGTCGACTCCCCAATTAATCCTCCAGGAGAGACGATGGCTAGACTCCACCTGAGGACATTCGCATCTGGAGCCATTTATTATTTCACTTTGATCAACAATTTCCTGAGCGTAAGGACGCATTAATGCAAGCTGCCAGATACAGGGACAAGTCGTTGCGGAGTATAGAACTCGCCCACGCCCCGGGTAGCAGATTGGCATATAAGCTTAGGGAGAATCGGTGGTTCGAACCTACCCGAAGACGTCCATAGAGCCCAAGTTCTTCTTTTTGTTTCCAAGTCAGATCATTATATGGGCGCCCACGGGATGTATAATACATACAGATTCGTGGAGTCCGAAGCTCGTTCCCATCCGTTGGACCTTGGACGGAGACCATCTTCATTTTTTTTTGATGAGAGGGCTTAGACGGCCCGGGACCGTAACCAGCAGCACCAAACAAGCAACGTGTCAATGTCGTCCATGTCTTTGGTCTCCGCATCGGTATGTGTCGGGGCTGGGATACTATTCTTCTGGAGAGGTTCTTACTGTCACCGAAAGCCCTCCTCCGACTGGACCGGAGATCGCCTGCGCAATTCTCATCCAGAGTGGGCCCGGTTTTCAGACTTCCTGCTTCGTCGCGGAGTCGCACTCCTTGGGACGAGCGAATATGACAACGTCCGTCGGGCCCCGTCCCACCCCGCGCTGGCTCCGTTCGCTCCCGGCGAAGCGGAGGCATTCGTACACAGCTGGCTTCCTAGTCCTCCTCGAGATGAAGATTATAAGAGCATCGTGCGTTTTTTTTACTGACGCATGCATAAACGACTCTCGTGATACAACCTGTTGCATTTCCTTCTGTCGGGTTCATCGAGCCAAGTATTACATCTTGAGATGCATCATTGTTGAATTATTAGAAACCCACGACCTAGTTACTCCCTCTTAGAATGAACCTGCAGTCGTTGCAAGAGGGAGCAATCAATTGAATAACACTAGATGCGAAGTACGCAAGGGACGTTCGGTGGTCGTCCTTTGGTTGTGGTTGCTCGTGGGATGGAGAGCCAGAATGACAGACTCTGTGCACTCTGTGCCGAGCTTAGGCATGCTGCTCGCGCCTTTCTTTTCTCCTCCATGTTGCCTCAATATCGGTCTGCGTTACTCAACTGAAGCTGCTGATGCATGCAATTAGGGCATCCACTGTTCTCTTTGTGTACATGTCGAAACTGACTAGACTCGGGCTCGCGGCTCCTGTACGACACTCCACCCTCTCCTTCACGCGACCTCGCTGTCTGTGTTTGACGCAACTCTCAAGCCGCCTGAGGGCACCGAGGCTTGACCGCAACCCACCATGCTTCTTCGGGCCTCAATGACACCCTACATGTCCAGGATCTCCTTGGGTTGACGAGCATCCAAATTGGAACAGACTCCACTGGCAATTCATTGTTTGCATATATATGGGTCTGTCATATCCACCCTCACGTTTGTCTCTCGTAGACAGACGCTTCAACACGAAGCTCGTGCCTCGCTTGTTGAAAACCTACCCTCACGTACTAGCCTCCTCCTCGTCTCTCATATGCCGCTTGATCCCGCGGGTTTCCTACGACGATGTGCACGTATCCGCCAGGCTCGCGCAACTTCCGCTTGCACATCGATTTCAGTCTGAACCGCTGGGATACAGTTTCATCGCTCGTCCAGACCAATTATTTCCTACATCCCATCCCCTCTGATCGCTCACTCGAACTCCCAAGTAACCGCGACTGGCCCCACCGCCGCCCCCAACGCCGTATACGCCGCCTGGGTGATCTCTATATCCGACCCTCTGCACTCCGCGCACGTAGCCCAGATCGTGAGGTTAACAGAGGCGTCCCCGACTGCATATTTTATTACAGAGTCAGCTTGACATCGAACCTTAGACCGGAATCGGACAACGTACATTGGACGCTGATCTCCTGCCCGCAGCGCCGGTTGACTTCTGGTGTGATCGCGACGGCGGCGAACAGGTCGGTGTTCGAGATGGGGACCCCGCATGTGTTGGACGAGGCGGTGGGTGCCAACAGTGTCGCTGAAGGAAAGAGCCGACGGTCGGTATGCGGATGGAAATGGACTGAAAAGCAGAATGCCAACCTTCTCCAACTTGGACCACCGCTCTCGCGGGAAGGATAAGCGAAGCAACAGCTGCAACTCCGAGGACCAAGAGAGATGGGGAGGGAAAAGCTTTCATTGCGTTGAGCTGGTGGGGTGCTTAGACTGCCGCCCCGCTTTTATACGGCGGTCACTTAATTTAAATTCGCGGCCCCCCATACGGAGAAGACTTCTCCGTATGGGGGCTTGTAGGCACGCCGATCATCACCGAGCACTGTTAGTCGATCTACTATTGAAGCGACCTACCATACTCTGGCCTCCGGCTTCAGTGTTCCTCCGCTTCCCCGACGTTAGTCTCGCCGCGGCTGTCCTCGAGGGCCGGGTCCGGAGGGTCTAGAGTTGCCGTAATAATCAAGCTCCCCGACAAGCGCAGGATATCTCGAGCTGGGTACACTAGATTCGGCACGCCGGGCGGATTCGGCGGACTTACCGTATAGAAAGATCTGATTCAACCGTCGATTCAGGCATGAACAGGACCGAAGTTCACTCAAAATTCAGGTTTGAGGTTCGGGTATATACTGATATGAATCCTGGGCTCGACATTCCTGCTCCCGCATTTAAATATGTTTAAAAATAAACGCACAGGTTTCGGGCAGTATTGTATGTAAGCCGGTATATAAGCACTAAACTTCAGTGCGTGCTGTATTTGTTTCATATATCCTGTCCGCCAGAGTAATATATATATATCGGTGCAGCTAAGTGCATGGCATCCCTCGGCTGGGGCAGCGAACATGCACTGCGTTCCGGCCCCCGTAGACATAGGGTGTGTCTACAGGCGTAGCCCAACCCGTAGACACACCTTTGTGTCTACATGTGGCTACATTTGTAGCCACAGTGTGTCCACCTCCGTCGACCACGGGCTACCTGGTCTACTTGGGTCCGGGCGGTAGACCAAAGTGGGTTTGGGCTTGTTGCCTGCTATCGGCCATAAATCGATTCCGACCTTCTTGTTTTATGATTCCAACTAACAAAAGATCCACTGAACATTGCACAAGCTTCAACTGGGGCATATTTTACAGTTGATTATTTGCGGATCAGAGGCCGGACAATGTCGCGAGGGCCTACGAGGATACTGGAGGCCACAAAAAGCCTTATGCATATAGTTAAGACTGTAAATAGCCGAACGAGGTTGGGCGAGGTTGGTCGACGATAGGTAGGCCCAGGTAGCCCAATGTAAACTGATGTAGACACAGTATGGCTATGTGAGCCTGAGGTACACTCGGCTAGGTCATTGTAGCCAAAGGTGTGTTGATGGCTCCGCCCTGACCCATGTCCATCCCCATCGACGAACGTAGCCAGGGGTAGCCCAAGCTAAATCATCGTAGCCACACCTACAAAGAAACGCAGCGATGAGCGGAGGCCTGACACGATAATAACACCAATTACATAAACATGGGGAGTGAGCTCTGTACTCCACGCAGACGTGATAGATGCTGTGGGCACCCACCACCGGAATTAATGGAGGTTATGATTCGTGCGAGGAAATTGCTCTCTGCGGATCATCGAGATTGGAGCTAGAGGTACGCGCAACACAGTTTCTAAAAAGCAACATATGAATGTCAATTGCACTTCACCAAAAGTTCCCGTGTCCGTGGACGTTGAGATACGCGCCCATGTACGAGACCGTCTGAGGTGGCACGCAACGGAAGGAGAAGTTGTTTGAGACATTCGGAATTTGGGCGTGCGCCGGGAGATGCCGACCGGATCAGGATGCCGACAAGTGATGTGTGACTGGGCCGCGACTCTTTCTCTTCCAAACCACGACGAACCATTCGACGCTGTCGCGCGGAGGATGAGTGAAGCAGTTCTGGCCCTGAGAGCGCCACGAAAGATGAAGAGGCAAAGACTTTCATTGTGTTGCAATGGTGCAAGGGGGTGCCGATCTGTGAATAACGGAACCGGTGTCGGTTTTTGAAAGTCTGTCCTGCTCGGCGGACCAACCAACCACGTAATATCCCCATAAGGGAATTTATCACGTGTGTCGCGTTCAAATCTTGCCAGCTCGCGCCCAACATCGCTCCTGCCATGAAATCCAGCCATAAATACAGTTTTATGCCTTCAAGATGTCCTTCCATACTAATTCTGGAGTTACTGCATATTTTTTTGTCCAGTCTCAAGCTTTCACTGAGTGTCATCAAGAGAGTGTCGCCTGATGCCTGCTTCTCATTTTTGATATGATTACTGGCGGCTGTGACATTCATTTGATTTTTGACATGCAAGTCAACCAGTTTTTCATGATTTCACACATCAACCAACCAAACCCATGTCCCAATCGGGCAATTTGGTCTTCGGGAGGCAAGATAGCCTTCCATGAAGCTCAGAGAGCCTTTTATGAATATCTGGAGGCTCACAGAAGTCGGATAGACCACTTTCCAGCCCCCCAAACTGTGGTTCCCAGAAAAAAAATTCCGGCCTGACGGCCGAACCAACCGACCGACACCTGGTCCGCCATTCACGGATCAGCACCCCCTTGCAATGGTGGGTGGATACTCCTGCGCAATAGTGTTGTTTTTATGTCTCGGGCACTCAATTGCGGCGCCCGCCACACCGAGAAGTTTTGGCTGTCCCGATCAACCCCGAATACCGCGAGCCTAGCGAATCGAACATCCCCGGTGGTTCGTATTCATTGACGCAGCGCCCTCGATCGCCCCAGCCAGCAATTTCTCCGGGTTAGACATTAGTATTGTTGATGACTCTCGCGTAATTGACTAAGAAGGATGACAGAGGGAAGGCTTCATTGTGGTGCGATGGTGGGTGGAAGGTCCAGTCCCGGTGTTATGGCAACGTCACTGCATTACGTCGCCCTCCATGGCGAGCAGTCCTAGTTGTACCGATCAACACCGAACATCCAAGCCCATTCGATCGACCATGCCCGGCCGTTCGCATTCAGTGACGCGGCATTCCTGACCCTGCGGAACAGAGATTTCCCCGATTCCAGCCTTGTGCCTCAACAGCACCGGGACCCCCTGGGCCGCAAAATTTCTGGTGTAGGAATTTTGGCAAGACCTCCTTGAAGTATTTGTTCCAACCTCTGACGCCCAACCTCAAGATCATCTGCTTGGCCTCGACCTGAAGCGGAACGGGAGGGTCTCTTCGCTCTGCTGAATTCTCTTAGATACTGTGCACCCGCACCTCCTTCCTGATCGCCGTTTACACCCCGCTTTAAATGTACGTGAAGCAATACATTGAATCTTTCGCCACAATTTATGGAATCCTACATGCAAGCACTAAACTAAACAGGGAAATTCAGCCGCCGGGATGAAACACGTTGCACGCTACCGCCCAAGAGCCCGGTCGATTATTACTCCTGCATGGCCTTGTTGAATGGGCCTGGCAGTACGCGTGAGACTAGCTGTAAATACAGGGTAGGGATCCCCTCGCGGTTGCGCGGCCCGTTGACGGTTACCAAGCTGCAGCGATGACGGACATGGAAAATTCATTCAGTAATTCGACGCATTCTATTACGGACCAAACAGAAGTTTTCGACGCCAGGTCTCGAAACCCGCGTCTCTCGAAATTACCCAATACTCCACCTTGCACGAGATTCTGTAACTCCACCCGAATCAAGGAGGGCGATGACAATGGGGTCTCCTCCCTTGATCGGGAGAACATCATGTCATATGCTGGGATGCACTGCTTACCTAGCTCCCCACTCTTAAGTGTGGCCACAGAGAGCCACGACGGACATGGCCTTCTTCGCCTTCCAGCAGTGCCTGTGGTCCGCCGTTCACACTCCTCCGACGCTTACTGATGTTAGGCTCGCGGCCGTCGTGGTGTTCCTCTGCAACGCCCGGCAGGTATCGGGTCTGCCTCTATCCCCTGAGTCTGTGATTCAGGGTCTAGTCCGCCCAGATACGCGGTAAGGGCCTCCACATGCGCGCTACGACCGCTGAACCCCTCCCCACAGAAGACTAATAAACGATCTAATATTGACCTCCCGCGACCTGGAAGCACTGGACACCACGCAGTGGGCGGCGATATCGATTGGGCTCTCTATCTTCGCGATTATCTGCGTCGTAACCGCTGCATATCTTCAGAGGCGGCCCAAGAAGGAGGACATGCAACCGCCCAGCTGCGGGACGCCCGCCGGGGGCAGCGTCGGAATTCACGAGGGATATGTCTTGGAGTGTCGAATGAAGATAACTGTTGAAGCTGATCCAGTGGGAGTACCTTACTATCATTCCATGAGAAAGACGAGCGTGATCTTCCATGGTGTTTATCCATGCCCTGAGCTACAGCGCGGCGGATCGTCCAAACTCTTCCAGACTCTTCCGATGCGCCTATCCGTAGGGAGAGAAACTCACAAAGACGGAGAATTCAGGACAGTACCTCGATCGAAGTTACCTTGACTTAGTCCACCCCGAAGCTGAGGTGGGACGAAAGCGTGGTGGTGGTGTGGGATCAAGGGCTGAAATCAGTGGCAGTGCTCGGTCGATCCCGATTCGGGAGGTTCAGATATTGGCGCGACAATGGCGATTATTCGGTGGTGCAGACCGCGATTTGAATTCAGAAGTACGACGTCTAAGGGAGGAGCAGATTTCCCAGTACACCTGCAAGGCGACCTTGATACAGTACTCTTTCCGAAATGATACTCGCCCACAGCGTTCCAATTTCGAACCAGGACTGTCAAGTTCAAACTGCGCCTTCATCGGCAATAGACAAGGAGTCGGCAACCCGCTCAAATGTTGAGTAGAGACTGGGACCAAATTCCCCAGGTAAAATTTTTGTCCTCGGTTCGTAACGAGCCTCTGCGGTAGGTAACAACAAAAGTAATGGTAATGTACGTGAAGTGAATGGGATAGAAATTGGGGAAGAAAAAGAAATGGCCCCAGGTTGCTCGAGCGCAAGCGCACCAACGGCGGGAGTAACCATCGCTCAAGCTGGGCTGAACGCAAAGGCGGGGTTTGTCGTATTGACAAAGTTCCACACCGTGTTATCCTTCAGATGGCTCGCCTTCCAATCACTGAGCGACGCCGGAAAGTACGGGAGGGAGGACACCAAGCTCAAATCGTGCGCGACGACCACGAAGAAGTCGGGGTCAGCATCGAACGTCGCGACCTTCTCGAGCGATACCTGGGAGGTCACCGGGTCGGCATAGAATGAGCCAGGGAGGTCGGAGATGGCGAGGAGCTGCTGGGCGCGGGAGCGCATGTCGAAGGCGCCGACGCGCGACTTTGGGGACCAGAAGAAGTCGGTGGAGATGGACGTTTTAGTCTCCTCGAGCAGATGCGCGGGGCACGGGAAGGTCTTCTGGAAGTCAGGGCGCGGGCGGGCCTGTCCAGCGTGGTGGAAGGTGTCGCCACCGAGCGAGACAAAGGAGGTCGGGGTAACGCGTGCGAGGGCACTGATGTGGCCAGGCAGGTGCTGTCGGGGTGTGTGAGTAGGTCGCTACGATGCACGGCGAGTACTCACACCGGGCGTGTCTAGGAGATAGAAACTTCCGTCACCGAAAAAGTCGATGGCTTTTAAGCCGCTGAATGTGAGTTTCGTTGTGTTGAAGTTCAATATAGTGACGTTATGGCCGCTACACGTGGAACGGTTGGATGAAAGTGGCTGGATGGACCGGGGGAAACTTACGCGAAGTCGCTTTCTTGCACCAACGAGTTAGGAGAATCTGGGAAAGTCGCAGTGTCTGTGCCAGGCCCAATTACGAGATCTGTGGTGTTCGGGAATTTACTCATATCGCCTATTCAAATTTGATTAGGTATAGACATCGACTCTCGACTGAAAGCTTGCCGATGTGGTCAAAGTGCTAGACGTGCTCAAAGGTAAATACCGACTCTGGACCTGGGAGTAAAATCTTACCGAATGACTGTGAATGTTAATATGAGGAGCACTCGTTTTCAATAGGGACGGCTCACCTCCAAACGACGGTATTTATGCTCGCAAGGGCGATCCCACCGTCCTCAAGCAGCTCCGTGATACCCTTCGGTTCATTGAGCTTGGCCAGCCCGGAGGAGAAGAAGGCAGCAAGGTTAGGGACGAGGTTCTGCGGGTCGACCCGCGTGCCGAGGTCGAACATGAGACGTTTCTGGCTCGCCTTGTGCTCCACGAGGAACGCATATGCCGGAAATTGTACCGTTTCGTGCCCAGGAACCACCGGCGAGAAGAAGGAGGAGGTGGCATTGGTGAGGGTGGAGATTCCGAGATTGAAGACCTTGACATCTACGGTGGCACGAGAGGCGGGAATTCCAAAGTCGTGGTATGAGGCGAATGTTGCGCCAATGAGCGAAATAACGGACAAAGATCGAAGGGGAAGCATGGTGGAGTCGAAGTGCGGGAAAATAAGCGTTGTCCGACGTCCAAGTGTGCCCCGTATTTATCGTGCTGGGAGGGGACCTCGCCGAGCTACATTCCGTGTTATTTCCGTAGTTTGAAACGTTTCCGTGTTACTTCCGTAGGGACACAGCAAAGACGCAGTTGTTCGCAGCCAGGACGCAGTCCGGTTTACCATCTCGTTGGGCTGCGGCGATGAGCTTTCACATTGCTCCAGGACGCGTGGAGGACGGCATCGTGAACGGCCAGATGAATTGGATGAAACTTGAAAGTTGACTCATTGCCTCTGACTCATCAGCTCGGTCAACAGCGGCAGATGTGGGAATTCTGCATCCCCGCCTCTCGGCTAGCGCAGACGCCTCAAGTTTTGAACTGCTCTCATCTCGTGCTGCCTGTCTCAGGATAACATTCGCAAGGCTGGCCTGCAATGTCGCGTCGGCTCGGCATCTCCGCAGCGCGCTGCGCGCGCTCCAAAGTTGTAACAAACTTGCCGCCGGCTACTCGTCATTTCGGCATCGTGATGCCATCAGTGTGCTAGGAGCCGCAAGCGCCGCGGAAGCGATACTGTAGTAATCCGATCAAGTGTTCACGGGTGACGGCTACCCGTGAACTGAACACTTTTGGTAGAGGTGATGGTGACGGCGAGATTTTGGGACCCACATACGCTAAAGAACGTCAAAATTTCTGGTCCGGCACTTGCCGGACTACCATCTATGGTAATTTCTCATGATTGCCGAGGAATGAACAGTTAGGAAAATGAACACCATAGGTCACCCTGTGAACAGTCGGATTACTACAGTAGATCTGTAAGGGACCCCAGGTTTACACGCCAGTCTTCGTGGGGGACGGAACTCGCTCCCACCCAATAGCTGTTCATCATCAACCTCCAAGTTTGGGGAGAAACGGTGGTTCGAACCCACCCGACGACATTCAACCGTTCGCTGCGTTTTTATTTTCGAGGGAAGAGTAAGGGGAAGAGCATACCCCATTTCGAACTTGCAGCTTGAGAACTCTCCGGAAGACATTTCACCGAAATCTTATACATTAAGAGACGAGGAGCACAGCTTTTTTGATAATGTCAGGTGATTTTGTCAGGTGATTTTGTCACGTGCCCTTCGCCTCGGAATCAGCCGTGTCTGTGGCGAACCCGGGAACTCGGAATCCGCCGGGCGTTGGCGAAACTGAGAGTCCGCCGGGTGTTGCTGCTTCTCCGTGACGAAGGCACGGGTCGAATATACTTGTCCTATATAAGAAAAGAGCTCAGCACCGCCACACAGGAAAGTCACATGAAAACACTGCCACTAAGTCACATGAAATGTCATGTGATGTCTCGGCCGTTCCCGCCACTGCTGCCGCTCCTCAACAAGGCCTCAAGGCCTCAAGCCAGATTTCATTAATGATAAGCACACTTTGCCTCTGCCCCTCACCTTACTCTCTGCTCCCTCCCATTCCAGGTTTATTACTCCCTCTCTGCTCTCAATTCCTGTCACCTCTTTGATGATTTCCACAGTTATACCCCTATCTGTCAACTACATTTCATTCAACTTCCCCCACCACTTTTCACTGTGCTTATCTGATCTTCTGTGTGTACCCACAATTGACTCTTCAAATTTGGCCCTACTAATTCCAAATCAGCTGCAGCCTGGCTCTGAATGCAGGTACTTTCTATTTTCTTTGTATCAGTCTAACTTTTGCCGCTCTGAAACAGATTTGTGGTACTGGCTTCTGTTACAGGTAGTTTAGGTAGCTGTAGTTATGGGATTATTTTTCGTTATTTAATATTAGTCTGAAGTAGGAAGTTTTGATGTACAAAGTAGTCGTAAGTCTGTACTCACGATCACGGGTTGATCTCGGCCGGGTCTTGCCGATCACCCAAATAGGAACATTTGCCCCTATCTGAACCTTTGTGTCAACAAAAAGCATCTTATTGCTTAGCAGAGTTGAGTCAAAACCAATGGAGCACATCTTTGTTTCAATACAGCTGCTCAGGAAGACCTGGAGAAAGTCATTTGCATTTGGATGCTAAACTGACTGAAGATATCGTCTCCTGGAAATTGCCCTTGAGAGATTAGCTGATTTTCTGAGACATATTTGAAAACATATGTGCAAGTATACTATAAAGTCCACCAACACATGTACATATATTGCACTACAGAAGGCCTCTCATGCCCGCGGGGGGTTCAAAGCCACATTTTAATGTGTGGGAAGAATCCTGCCATTGATTTGCCGAGCATGCCGAGATCAATTTGACTTCAGACTTGAGACCATGAATGTTTGGACTGCTGTTGAACTTGCTGGGTTGCTAAACTATGCATTAAGATCTACTGAAATCCCTTGAAACTATGATTATCTAGCCAAAATTGATCCCATAAGTAGTAGTAGTTGATGGCCAAGTATATGTATAAATTTCTTTTCTCAAAACAACCCCGCAACTGAGAATTAGCTGCAAATGTGGCGCGCCGAAGGCACGGGTCTAAACTTGTCCTATATAAGAAGAGACAACGGACACAGCTTTTTTGATAAATCATGTGATATAATCAGGTGATATAGTCAGGTGATATATCCACGTGACCCTCCGCCGCCCAGCCGCAGCCTCTCCCGCCATATCACGGTGCTCCTCCAGCCCGCCTCGAGGTTTTCATTTAACCCGGCTTTACCTCTGCCCCTTCTCTTTGCTCTGACTGCCTCAGGTGTGCCCCATCTCTCATATATTTTGCTGTCTTCTCAAGTTCTGATTTGAGTTTCCAGTTCAACTGTCTACCCCTATCTGTCAAGATCTTCTGCCCTCTTTCTGCCTTTGTCATGTCTGTGTATCTGTTGATTCTGCCCTCCTGATTTACATTATCTGTAGCCTGTCTCTGAAATGCAAGCTTTTTCTGATATAAAAAAAATTGACATGGATTATTGGCTGTCTAACTCCTCCAAATACTCCCCAGTGTGCTCGGATTGCCTCACAAAGGCATGAATGTGAAAATTTGATAGCCCACAGAGACATTGTCAGCCTCAAAATGCTCCTCAGCCTGCTCAGATTCAATAATCTGCTGAAGTTGTGGCCAAAGGTTGACATACTACACCTGACACAGAATATGTGTCTCGGTGGGCCTGATGCACGACAGGAGGAAAAGAACTCAGCAAAATGGCTCCTGTATGTTGGAAGCAGAAGAAATATAGATGCTTCTGGGAGCATTGAACTTCCTGAAGTTACGAAGCTCCAAAACTGTTCCATCTATGATAGACACAATCTAACCTGGGATTTCGACCATACCTGCAGACCATAATCAGGATAAATACTTCCTGGAGCATACAATTCTCTCTGCAAGCAATGATGATGTGGATGAGCTCAATAACATGTTGCTGCATAAATTCCAAGGCAAAGAATCTATTTTCCACAGTGCTGATTCAGTTATCACAGAAGAGGAAGTTCACAGTGATTTCTAATACCCTGTGGAATATCTCAACTCTATCTGTGCATCTGGACTGCCTTTGACCAAATTGGCTTTCAAGGTAGGGCACCCAATCATGATTCTCCAAAATCCGGATCCAGCAAACGGTCTTTGTAATGACACCAGAGGAATTCTCATGAGAATGTCACCTCATGTGCTGGAGATTCAGTTTCTAGACGGTGAACACAATGGTAAAAGGGCTTTCATCCCATGCATCACCATTACTCCATCAGTTGAACAAATTGCTTTTGCTGTGAAGCGGCGGCAGTTTCCTGGCTGCCTTGCATTCTCAATGACCATTAAAAAAGGCACAGGGCCAGTCAGTTGATCATGTTGGACTAGATATTCGCACCGATGTCTTTGCCCATGGACAGCCACGTGTTGTACTTTCTCAATGCACTTCCAATGTTCTTTTTATGAATGACAACAACAGATTCACAAAAAATATTGTATACCCGGAGGTGTTGCTCCATCAGTATGTCCTCCTCCATTTGTAAGAGAGATCCATGGGACTGATTTGTATTGCAGGTAATTAATGTAGATATGATAGACACACACTTCTTTTTCTTTTGAAAAAAAACCTACAACTGAGATTAAGCTGCAAACATGCCGCGCCGAAGGCACGGGTCTAAACTTGTATCAATGGTGCGGGCTTGTTGAGATGCTTGCCGTACAACACTATGCGTTCCTTTGCCCTCGAGTGTCGAATTGACGCTGATGGGACAGCAGACGTACTTCTGCGTTCCCTCGCTTGCCAGTCTTCGTGGAGAATGGTGCTCGCTCCCACTCGATGGATATATCAGCGTCACGTTGTATGGGAGAGCCGGTGGTTCAAATCCACCCGAGGACATCAGATATAGGACAGGAATTTTTTGTGCACCGTGCGAGAGATGCGGGAGCCGGTAAGGACAAGGATAAGGCCAACAGCATACCCTTCTTGGATGATGACACTCGTCCCCCAGTTAACCCAGCCCCTCGCGTTACGGTGATCCCGGAGATTTTCTGGACACCTCCCAGCAATTTAACTCAGGCAAGGCACGGAGAGTGTGCACATATCCGCCGAGCCAGGTACCACTGAGAGCCTTCGTGGAGCAACGAAGCTCGCTCCTACCCCCTGGAGTGGACATTGAGATGAAGGGAGAGTCGGTGGTTCAATCCCACCGGAAAACATCATAGGTAGAGGATTCATTTTGTCTGGCCTCGTCGGGGGTCTCGCGGACGCTGTTAGATTTCCTTGTATTGGGTATTTCGCGGGAGATGTGGATTAGAGCTGGAGATTCAAACACGTCCAGCGGGCGACCGGTGACCCGGTTTCCCTCACAAGTCTCTTGGAGTATGGTACTCGTTCCAATCAATGGGGTGGACCGGATATACTGTAGTTTAAATGTGGGAGATGGTGGTCCGAAGGTTACGTCGGATGTAGCGAGGGGGAATGTGTGCCCCGAGCTCTAATCAGAGATTGCAGCAGTAGATCGATATCCCGAGGACAGACAAGGATACCACCGCCGAAGGTTAAGTGCCGCGGGCCGATGACGTCCAGGAGAGAAGGATAGCAGGTATCCCGCACATTAGGTTTACACGCAAGTCTTCGTGAAGTACGGAACTGGCCCACCCAATGTTAACTTTGTTCATTGCCAGTTTTGGTTGCAGCCGAAGACAGTTGTTCCTTTACTCAGATATTTTTCGAGCAGAAATACAAAAAAAGGACTCTCCACCTGGGAGTCGAACCCAGCTCACCCGCGGTATTCGTTTGGTTTTTAATCCCATTCGCTGACAGGCGGATATACTAACCGATATACTAGTGAAGACTGGTTGGTCGCGTCCCAAAAAGACATTACGATGCTAGACCCATCAACTTAACTCGGCATCTTCACTATTTTACGACTGAGCATCCGTGGGGGCGGGGGTGATTCGGAGTCAGTCGAAGACATTCAATCATCCATTGCGCAAGTGATGGTGAAGGGAATCAGAATTCTACACACAAGACATTGCACCGAAATACTAATGGCGCAGGAGGACGTCGATATGCTTGCTGGAACACAAGTTATCAAGGGTGTGTCTGATTGGTCACGCACATATAATGCACACTAGGGCTACTCGCAGGTCTTCGTGGAGTACGGCACTCCCTCCCATTCATTGAACTGAAACAGATCAATTACATGGGAGAGACGGTGGTTCGACTCCGCCCGAAGGACGTACAATGGATGTTTATGCCTTTTTTGGCCCGCGCAAGGTAGGAGCCGGCTAGTCATTATTGTGCAATACCGTTCATGAGCTTTATGGTACGGTGATTCCTTCAATATCGTTAACCATCAGGCGGGTCGAAGAGTTCGGAAGGAGAGTGCAGACAGGATGGAGGGTTCCTTTCCTTGAGCAAGCCTTCGTGGATCATGATGATCGCCCCGTACGGCAGGTTGAAACTCTGAACCTTGAACGGGGAGGAGGGAGTTCGATCCCTCCCGACGGTGTTACGATAACTTCACAATCATTTTTTCGTGGATCAATTCACTATGCAAACCTCGTTTGCTCTGCTAGGTATTACTTACCTGTAACCTCCGGCTTTGCGCCAACTCATCTCTGCGATGCGCGAGCTTCAAGGTCGATTGCAGGCGTACTGTGCCAGCGGAGAACCGCCCCAGGAACGCTTTCGTGGATCACGGTGATCGCCCCCTGTCTTTGCAGATTCACCATAAAAGAGTGTGGGGGACGAGGAAGGACCTGAGAATTGCATAGCAATTTGAAACCCAAAACGACGGGGTGAGATGCAGTTAAGTGAGGAAATAGAACCGTGAGACGTTCAGTTTCATCTCCAAACACACTCATATTTGAACAGTTTTCAGCAACTTCCCGCAATTATATACTTTGGATCTCGACTCACTTTCTCGACATGTGAAGATTCCCAGATAACAGACGTACAAAAAAGCTGCTCGAGATTATCACTTCCGCCAATACAGGACAATGGAATGGTCGGTGCAATAATTAATATAAAGCTAAAGACGGTAGGTTGGTCACTAGGATAGCCTCGAATTTATCAAAGTCGATATTGTCACCAAGCGTAATGTCATCGAAAGGAAGAACGTCCTCTTTGGCATCTGCCCGGGCGTTGTAACCTGTATGGAATATTCGACGCAGCGCTATGTTCAGGTTATTGAAGCTGAGGAAGGTCGATGTTGGGTTAGGGATGGGCTCCGCGAGGAATTGCCTTTTCTCTGCGCGGAGACTTGTCGCGGGGAGATGGTCCCATGCGTCAAAGGGCGGATTGTCGATCTTCTTCCCGTCGTGATACTGACATACGACGTATGCAATGACGTAAAAGAGTGATTCGAGATCAAATCGATAAATATGAGGTGGAGGAGGTCCAGTCACAAGGAGGTCCAAGGCCATGTACGGCTCGGTTCCAGTGCGCTGGTTCGATGTCGAGCGAGGTTCGTTGGCCAGGAGGACGGACAAGTCGAAATCATTCAAGACACCGTAAACCTCCCCAGCTATCTTGCGATACATCAAATTATTGCGGCTGATGTCGCGATGCATGATACCAGCTTTCTCATATAGCCATCGATAGCCTGTCGGGATAAGATTCAGGAAAAGAGGTCACTAATGCAAAACGCAGACATACATTTAAAGATACCGCGGAACGCTTCACCCAATTCGGCCGCATTCGTCAGCTCCGTGATCGGACGAAGTCCCTCCAGAACTACGATGTACAGAGCCCGGAGTTCGTAGTCGTCCCCAAAGTGCTTGGATAGATGCCGCTGAGGGGAATCATCGTCGAATTCTTTCTGCTCGGCGTGCAGAATCTTTGGGAGGTGGTTGAGAACCCAGGAATCGCCGGATTCGGTCGCAAATTCGGTGGCTTTCTTGATGAAATCGGCCTCGGGCGTTCTGGTTTTCGCCGGCCAGCTCCATTTCACGATCACGTCGTTCTCCTGGCCGTTCAGGTTCATCTTGGCCCGGGAGACGCATGTGCCGCGCCCGATGATCCCGTGAGCCTGGAAGATCGTTTCCCCCATGGTCAACGATCGTCCATCGTTCAATTCGATGACAGAACCGTCGAAAGGGTGAGCTAGTACCCCACGGCGGTCGAAGATCTTGGTAAGGCGCGGGGCGCTCAAAAGAGGATGATATCCCCATTGATTCTCCGTGAGATCTGCGACGCCGTTGAGCATGGTGATGAACTGTGCGGTTTTCTGGCTAAAGTCGAAGGATTCCGATTTAACGATGATGGAGTGGTCGTAATACAGCAGCTCGAGGCGGTCGCCCGTGATAAGCGCGCCGATAACGTGGCTGCGAAGGCCACCGTACGTCAGTAATTCAAGCGCATAGCTGGCGCATTGCGTCCGCGGATCGTTCCCCTCCTCCGGATTCGCCTTCGCCGAGTTCGAGGCGCGCTTTTCGCCGGACCTCGTCGTAGTCGGCGGGCCAGAGGTTCTATCTGCTCTCGGTCTCAGTTCGCGAGTGCTGGGGGTAGGAAGCGGCTTTTTCGCTGCCTTCTTCGGAGGCGGAGGTGCGGTTGGAGGAGAGACTTGAGTCGAGCTGGAGGACTTTAGTGTGACTGTTCGTAACTGCATCAGAACGGCAGGGTCAGAGGCATATGAGTGCGTACCGGGATCAACGCCACCAGGGACGAACTTGAACTCCCAGAATGCGATAAGCTTCATCCAATGAAATGCACCCGATCTGCCTGGCCCGCCCTTGGAAAGGTTGTCGGCGCTGGTGCGGGAACCGAGGGCTAACGCGGCTTTCCAAATACCGACCACGTCGGGCTTCCGCTCCGCATCAGACCCGAGAACAATGGTCGGATCATCGCGACAGAATTGAATTCGAGCTTGTTTCCCGATGCAGTAATTAGCCAGCTCGACGAAAGGCTGATACAGCTCGGTTTCGTTCTTGTACACGTCCCACCGGTTGTACCCGGCCATGTATTCCTGGAATTTCTTGTCATTCTCCATTCTGCTGGTATCCTGAGCGTTGGTAATGCGTAAAATCCATTGGAAAAACTGCGCCACGGTGATCGTCCTTTCATGGGTAAGATCCTCCTGGAGATACGGTGCGTAGTCCTTCTGAGTGTGCTCGGAGGCGTGATTGCGGTGTCCCGAACCCCTGCTTTGGGGAGTGGAGTCTAGGATAGGCGCTGGTGCGGATGGAGGGGTGGACATGGTGGTTGTGGCATAACAAATACAGCCACGTGAGCAAAGTGTCACGATGACATTGACAGCTCTTCCCACGGTCGAAAAAAAATCGGTTACTCGCACGACAGATCCGGTTTTAATCGGTCTTCCGACCGATTTGCCATCTGGGTTGCCTCCATTTCGCTCACCGCGGGCTTGACAGGTTCTCCTCGTGCACCTCACAACTGCACCCGTTCCCCCAGCGCTACTCGCCATGTCGTAATGTGACCGGAATGAGACAATGACTCGGACAAATATCCGGCGACAAAGAGGAAAGATGTGCCCGCGAACCTAGAACGTTTCAAGCGCATCATGAAGAAGCGTGTCGAAGCAGACAAAGTGGAGTAGATCGGACTTGTGCACATTTTATTTCTGAAATCTGAAATTTTATGGCAAATTACATTCTGACATTTGCGTAAAGAGGTAATGTGAAGCAGGTATAATCCCAGTCAAAAAAGATACAGAAATGAGCCGATGCTGCGCGGTGACACCGTCAGAGCTGACGTGGCAGGCGCTTCGGGGTCGCCGGCGGTCGTACATTCCTCGACAGAATTAGTGATGTCCGTGGCTTGGCTTAAAGCCAAAAAGCCAAGAAGCCAAAGCCCTGGCTTTGGAAAGCCAAGCCAAGCCAAACCCACGGCTTCAGCAGGGCTTTGGCTTTGGCTTGAGATATATGAAGCCAAAGCCAGGGCTTGAAGCCCTGGCTTTTGACCAGTCAAATCTCATCCGAAACAGGGGTTTATCTGAGTGAATTTGGTGTGTTGACTCTTATTCCTCCGCTCTTTCAAATCATTCATTCCAGATATTTTTCTGAGCTGACAATTTTACACTACGGCGAAAGATTTTCAACATATGAGGTCACGTGTCCGTTGAACATCCTACGAAAGAACCTCAACCATCCCCGAAAAGTATTGCAGTGTCAAGAATGGCTTCCTAGTGACCCGTGCATCCATTAGGCGTCAACGGTGATGTTACTTGGTCCCTCACACGACATGGCAGCATTTGAAATTTTTCACCGACAAGCCATGGCTTGAGCCAAAGCCAAGCCAAGCCAAGCCCCTTCTCAGGGCTTTGGCTTTGGCTTCGAATGTTGGAAACCAAAGCCCGGTGAAGCCAAGCCAAAGCCATGGCTTGCAAGCCAAGCCAAGCCAAAGACATCACTAGCTGTCACAGAATAAGGAATAGGTAGTCATCCAGTAGTCATCCATTGTTGAAGGCGAGCGTGCGTGAGTTCGAAGGCGAAGAGAGCCCTCGGGGTCGAAGTAGCCAAACGTGTCGCCCTGAATCGAGGAGGGACTTGAGAACGAACACATCCCAGATGTGGTTCGGTGTCAACTTCAGCCCGAACTGCCATCCACCCGTTTCCAGGCTGGTGCGATCAGACAGAGCAATGTCGTACGACTTTGCGCAATTGGTCGCCGAGAACCTGTGGACCTTATGTTACTGGAAGTCACTGTTAAGATGAAAGCGGACGCACCAGCCCAGAACCATTGGCGATATCCACATATTGACCAGCTGTGGTTCGGCAAATTGATGCTCTCCGATTTGAATGAGTGCGGGGATCCCTCCATAATATGTTCTTATACCAGCATGAACAGAGAAGTTGTTGTGGTAATTCGTCTGACAATCTAGAGCGCAGGATTGAGATATCTGCTTCAATCGAGGACAAAGACTTACGGGGACTGGCACGCCAGATGGACCGACCACGCAGGGCGAGCACCGTCGGCCAATGAGTATACAATTACTTGGTGCTGCTCTGCCCTCTTGAGAACGGTGCCGATCTTTGGGCACTCCGGCTTTGTGCACGTTCTTGTCGGGGGATACACGGTCAACGATGCTATACAGAATTTTAGGGCATGCCATAAGGGAAACAAGGCACTCACTGATCCCAAGATGCCAGCCGTGTCTTGAATGTTGCCTCATCACGTTGTGATTGATTGTCCTCGGGGTCGAGCAACCAGACCTCTTTATTCAGAACTACCCAAAGATCCATGGCATCCTGAACGGAGATACCAGTCGCGCCGCTGAGGAACGTTGCCACACTTGGAGGAATTGCATCTGCAGGTGAATTAGGGTCCTGTCGTGCCGGCTGAGATAAATCAATATCCCGCTTCAAAAGGGACGCGAGGCGAATGAAATCAAGAAGCTCGAAGGTCGTGATATGGCTAAGACGGGGGTGCTGTTCCAGCAGCTGAAGAACGGTGCGAAGGGCCATTTGAGCCAGAAGGAAAGGTAAAGCTGACGCTCCTATTCGGTTGAATGCGCGGCAATGTGCCGATCTAATATTACATAATCCCCGTCACTCCCCGTCAGGCACCCCGGTTATGGTTCCCCGGAAATCCCATATCCCATTTGTTCTCGCAATTCGGGGAGATTTAGATTGGAGCCGGATTTATAAACACGCAGGATCGTGTGCGGCAGATACACTCTTGCGAATTCCATGTGCGTACAGGCGGCACCCATCAAGCCTCGCAGATACCCATGCAGTTCTTCGTAGAGTACGGCACTCGATCCCATTCATTGAAACCAAAGGCAGCAACTGCATGGGACAGACGGCGGTTCGACTCCGCCCGAAGGACGTACGGTGGATGTTTCTTCCTTTTTTCGCCCGTGCAAGGTAAGAGCCGGTGAGTCCTTATTGTCCAAAACAAATTTGACAGAGATTGTGCGGGACTGCTCATGCGCTTGCTTTACGGTACGGTGATTCCCTGAATATCGCTAGCCATCAGGCGGGTCGCAGAGTTCGCAAGGAGAGGGTTCCTTCCCGTGAGCAAGCCTGCGGTAGATTCACTCTTGCCGCAAGTTGTACCTATCTAGACTTGCAGATACCCGTGCAGTTCTCCGTGGAGTACGGCACTCGCTCCCATTTAGTGAACGCAAAAGATAGCAATTGCATGGGAGAGACGGTGGTTCGACCCCGCTCGAAGGACATACAGTGGATGTTTACGCCTTTTTTACGCCCGCGCAAAGAGCCGGCTCCTCATTATGGTCCAAAAGACATTTGACCGAGATTGTGAGGGACTCTTCATGCGCTTGCTTTGCGGTACGGTGATTCCTTAAATATCGCTAGCCATCAGGCGGGTCGCAGAGTTCGCAAGGAGAGGGTTCCTTCCCGTGAGCAAGTCTGCGGTAGATTCACTCTTGCAGCAGGCTGTACCTATCTAGCCATCCAGATACTCCTTCGTGGAGGACCATTGAGCAAAAAAGGTAACAAGTACATTGAAGAGACGGTGGTTCGACTCCGCCCGAAGACGTTCGGTGGTTACCTATGTCTGCGGTTTTTTCGCACGCGCAAGGTAAGACCCGGCTAGTGCTTATTGTCCAAAAGGAATTTGACACAGATTGTGCGGGACTGTTCGTGTGCTTGCTGTGGTATGACAATTCCTTGAATATCGTTAGCCATCAGGCGGTCAAGGAGAGTGCAGACAGGATGCGGGGTTCCTCCCCTTGCGCAAGCCTTCGTGGATCATGATGATCGCCCCGTCTACGTCAGCTTGAAATTTGAAACTCTGAATGGGGAGGGGGGGGTTCGATTCCTCCCGGAGGTGTTACTTGGCTTTAAACCGTTTTTCGTGGATGAATTCACTATGCAAACCTGCTTGGTATTACTTACCTCCGGGCTTTGCGCCAACGCATCTCTGCAATGCGCGAACTTCAAGGTCGATTGCGGGCGTACTGTGCCAACGGAGAACCACCCCAAGAAATCTTTCGTGGATCACTGTGATCGACCCCCTGTCTTTGCAGAGTCGCCATGAAAGAGTGTGGGGGAGGCGGAGGTTCGATTCCTCCCGAAGGCATGTCGTGGTATTTTTTCTTTTTCTTTTCAGAGTTGGAGCTAGGCATCCTTTCAGGAGCAGGTAGAACCAGAGCCGGTAAGCCTTGATCGTGATTGTAAATGCGTAAATTATAACGAGTGAGGAGGAGGGCGGTTGACTCCTCCCAGACGAGGCTTGCCCCCCTCTTTTTGGCAGAAAAATATTCGATGCTCACTTCGCAAGGAACGAAACAGAGCGAACAAGCCTTCGTGGATCACGGTGATCGCCCCGCCTCGGTAAAATGCCGCCAACAGCCGGTAAAGGGAGGAGGTGGAGGTTCGATTCCTCCCGAAGGCACTATCACTCTTCTGTGGCTTTTCTCTCTCTTTTTTTGTGTTCCTTGTTGGAACATTCCTTTTGCGGCCGGAAATGCTATAGACGCACTATGCAACCCTTCGATTCCCTTCGCTCAAATATATACTATGCTCTAGATCGAACGCAACGTTCGTAAATGATACCGTGATCCGTCGAGTGAGGAGGAGGGTCGGTTCCCCCAAACGCATCGAGGCTTCCCGCACGCTTTTTGGCAGAGAATAATCCGATGCTCACTTGCACAGGACGAAACAGAGCGAACAAGCTTTCGTGGATCACGGTGATCGCCCGGCCTCGATGAAGAAGGCTCCAACAGCCGGTAAAGCGGGGAGGCGGAGGTTCGAGTCCTCCCGAAGGCATTATCCTTCTCTACATCTTTTTCTTTTTGTATCTTGTCGGAGAATTATTTCCGCGGCCCGAGATAAAATGCACGATGCAAGTCTTCGAATGACTTCGCTCGAATTTATACTATACTCTAGATCGAACGCAACACGACGCCTTCCGGGCGCTGAAGCTTTTTTACTGTGAAATCGAGATGCGCTTGGCAACGTACCAAAGGGAGTAGATACGTCTTCGTGGATCACGGTGATCGCCCCGTCCGTGTAGGGATATAAGTTGGAAGCATCCAGGGGGGAGGCGGGGGTTCGATTCCTCCCGAAGGCATGTCGTGCTATTTTTCTTTTTTTCTGTCGGGGTCGGAGCCAGGCATTCTTTCAGGGAGATTCAGCCAAGGTAGACACCGAGCTGGTATGCCTTCCCCTGGTCGCTGCGGATTCGTAAATGATACCGTGCTCCGCTAAGTGAATGAGGAGGAGGGGAGGGGAGGGGAGGGTCGATTCCTCCCCAGGCATCGAGGCTTCCCGCACTCTTTTCGGCAAAGAATAATCCGATGCTCACTTCGCACGGAACGAAACAGGGAGCGCAAGCCTTCGTGGATCACGGTGATCGCCCCCTGTCTTTGCAGTGTCGCCATGAAAGAGTGTGGGGGGGAGGCGGAGGTTCGAGTCCTCCCGAAGGCATATGCCATATTGTGGTATTTTTCTTCTTCTTTTTCTTTTCAGACTCGGAGCCAGGCATCCATCCTTTCAGAGAGATTCAATCCAGGTATGCGTTCATGGCGATCGCCTCGGCACTGTAGATCGTGAATGATAATGTTTGTTTGACAGAGGAAGACTGCGAATAATCCGATGCTCACTTATCACGGAACGAAACAGAGAGCGCAAGCCTTCGTGGATCACGGTGATCGCCCCGTCTTGGTAAGAATGGACTCTAAAAAAAAAGGTAAAACGGGGAGGCGGAGGTTCGAGTCCTCCCGAAGGCATTCTCCTCTACATCTTTTTTTGTTCTTTGTGGGAAAATTCCTTCCGCGCCCGGGAATAAACGCACTATGCCAGCCTCAGTAGCTCGCCTTCGATTGCCTTGGATTCAGATCCAACGCCTTCCGGGCGCTCAAACTTTTTTTACTGTGAAATCGAGATGCGCTTGGCAACGTACCATAGGGCGTAGATGAACCTTCGTGGATCGGCCGGGCATCCTCAGGACGACTCGACCCAAGTAGAAACAGAGTCGATGGTGATCGCCTCGGCACTGTAGATCGTAAATGATTCCGAGTGAGGAGGAGGGTCGATTCCTCCCCACGCATCGAGGCTTTCCCCACGCTTTTTGCCAGAGAAAGACTGATAATCGTTCGATGCCCACCTAACAAGGAGCAAAACAGGGAGAACAAGCCTTCGTGGATCACGGTGATCGCCCCGTCAGCGTAGGAGTAGAAGTGTCCAACGGGGAGGCGGAGGTTCGAGTCCTCCCGAAGGCATTCTCCTCTACATCTTTTTTTTTTTTTGTTTCTTGTTGGAGAACTCCTTCCACGGCCCAAAAGACTGCAGACGCACTATGCCAGCCGCAGTAGCTCGCCTTCGATCGACTCCGCTCGAATATATCATTAAATACGCTAGATCGAACGCAACGCCTTCCGGGCGCTGAAGCGTTTTTTTTTACTGTGAATCGAGATGCGCTTGGCAAGGTAGTAGATGAGCCTCTGTGGATCACGGTGATCGCCCCGTCCGTGTGGAGATATAAGTTGGAAGCATCCAGCGGGGAGGCGGAGGTTCGATTCCTCCCGAAGGCATCTGTTTTCTGTGTGTTTCTTTTTTTTTGCAGAATTCCTTCCGCGGCTGGAAAAAAACGCACCATGCATATGGAGGCCTCAGTAGCTTGCCTTCGATTGCCTTCGCTCGAATATATACTATACTCTAGATCGAACGCAGCGTTCGTAAATGATAACGTGATTACGTTGAGTGCGGAGGAGGGTCGATTCCTCCCCAGGCATCGAGGCTTCCCGCACTCTTTGGCAGAGAATAATCCGACGCCCACTCCGCACGGCGCAAAACAGGGAGCGCAAGCCTTCGTGGATCACGGTGATCGCCCCGTCAGCGTAGGAGTAGAAGTGTCCAACGGGGAGGCGGAGGTTCGAGTCCTCCCGAAGGCACTATTCTTCTCTACATCTTTTTTTGTTTTGTTTGGTTCCTTGTCGGAGAATTCCTTCCGCGGCCGGCAATAAAACGCACTATGCAAGTCTTCGAATGACTTCGCTCGAATTTATACTATACTCTAGATCGAACGCAACGTTCGTAAATGATACCGCGATCCATCGAGTGAGGAGGAGGGTCGATTCCTCCCCAGGCATCGAGGCTTCCCGCACTCTTTGGCAGAGAATAATCCGATGCTCACTTCACACGGAGCAAAACAGAGCGAGCAAGCCTTCGTGGATCACGGTGATTGCCCCGTCCGACTTCGAGAGTTGAAGGATGCAACGGGGAGGCGGAGGTTCGAGTCCTCCCGAAGGCACTATTCTTCTATGTTTGTCTTTTTTTTGTGTCCCTTGGAGAACTCCTTCCGCGGCCCGAGATAAAATGCACGATGCAAGCCTTCGAATGACTTCGCTCGGAATTTTATTAAATACGCTAGATCGAACGCAGCGCTTTCCGGGCGCGCAAGCCTTTTCATTGTGAAATCGAGGGCGCTCGAGATGCGCTGGATAACGTACCAATGGGTACCAGCAGATGAGCCTCCGTGGATCACGCCGATCGCCCCGTCCGAGTGGGAGAGTACATAGACGGATCCAACGGGAGGCGGAGGTTCGACTCCTCCCGGAGGCATACGGATGCGAATTGTCTTTTTTTTTATCGCGTCCGGGCTGTTATTAATTACTGACCCGTGAAGCGCGGTTGGCGACTTGCGCGGCCCGACATTCAAGGGCGTTGTCAAGTCTCCGTCATCGGAGTCATGATCACCAAACGATCACCCTGTCCCGGAAGAAGAGGAGATATTTTTGGGCGAGGCATGTCGTATTTTTAATTATAAGGAAAAGAAAGCCTTCTAGTTTTTTTTGGCAGTCAACGCGAGGGATGGTTACGAACGCGAGAAAGACTCAAGAACGACCGGATTCTTCGGTGGATCGCCGTGCCTGATGGGGGTACGACAATCAGGCGAGCCGGCTCGCCATGTGTTTTGTTTTTGGGCGGTCTAGGCCCTGTCCGTAATGTGGGGTCGATCAGATGAGATCTGATATCAGTGATGATCATCTGTTGGTTAAATACTCCCACCGCCCGAAAACCGCCCGCCACCTCTTTTTTTCCCTCTCCCTCTCCCAGATCGCATCCTTGATATCATCACTATCATCAAGGACGCCGCGTCGAGCAAGGACCAAGGAGCAAAGAGTACACCGACGCGTCGTCGATCTCGATGTCGCACGCCCACCACCCCGCGCCCCCTCCCGCGGCCCCGCCCGCGAAGCACCGCCGCTCGCCGTACGAGCGGCCCCAATCACGCCCGTCCCCGCCGCCCCCCTCTAACGGCGAAGGCCGCAACACGCCCCCGCACGCCCGACGCGACTCCGCGCCCGCGCCGCCGCCCGGGCACGGGCCCTACGCGTACGAGATGCCGCGCTACGGGCAGGGGATGTACATGTACGGCGCGCCGCCCGGGTACCCGCCGCCGTACGCGTACGGGCCGCCGCCGGGCGTGGGCGTGCCGCATGTCGACGAGCGCGGGTACGACGGGCGCTACGCGCAGGGGTACCCGCCGCCGCCGCCGCACGCGCACGGGTACGCGCACGCGGGGTACCCCCTCCCGGGCCTCGCGCCGCACGGGGGGGACGGTGGCCCTCAGGCCGGGATGGGAATGGGCGCTAGTCCCGGGGGAATGAGTGGTGGAATGGGAGGCGGCGCGGGCGGAGGCGGCATGGGTGGCGGTGGGATGGGTGGTGGGATCGGCGGGGTGCCGGTAGTGCACACGGACGACGCGGCGACGAAGCTGAGCGACCGCGTAAGAAGACGGTGCTTCAACTGCTGCACGACCGAGACGAGCACATGGCGCCGCTCCAACCTCTCCCCGGGCAAAGTCGTGCGTGTTCTCTCTGTTCATTCGATTCTTCCCTCTTCGAGTGTTATCGCCTTCCGTCTCGCGTGTATGTTTCCCTCCCCGTGGTCCTCCTTCCCTCATCGTTATCCGCTTCCTTCTCCACGTTTTATCTTCCTCTCGTCGTTCCCCCGTCTTGCCTTTCCTCTTTGTGCTATCTCCGCGTGTTATCTTCCTCCTCCTCGTTACCGCCTCCTTCCCCGATACCTTGCTCATCATTGCGCGTCTAGCTCTGCAACAAATGCGGCCTCTTCGAGCGCACACACTCGCGCCCGCGCCCCGAGCAGTTCCCGCACAAGCGCGGCCCGCTCGCGAGCTCCGCCCTGAGCGCACGGGTCCAGTCTAGCGCCGACCAGGTACGCTGCGCTCCCTTCCTTCCTTATCGCATCCTCTCTCCCCACCCGCGGCGCGTCGCCCCCCCTTCCCTCCGCCGCTCGTCGCACACATCGCCTTTGCGTCCTTCCTCCCTCCATACATCGTCCTGGCGCGTGCGTGTCCCTGCGTCCGCATGTATCGTCGCTGCCGGTTCGTAAGCGGACACCGCAGCGCATCGGCATCCTCTCCATCCCCTCCTCCCGCGCTCGCCTGCTCGTATCGCGCTCCCACTTTCACTTTCCCTTCCTCTCCCTCCCGTGCGCGTCCGCTTCTCGTCCGCTTTGTCGCGTCGTCCGCTCCTTCCCGTTGGCGCGTTGTCCGAGCCACACCGCGCCCGCGTCCGTCCCGCTCCCCACGAGGGAACGCGACCCTCCGCGGAGCGCAGCGCCCAGTGTACGCCCACATGCCCGGCTCGCGCAGCGCGCAGGCGCGCGGCGGGTATGCACGGAGAACCGCGCGCGCGGAGGCGGTGCGCGTGGGCGTGGCGTGGCGGTACAGAAGTCGCTCGTCCGCGTCCGCGCACGAGTATCGAGTGCTGTTGCGCTTGTCGGCGAACCCCTTGCCGTTCATCTTCCCCTCCCCCTCCCCTCCCTCCTCGTTTACTTTCTCTTTCGCTTATAAGCTCAGTGGCTGACCCCCCGCAGGCACCCTACCAGCCCGCCTACGCCCCGTCCTCCGCGCCTGCGTCTGCGTCCGCGCCCCCGGCGCACCAGCACCAGCAGGCGCAGCCGTACACCGCGTCGCTCGCGCACGACGCCGCGCCGCATCAAAATGGCAGCGGCGCGCACCCTTCTTCGCAGCAGCAGCAGCAGCAAAACCAAAACGGGCACGCGGCGCAGAACGGGAACGGGCAGAACGGCACCAGCAGCGCGCATGCGAGCCACCCGGGGACGCCGGCGCCGGCGGCGCAGCGCAATGGAGACGGCCAGCGACGAAGTGCGTCCCCGCGGGAGCGCGAGGAGCGGCGCGGCGAGGACCGGCGGGAGGATGAGCGAAGGGAGGAGCGGAGGGAGGAGAGGAGGGAGGGGGCGTAGACGCGTGCGTCTCCTTCTCTGCTTTCTTCTCGTTTTCGTCCCCTTCGCCCCGACCTCCGAGCTGTGTCTTCCCCCTTGCTCTCCGCTCCCTCCGTCTCTCATATACATACCACGCATGCTCCCCGCGCCGTCTTCGTTCTAATTCGCTTCGTTCTGTCCTGTTCTCCCCACTCGTCTCGCACCCCGTCCTCGCCTCGACTTCGCTCCTCTTTCTTCTCTTCCCTCCGTTCGCTACGGCACCTACTCGTCTCTCCTCTGCTTCCTCTGCTTTCTCCATTACTCCTCTGCCTACTCGATTCCTCCCCTCCATCTCCATCTCCGATTCGTCGCCTCGTACAGCACCCATGCCTACCTACCTATCCCCCATGCTCGCCTACCTATCCCTCCCACTTCCCTCGCTATCAGTACCACCTCGTGCATACGATACATCTAGATGACGCACGCTCCAAAATCCGTACTTCTTCCCGCGCGCCTGATATGATTTGCTCTTAGCTACTTACTAGCTGCTTACTAGATACTTACGACATAGCTACTTTATTTTATTTCGCACCCGCGCTCCGGATCCATCTCCATCCGCTGCCCAGTCAGTTCTCAGTTCTCGGCATCATCCTCAAGGAATAGCCTAGCACGTCTGCTGGGGTAGTCGAACGTCCGCTGTACCTTCACTTTTTATTTTTATTTTATTTTAAAATCAATGTGTATATTTCACGCTTGGGGGTCCGTGCACGCGGGGTATAGGCGCCTATTTTATTGCCCTGCCGGGCATCTAGAAGAATCCACCGGTAGCTTCCGTGCCGCGTGATAATACGCGTCTTGCCCACGTATGTGCCCTTCTTTTCTCGTTAATTGTATGTTGGGTGCATGTGCGGCCCTACCTAAGAGAAAATACGCGCGCCCCGAATTTAAAACACGCGCTGCGCCCCCCACGCGGTAAATGCCGCGCGGGAAGGGAATTTGACGATGCGCGTGGGTCTTCGATTACAAAGTGGTAGGACAGAGGAAAGGGAAGCCCACGGGCCAGACGAATGTACTGCAATGGGCACAGCGAGAGGCGGGGTAGAAGGGGAGGTCGGAACATATTAGGCCACCGAATGCCTTGAAATTTGCGGCGATGGCGAAGCAGAGTTTCTTTGCACGCTGAACCTCCGTCACATAAAAATAAGAAGAAGTCGTACTTCACGACGCACTTGGTAAGCTACGCCGGGTGGGAATAAAAACACATTTGGGCGGGAACCATTCGAAACACAGTCACCACGACATGAGCCTTAGCCGCGCTCCACCGTCCTGTCAGTACGAGATGGCAGATATATTCTTTTTGAAGCAGTAAGTGGGTATGCGTCTTCCTCGCGGGGTGAACACGCCTCTGACGTGCCTTCTGTTCATGACAGCGGCCCACATAAAATTCCACACGCGTCCCCTTGCGCGTCCCCACTTACATAAAACGCATGTACACCTACTTGCCTCCTACAGCACGGATCATCCTGCCAATGCCCGTCAGTGCGTCAAGGGGTTGTGTGATTTGCAGGGATTACTAGAAAGGGATGCAAGTGGCCCGTTGAAGTTATAGAGATCTCAGGCGAGGGAGAATTCATCAGTACGGCAGGGCCATGGGGCGCGCGGATTGGCCGATAACACAGGAACTGCACGCACATACGGGGAACCTGTGAACGACGCTGGTGATTCCGATTCCCCGTCAACGCGTCAATTGAGCCAGCGAACCGCACCCCGGTCGGAGTCGGGCGGCGCCACCTCCCGATATAGCGTTTGAAATGTTTTTTTATATATTCCAAGGCACTCGGTTGGCGCCCAGGACGACGTCTGCTCCCAGCCACCCTGCACACCCCTGGAGCCAGCGGAGCAACACGTTATGTGTCCACCCACGTGCTTATTTGCTCCCACTTCCACTCCCCTGGCAGCCCCTGGCGTTCCTGACAATACTAGCGAATTCGTATGTCGACCTCAATTAACCGGGGGAGGATTTTGGGAGGGTGCTCGAAATGGGCTGCGATACTTGATATCGTGATTGCATGCCCGGGCGCCGTCGGGAATCGGGATCTGCGCATATAGCGGCCTTGAAAATTTATTCCGTTACGTCCGGGCGGAGTTGATCTCCGGGGTGATGAATTGATGCAACCAGCTGATTGCGCCGCGTGGCCAGGGATGCCGCGTGGTGATATCAGATGGCGCCATCTGATGTCGGCAATTGCCTGCCTCCGACAGGGGCGGCGTCTTGGTTCGTGGTTCGGGAGGGTTCGGTTCGTTTGCGCCACAGTACCTCAACGCGCAGAAGCCGAGTATTCATGCCAAGACGCGGTGACTTGCCGCTACACCAAAATTCGCCAGCTATGGCTTCGGGCCCAACTCATCGGCGCCCATTCCGTAATTGCGAACTTCAAGTTTATGGTTATGCCTATATCCTTAATTGATTCTGCCTAAGGAAACACAAAGGGATGCTTTTTCAACGCACTTTGAAGTAGTCCTCGCGAATTGGCGATTCGAACCCTTTCGAACCTCCATTACCGCGCTTCTGGCTGATGTCTGCTGATTTGCAATAATGAGCCGAGTAAGGTGATTCACGAACGCGTATCAGCTGCGTTTTCGTGCCTGGATACCGCCGAGGAGAAGTATGTTTGCACGTCTTCATGAGTATGGTGCTCGCTCCCACTCGATAACATGTCGGTGTTGTGGTATATGGGAGAGACGGTGGTTCGACTCCACCCGACGACAATTGAACGGTAATCTCAAATGCTCGTGCAGCCTTTCCGCAACCATTTCCACTTGCCGTTGGATTTCTACAACAAGTACCATGGGTCATGGGCTAGCGCGAAAACCGTTGGCAGTGTAACTTCAAACCTTGGCAACATCCAAAGTGTCCTTCTGATATTCAATACACGATATCATTCATTAGGTTTCATCGACTTACTGCCCCCGACTATACCATCTTCTGGATCTCGTTCAAGCCGTTTTGCCTCAGCCTAGAGGACCCCAGCTCGAAATAATGTTCACCACAGAGATCTTCATGTCCTGGGCTGCGCATAAGATCCAGAGAACGTGCGCGAACGTGCGATAGCTAGCTGTGACGATTCTGTTGATCTTGTGCTTCAAATGAATACTTTGGATTTCCGCTAACAGATAAACACTTACAGCGAAATTCTACATCGCAGTTGGGATGTACTACTCTGATCGGGAGAACAACATCCCTCAGTCCATGCATGCGCAGTACCTGAGCAAGGCCCTTTCATTAGTACAAGCTATCTCGAACGTCGACCTGAAATCTGGGATCTTGTGGCTAATGGCCGCTATCAAGTGTAGAATGGGTGAATATGCTTCTGCCCAAATACATGCGCGGGAGGCCCAGAAGCTTACCGAGCTCTCGGTGAATCTATACCAAGATGGCTCTTGGAGATTACAAGGCTAGCATCTCACTAGACAAGCAAGCCCGGGAGCTGCTCGATCTGTGCGGGCTATCTGGCGGTGGCATGGATCTCTCTATCATGTTCGTCCAGGCGGAGGTCTACCAGATATATACTCAGATCCTGAAGTCCATCACTCCGGACCAGGGCCTGAATATTGAATCCTCCTCCTACCTCAATAGGGAGGTTGCGCAAAAGCCGCAAAAGCCGCATGCGGCTTTTGGTCATTGCGCAAAGCCGCACGGAAAAAAGTGAATTCTGGGGGATATCAGCCAGCTATTCCAATGAAGGGCTACCTGAGAGGGTGGACGGGTACTGTGAGGTGAGAGAGCTTTCTTGGCATTGCCCCTGGCACGTGCTGGACTCGAGAGTGTGAGAAAGGAAGTGGAGTTCGGGTGATGTTGGAGCAATGCGTCAGAAAGACAGTTTCCCATGCTTGCACATCCCATGCATAATACTTTCAGCAGTGGAATACAAAGCTTAGAGGGACAATGGATGGTGTTGAGCATGAAAAGAACCAAGAAAAATCAAGAAAAGTGCGCGGCTCTGCGCAATGGCCAAAAGCCGCATGCGGCTTTTGCGGCTTTTGCGCAACCTCCCTAATATTGCGCCGGTCGGCGTGATGATGGGGGTCAACCAAGATTAGATCGCCGAGAACCTGGAGAAGGCTAAACGGATGAGCATTGCCATGGGCAATCACAGGCAAATGCCATACTGCACAATGATGTTGGCCGATTTAAAGCTCCGGGAAGGGAAACAGAAGCAGGAAAGGGGCTATTCCAGCAATGTGTGAGCTTGCCTCGGCGAGAAGTACCGAAATAAGCAGCTACTGCTTGGAGCGACTTGGGGATGTTAGCCCTTGGAATGAGGTCGATCAGGGATGGTCCTCTACCTGGGCTGTTGCGTACTTGGGACACTCGCACATGGGTTACAAAGGGAGCTCGCGATATACAAGGCACTTCGCTGCCTAGGCGATGTATCCCTTTGCAAGGCGGTAAAGACACAGCACGTGGCCTCTTCACTGTCGCCCAAATTCCTCTTTGAACCGGTGCCGCGGGGTGTAAACGGTGATCAGAAGGAAGTTACGGGTGCGCAGTATCCAACGCAACCCCGCCAGCTCCGCCGACATTTCCGTTCCGCTGCATATTGAGGCCCAGCAGATGATGTTGAGGTTGTGCGCGGTGACCTCGAACCAATACTTCCATGGGGCCGTGTCACCGCTCGTACATCAGACTTTCCGCGCCTCAGGGGCTCGCGGCCTGGGTGCTCCCGATTCTTCTCCCAGCTGAGGGTGGTCAAGATACTAGAATGACCGAGCCAAGGAAGCTAGAATCGGAGAAATCTCGATCCCGCAGAGTCGAGAATGCCGCGTCGATGAATACGAACGGCCGGACATACTCAATCGAATGGGCTTTGGGTGGTCGGTGTTGATCAGTACAACTAGAACTGCTCCGGATGGGCCGTCACAATTCGTCATAAAAGCGGGACTGGACCATCCTCCCCCCCTCCATCGCAACACAATGAAAGCCTTTCCCTCCTCATCTTTCATGGCGCTCTCAGTGGTAGCCGCCGCTTCACTCATCCTCCCCGCAACAGCCACGGTTCAAGTTGGACAAGGTTTGTGTGGCTTGTTTCGTTCCTATCCGTCTCATACCGAGCCTCTGTTCCCTCTTTCAGCAACACTGCTTGACCCCACCGTCTCGTCTGACACATGCGGGATCCCCATCTCCGAGCCCGACTTATATGCCGCTGTCGCTTCCTCGCGTGGAGGGGACTCGCGCTGCGGAGATACAATTATCGTCCAATGTAGGTTCTCCGTTGATGCGTTCCGGGGCCGTGGCTGACTTCTATGCAGTCGGAGACGCATCTGTTAACCTCACTATCGCGTATGCGTGCCCTTTCTGCAGGGACGTCGACATTGAGATGACACAGGCGGCGTATACAGCGTTGATGGCGCCGGTGGGGCCAGTCACCATCGCTTGGGAGACCATGTGAGGCGATAATTCGTAGGAAATAGTTGGTCTGGAATGTTGATCTGGACGATGGAATGCGGAGTCAACATAAGGAGGGATGAAATCAACAAACCGTGGTTATACGAGCCGCATATGCAAGTGGAGTCCCTCCCCAAGGCTTTGACGAGGGTCCCATGCAAGAGTTCTAGAAGAAAGGGTGTGTCCGGGGGTGGACAGAGGAGGTGCCTGGTCGTGCTGGGATCTGTGAATAAGAGTGCCGTAGAATGCCGAGAGCCCAGGAGGAAGAATCTGGAGTAAGAGTAGGACAGAATATAGACTCGGAATAAGATAAACTCAGCTCGTAGGGTTCGTAAAGGCTCAGTGTTGCACAGGAAGAGACTCAGAAATCGATGGTGGTGGCGGGAAGCAAGGAGCGAACCCCTGTACATGACAGCGGTAACGACAGTAAATATGATCGGTCCAAAAATAGGTAAAAAGTTCGTGGTATATGTGTGCCTCTGCTAGAGCAAAACCCTCGCTGTCGAACCAACCGGGAGCTACGCAAAGACGGAATAGGGAGAGCACGTTGCGCCGCTCAACGGTGACTCGTGGGTGCCCAAGCCACAGTCGGCTCAATCCCCGGCGTAGTCCGAGAAGGCCGGAAACTCGGGTGTTCACTCGTCGCGTTGGCGTACGTAGGTGGAAGAAGAAAATGTCTGTAATGAGTAGATAAATAAGTAAGTGAATGAGTGTAGGAGCGTAATAGTGAGGAGAGAAACATATCAATTGAGGGCCAATATTTATTGCCATGATTGGAGGCTCGATGCTGAAGCATTGGAAGGACTGTGAAGGTGCATATATAGTGCTCGAGGAAATCGGGGATGTCGGAGATGCTGATATGTGGTGCTCGCTTCGATTTGGTAGATGAGACAGGCAGTGCGCGCGGAATAGAACTCGATGCGGTCAGGTGATCGTGATTGCCAGACTCGCTGAATGCCCGAAGGGGCCTATGACGACGTCGGAGCCATATGGCACTTCCACAAAGTCTATATGGAATCAGATGCACGAGTCCGCACCGGATATTTGTAAGATCGGAGGACATTGATTAAGTGGCCATTCGTACACCGCAAATTAGGAAAAATACCCAGAAGACGTCAAGTGCTTGATAGCGCAGGGATGCTTTTGGAGAATATCTACTTGGGACAATTATGGGCATTATTGGAGGTCGATCGTTGGAGGTTAGATTGACATCATTCTTGACATCAATCAGATACGCAGTCGACCCTGCGTTGTCGTTTTCCTCTGGTGCATCTCACAAGCATTTGACCATGGCCTTGCCACCACCAGGCTTTCTGTTTTATAATATAAACCCCCACAACGCCGGCAAGCGCTTACACCACATCTTTGTTGATTCAATCTCAAATTGATCAACATCGATCACGCGTCTTGCTTCTTGCCACCTTGCCACCACGGCCTTTTGCCACCTGTTCTGTATCCGACGCCACTATACTGCCTCAAGCCATACCTAGTTAAGCTCTGGTCAAGACCTCAACTGCCTCAAGACTTGCAAGTCGGCTTTCTCCGCCCTAGTCCGGTCCTTCGCGCCTTCAAGACTCAAATCCCTTCAAACGGTCTTCCCACTCTGAGTCTTTGGCTACTGGGCTTTGGAAATTCAAACACTCCTTTCAAGAATTTCCAGTTGGGACACTAGTTTTTCGTTATCGCAAGTTCATGTCAAGTCGATTCAAGCTGTATTCGGGGCACCCTTTGACTGAGCATGCTACCAACGACTGAACGGCACAAGTACATTCAATCTCACGCCGCGGCACTCGATACTCGAACTCCTCTGTCATCGCAAGTTCGTCTCAGTCATTCAAGCTTCGCGGAATTTGGTTGAACACCCGTGCCACGGATGACTGAACGGTGCAAGTACATCACCGCCGTTCCGGCCCCCCTTCCCTACCTCGTCGTTCCCGGTGTCCTCTCACTCTCCCGGTGTCCGCGATATTGTGTGCTGGTGGACGAGGCTGTAATTATTAGTACATTTATTTCACCAATATAAGAATATCTTTTTTGTCTATACTGTTTCTGTCTGCATGAGTGCAATGAGGTGACAAAGAGTGCTCTTGCATACCTTAGTATGACGTTCCAGCCATATTATTTTGACCCCCATGAGCGCAGATGTCGTTTTGACATCAAGGGTCAAGGAGAGGTCATTTTGATTTTCTGATTGTGGTCATTTTGACATCAGACTGGTGGTGCATCAACATCTGCTTTATAATTAACATTTGCCATTGTCTCGAGGCCCCAAAAACATCAATCTCCGTGTGCGGTGTAGAGGTCACCGCTACCGCCGAAACCACCAATCTCAAGCATCAAGCAGTCGCGGAAAACGACCGTGTAGCTAGTGCGGTGGCGGCCAGGATATAAGGGAATGAAGGCGATTCCGTTATCCTAAGCTCGGATACCTTAAGGACATCATAAGCGAGAGTACAGAGGGGGGAAGCAGATTCTACACTTACGCCTCACCGAGCGTGACATTGCAGCAGACGGCCTTGCGGCGGAACGAGGTCTTACCTCAGAATAGATGAGATGACTAGTCGAAATGACCAGTCAGCGCGGTAGCGGGTGAAGCAGTCACATTTCAGCAGTGTGCCGGAGAGCCAGTCCCACGAGCAGAACCACAGCGATATCGTCTCCAGCGAGGAAGGTCGCAATTAGCTCCAAAAGAACCGTCCTCATGTCGGAAGGAAGCCGAATAGTCAGAGGAAAGCATAAGACAGCGATTGACGGGATTGAAGGAGACCTTTCGTCAGACAGCTAAAACGCTCATGGAAGAGTGTCACGCCGCGGTCACACATCGCACTTCGGCGGATCATACGTTCGGCATCTCCCGGCGCACGTCCGAATTGCGTCCGAACTTCTCAAACCACTTCTCCCTCCCGTTGTGTTCTGCTCTCTCCTCGGCTGAGATAATAGAAATGGCAGGATCCTTCGATGTCCACCGACATGGGATAGCTCATGCACTTGAGGAAAATTCCACATTCGATATGGCAGGGTGGTTGATCTGAAGAGTGGTTGAAGAAATTGTGTAATGGCCACCATCGCTCATCTCTCCGACCCAAGATATATAATTCGGCAGAATTTCTTCCCACGGATGAGTACCTAGAAGACTTGATGGGGTACGCGGGACGTCTGTGCGGAGAACAGAGCTTTAATTGGTGTCTAGCTAATGTTAGGAACAGTCGGTGGTCCGAAGCCACCCGTGAGATAAGCCAGCGATATGCATTTTTACTTCCGGTGCAAGGTGGAGATCTGCAGACGTGTCATCGCAATTTCAAAGCGTCGGTCTTTGGAATTTTGGCTGTTGCCTGTTGATTGCATTATCCCGTCGCAGGGAAGAAGTGAGGTGCTTTAATGGGTGGCAAGCAGGTCAAGAACGTTTCAGTGGAGTACACACACTCGCTCAGGAACTCACCCTCGACCCGTGCAATCTCGATGAACATCGCGCACCTTAATTGAATTTTCATCGTCGATATGCCTGAGTCCTCCTCCGACCGTAGTACTCGGACGCCGGCCACAATCTCAGGCGCGGCCCATTTCCCAGTTTAGTTCAGTGCCTACATATAGGATTCCATGAAGTGAGGCGAAAAATCAATCACGCGAGGGTCGCCATAGCAGGGCGGTCGATCACGGGCACCAATGTGGTTAAATCCAGATCTCTGGATCTGACCCACTATCAACAACACGTGCTTTCATTGATGGGATATTGACGGAGTGCAAGGAAGGGCGAAACAAATTAGTTTGAGTGTTTTTGTGTACTTATACTATTAAGCCCAATGGGTCTGGAAATGCACAATGGGTCTGGAAATTCGATTTTTCTCTCTCATTTATTGCTCTTTCCCCCCGGAGTTTTTTGCAGCAGTTAGATATACTAGTACTCTATGGCTGTATGAAATGTCTAAGGGATACAGCAAGAGGAAGGTATTGAGAATGAGTCGCCGAGCCATCAAATTTTGTGATGTTGAGAAAGGCATTGGTCTCCTGGCCTCGCAGCTCACCTCAGACCTCCGTGAAAATTTGAGGGGTACTTTATATCATATCTTAACCTTTCTGTCTCTTCAGATTATTTTTCCGGGGTGCTATTGCGGTGCTTTGGAAAGGAGGGCCGTGAGTGCGTGACAAATCAATCAGCCAAATCAATTGTGACATTGTGTCACAACTGAACCCTCGCCTCCAAAGCACCAGAAGAACGTCCCGGAGAAATAATTTGAAGAGGCATAATGACTTCTATGTGATATAAGTTTCCCCTCAAAATTTTCCGAAGGTCTGAGGTGAGCTGCGAGGCCAGGAGACCGATGCCATTCTCAACACCACAAAATTTGATGGCTCGGCGACTCATTCTCAATACCTTCCTCTTGCTGTATCCCTTAGACATTTCATACAGCCATAGAGTACTAGTATATCTAACTGCTGAAAAAAACTCCGGGGGGAAAGAGCAATAAATGAGAGAGAAAAATCGAATTTCCAGACCCATTGTGCATTTCCAGACCCATTGGGCTTAATAGTACACTTTTAGCTGTTCCTGAGGGATCATGTCTCTTTTGTCAGGAAGAAACCAGCTCATCGGAGCGAGGCACCGGATTTATGTCCCAATTTGGTAGGGACCGCTTTCACCGAGCTGGCGAGGACCAGCGACTGAGGTTTTCTTTGAACCACAGGAAAGTGGATTATGGTGTCTAACTAGTATATCTGAGCCATATTCAATTTTCTTGTGGACCAACAGAGGCCTCTACGACGCCTCAACGGTGTTGTTTGTTGCCAAATGGGGGGTCATCACGTGTTGTTGATGGTGGGTCAGATCCAGAGATCTGCGACCTCTTGGTTAAATCGGAGATGGTCCGGGGGATCGAGCAATGAATATATCCCCGGGGATATTCTATTCACTAGAATCGCGGCGTTCGGTGTTGATCGGCATAACTAGCACTGCTCCGGATGGAGGGCGCCGCGATTGAGTGACCTTGACATAAAACGGGACTGTTGTGCAGGACTACCTACCCATCGCACCACAATGAAGGTCTTCGCCTCTTCATCCTTCTCGGCGCTCGCAATTACAGCTGCCTCTTCACTCATCCTCCCCGCGACAGCCGCGGCTCAAGTTGGAGGAGGTTGGTGTCGTCGACTTTCGTCACTTCTATCCTCATACTGACTGTTTGCCCGTCTTCAGCGACACTGCTGGACCCCACCGTCTCGTCCGACACATGCGGCATCCCCATCTCCCAAGCCGACTTGTCTGCCGCTCTCGCTGTCTCGCCTGGGGCTGACTTGCCCTGCGGGGAGACGATCATCGTCCAATGTAGGCTGACATGCTTTCGAGGGTCTTGGCTTACTTTCAATCCAGTCGGAGAAGCCTCTGTCAACCTCACCGTCGCGTATTCGTGCATTAACTGCGGGAGGAGCTCGATTGAGATCACGCAGGCTGCGTATACAGCGTTGATGGCGCCGGTGGGCCCAATCACGGTCACTTGGGAATTTGCATGAGGGACGAGATGGTCATTCGATGGCTCCGAGTCGTCTAAAATCGGATTCAGATTAGTCCTAGGAGAAACACGCCAATCGGAAATTCAGCTCGATAGTTTCAATGCGAACCACTCACCGATTGGGTGCTGAACGTCTTTGCGGTTAGGTCATCCATAGCCCAGCAGTGGATGGGGACTCCATTTGGAGGCGGAAGTTGTGGGATGCTGGCTGCCAGTGATTCAGATCGGCGTCAACACTCTCTAGAGAAGCGACCGCAAGCCGATATGACCTGATAGCGCGGTAACGTGAAGTTCGATCTGAGATGTCTGAATATATACTGGAAAAGTGGGCATCTCAGCATAGACGAGGCTACTCCCGCGAGCACGACCGCAGCGATATGATTTTCAGCGAGGCGGATACCGATTAGCTACAAAGGAACCGAATTCAGCTCGGAAGCGAACCGAATGGCGCAGAAAAGTGTACGACATCGATGGAGCGACAGACCGCTGAAAAGCTCGTCGTGGTTTGGCCTGACCCCGAGTCGAACGGAGACGTCCCACAGATCAATGTGTCAGAACTGCCGCCTATGCAATGTGGGTGCGGACCGTCCGCCACCAGGCTTTCCTTTCTCCCAGGACCCGCATTGATTTATGTTGAGCTTTTGAGTTCAAGGAGCGTGATGAAAAATGTAAACCAGACCTGTCAGGAGCAATAAATAGCCTGACCCCGACTCGAACGGGGAGCTCCCGCAGACCAACGCATGGGCACACGAGTGAAATATGGATGCGGACCGTCCGCTACTAGGCTTTCCTTCCCCCGTGGACCAGCATTGATTTATCCTGAGCTTTTGAGTTCAAGCAGCGTGCAGACAAAAATTTAAACCAGACCTGTCAAGAACAATACATGTAAATAGCCTGACCCCAAGGAACGGGAGCTCCCGCAGATTCTTGCATCACAAATGACTTACGGGGTGCGGGCGCGGACCCTCCGCCACCAGGCTTCCCTTCCTCTTTCAAGGTGCCTTTATTTATGGTTGACTTTCCGGCAGGGGCCTTCGTCTCTCAACGTATTTCTAGCAAGTATTCTTGGATCTCCGCATTAGGCTTATTTTCAGTCGAGCTGTGGTACGTATTCTTCCTGTGGTTAAGAACATACCAAAGAGCGTGGTATTATGCAGAAGTACTCAAAAAAACGAGTATAGCCCGACCCCGAGTCGAACGGGGGCCTCGCACAGAAGATTACTGACGAGTCAGCTCATAGGCTGTGAGCGCGAACCGTCTGCCACCAGGCTCTCCTTCCCTTGCGAGCGACCCTGAGCTTATGTACAGAGTTCCAGGGAGTGAAGGAAACCTTCGAGGGCAACCGGATGCTGAAACCCTCCTGGCCTATACAATCACTTGTAGAAGTGGGGGCCTTTCGCGAGACGCACGGAGTTATTTGACGCTTTATTCCCGGGCGGAAATTGAACGACGGCGCAAAAACAAAGTGACTTCCAATACGTGAAGAGCCTGACCCCGAGTCGAACGGGGACCTCCCACAGACCAATGTGTCCGGATGGCCGATTATGCAATGTAGGTGCGGACCGTATGCCACCAGGCTTTCCTTCATCTCAAAAAGCCTTGATTCATAGACACCTTTCCGGTGTCCACTGCTAGGAATTCGGTTCCGTTTTGACTTTGAACTCGGTTTATGCAGTCGGCGTGATTTGACCTGCGATTTCATAATCTTGGTGGTACTCATTATCAGGTCTCTAAGAGTGAAAAAGATTGACGGAAGTCTGCCCAGACTGCTTTTGCGGCTGATTCGATCACAAAAAGTGATTTCAAGGATTTCCCTGTATAGCCCGACCCCGAGTCGAACGGGGACATCTCACAGGCCAATGTGTCAGAACTGCCGTCTATGCAATGTGGATGCGGACCGTCCGCCACCAGGCTTTCCTACTTCCCTCTCCGCCCCTCAATTCGTGCACGAATGTGCTGGCGCGAGCCCTCGTCCGTCAACGGGGTTTCTGGCAGGGATTCTTAGATTTCCGCATGTAGATTCGAGCTTTCGAAATCTACTTACAGTCTGGCTTTAGTACGTATTCTCCCGGTGCCTATGAAAATCTAGGGAGGACCGAAGACCGTGGTATTACGCAGAAGTACCCAAAAAAACGAGTATAGCCCGACCCCGAGTCGAACGCCGAGTCGAACGGGGGCCCCAGACGAGTGTATAATACGGCTGATAGACGTGGGCCTGGACCGTCAGCCGCCGGGCTTGCCTCTATCGATAAATGAGCTTTGATTCATGCGTTATATAAGCGTGACTCAGCGCACCCCTAATCCCGTGACCGCGCTAGGATCCAATCTTGATCCAATCCGGCAGTCGCCGTTATCTGATCTCTTCTCACTTGACTCTCACCACGATGCCCGCCCCCGCAGAACTGCTCTCCTACATCGGCGCACGGACGCCTTCATCGCGCGGCTGTCCGAGGCCGTCGCGTTCCCAATCTCGGGCGACCCCGCGTTCCGGCCCGCGGTGCACAAGATGAGCGACTGGCTCGCGGCGCAGCTGCGCGCCGTCGGCGTCGAGGTCAAGCAGGTCGACCTGGGGACGCACGTCATGGACGGGCAGACTTTGCCTTGACTTTGCCCCTCCCGCCCGCGATCCTCAGCAAGATCGGCAGCAGCCAGAACCGAATTGTCAGCGCGATGGAAGGGAGTGAAGAAGGCCTTTCGCCAGACGGCTGAAACGCTCGGGTTTGAAACAGAGTCGCGGCGTGGTCACACATCACAGACTCAGCGATGGGCGGCATCATCATACGTTCGGCATCTCCCGGTGCGCACAGACTTCTCAAAAAAATTATCCCTCGGGTTGTGTTCGGCTCTCTTTGTCGTAAAATCCTCCAGAATACGCATGAGATCATACCAGGAATTGGCATTCATATGGTTGATCTCCGGAGCCGTAATGGTTCCTTTATCATCCGACCAAGATATCATCAGGTATACAATTGCGCAGATTGTAATCCCGCCACCAATGCTTACCTACAATACTTATTGCGCGCCCAGTTTCCCAGTTGAGTTTAGTCCTTACATATAGGATTCCATTGTGAGGCGAAAAATTCAATTACGCGGGGTCACCAGAGCAGGACGACCTATTAAAAACACTCATGTCGTCAACCCGGAGGAATCGCTGACCCGCGGGATCGAGGATGCCGCGTCGATGAATATGAACCACCGGGGATGGTCGATTCGCTAGGCTCGCGGTGTTCGGTGTTGATCGGGACAACCAAAACTTCTCCGTGTTGCGGGCGCCGCAATTGAGTGCCCGCGACATAAAAACTATTGAGCAGGAGTATCCACCAATCATCGCACCACAATGAAAGCCTTTTCGTCTTCATCTTCCGTGGCGCTCTCAGTGGCAGCCTCCGCTTCACTCATCATTCGCGCAACAGCCACGGTTCAAGTGGGAGAAGGTTGGTGTCGTTGACTTTCGTGGCTTCTATCCTCATACTGACTATCTGCCCGTCTTCAGCGACACTGTTGGACCCCACCGTCTCGTCCGACACATGCGGGATCCCCGTCACCCAGGCCGACTTGTATGCCGCTGTCGCTGTCTCACCTGGGGGTGACTCTCGCTGCGGGGATACAATTCTCGTCCAATGTAGGCTTACATGCCTTCGAGGGTCTTAACTTACCTTCGATCCAGTTGGGGCCGCCTCTGTTAACCTCACCTTTTCGAATCCGTGCGATACCTGTCACGGGAGCTCGATTGAGATCACGCAGGCTGCGTATATGGCGTTGATGGCGCCGGTGGGCCCAATCACGGTCGATTGGCAGTTCAATGGAGACGACGACGTGTAGGAAATAGTTGGTCTAGCATGTAGGAATGAGCAGTCAACATAAGGAGGGATGAAATCAACTATCCGGAGAAAGTGGTTATATGAGGGCGAGCGTGGTCACTGCATATGCGAGTGGAGTCCCTCTCTGAGCGTCTGACGAGGCTCCCAGACAAGAGTCTACAGTGAGTCTCATGCACGAGTCCGCACCGGAGAGTTTGTAAGATCGAAGGACACTGATTAAGTGTCTTCCTCCAGTCGAGGTTCACACGCAGACGCGGTCATGTGGAGTCATCTCCTTCTGGTGTCGAGCTTGCTTCCGGCAGCACCGTCGTTGGATGCGGAGTGTAGACTCGTTACCAGTATGCCTACGAATGGCAAAAATTGTGGCAAGCACTTTGCCGTAAGAGCTCGCCTCATTATTTTGCTCCTCGTAGGCAGGCTGGTCACGAGTCTATGCGGAGTGTACAGATATCGACAGCCAAAAGTCGCGATTTGTGGTTGCAGACCACGTCCCAAAGAAAGTAGTGACTCCTTACAGATAGCCTGGCCCCGAGTCGAACGGGGAACCTCCCACTTGAATTTCGGCTAGAGGAAAGGAATGTAGGTGCGGACCGCCCCGAATCGAACGGGATGTCGCACAGAATAATCGGCATTGGAAACTAAGAATTATGGGCGCGGACCGTCCGCCACCAGGCTTTCACCCTCTCGTTAAAAGCCTTAAGTTATGTTCAAGCTCTTTTTTTGGAATTCAACCCGAAAAAAAGGTAGCTGCAGCAAATACTAATCATAGCCTGGCCCCGAGTCGAACGGGGAGCTCCCACCGAAGAATTCCTATAACCTTTGAAATGCAGCAACTGTTGGCGCGGACCGTCCGCCACCAGGCTTTCCTTCCTCCCTGGACCAGCATTGATTTATGTTGAGCTTTTGAGTTCAAGCAACGAGCTGAGAAAGTTTTTAAAAAAAGCAACCTAGACCTGCGAGGAGCAATAGCCTGGCCCCGAGTCGAACGGGGAGCTCCCGCAGACTCATGCATTACAAATGATTTACGGGGTGCGCGCGCGGAACGACCGCTACCAGGCTTTCATCCCTCTCCGACCTAGCCTGAATCATGAAGCACTTTCCGCTCCAAGAAGTCAGTTGTCTTGAAATTGATTTATCCATGCAGACCTGAGACTGTATAATTTCATAGCACTGTCGAATTATAATCGCAGTAAAAGGTGCGGACGACCGGTTGCCCGACTGCGAGTGGAGATTTCTGTGGATGGCTCGATCCTCACAAAAAGCGTTCGAGCATTTCCACGGATAGCCTGGCCCCGAGTCGAACGGGGAACCCCACAGACATCGCGTGTGTCTGGCACATAGTGCGTGCGGTGCGGATCATCCGCCACCAGGCTCTCCTTTCCCTGTGCACGAGCTTGCCTGTATGTACCAAGTTTCCGACGGGCACCTCTGCGACCTTGAAAAAGGTGCAGCCGCAGGCTAAAGGCACCTCTCATATACCCTGTGCGGCAGTTAAGTTCGGGCAGACGCACGTATAGTACAAATTATCCGCCGGGAATTCAACGGCCGTCGGCCACTGAGCTAAAAAAGTGAGATTGCCTGGACGAATAGCCTGACCCCGAGTCGAACGGGGGCCCTCCCACTTCAATTCCAGCATGGGCAAAGGAATGCAGGTGCGGACCGTCCGCCACCAGGCTTCCTTCCTCTCTCAAGGTGCCTTTCTTTATGGTCGACTTTCCGCCCTAGGAATTCCGTTTGCTCTATGAGCTTGATGTAAATGTACATGCATGAGTTCTTACTAGCGAACGAGTTAAAACTCGGCGCTCTTGCGCTCTTGGGTCTCGCCCGCGAGGATGGAAGGACGGTCCGGTCCGGGACTACATCCTTGATATTATGTAGAAGTCCAAAAACACGACTGAATCCGGGTATAGCCTGGCTCCGAGTCGAACGGGGACCTCCCACAGACCAATGTATCTGGATCACCTTAAACGCAGAGTGGGTGCGGACCGTCCGCCACCAGGCTTTCCTACCTCCCTCTGTGCCTTTAAACTCATGCACGACTTTCCGGTCTCCGCTTTTCTCTTTGAACCCGATTTATGAATCCGGCAATTCTTAGATCTGAGCAGATGTATCATATATGCAGAGCATGCGTGTTTTCAGACGCACCCTCCGGTGGCTGGCGAATGAGCAGAGGTATTATGCTGAACGGGTTAATAGAGCCTTCAATTATACCGGCTTTGAACAAAACGGAGACCTTCACGTGCATGGCCCGACCCCGAGTCGAGCGGGGGCCCACAGAGGATTGCACGAGATGGCTCATAGGCTGTGGGCGCGAACTGTCCGCCACCGGGCTTGCCTCTGTCGATAAATGAGCTTTGATTCATGCGCATCTAAATAAGCGCGACTCGGCGCGCCCCGCGTCCCGTGACCGCCCTATCACCGCATCCCATCCGCAGCGGTGATCTGATCTCTCACTCTGACTCTGACCACGATGCCCGCCCCCGCAGAGCTGCTCTCGTCCATCGACGCGCACACGGACGCCTTCATCGCGCGGCTGTCCGAGGCCGTCGCCATCCCGTCCATCTCGGGCGACCCCGCGTTCCGGCCCGCGGTGCACAAGATGAGCGACTGGCTCGCGGCGCAGCTGCGCGCCGTCGGCGTCGAGGTCAAGCAGGTCGACCTGGGGACGCACGTCATGGACGGGCAGACCCTGCCGCTCCCGCCCGTGATCCTCGGCAAGATCGGGAGCAGCCCGAATAAGAAGACGGTGCTCATCTACGGGCACTTTGACGTGCAGCCCGCCTCGAAATCGGACGGGTGGGACACCGAGCCGTTTACGCTCGTGCAGCACCCCGACGGGCGCCTCATCGGGCGGGGAAGCTCGGATGATAAAAGGCCGGTGCTGGGGTGGGTGAACGCGCTGCAGTGGCACAAGGAGAGCGGGAAGGAGCTGCCCGTGAACCTCGTGTTCTGCTTCGAGGGGATGGAGGAGAACGGCAGCGAGGGGCTCACTGCGCTCGTGGAGCGGGAGAAGGACGGGTGGTTCAAGGACGTGGATTGCGTTTGCATCGTGCGTCTCCGTCTCTTGCCCGTACACTAACACTTATACTGGTGGTGCAGAGCGACAACTACTGGCTCAACACGCGCACGCCCGCGCTCACCTCCGGCCTGCGCGGCCTCACCGTCTCCGGCCCCGCGCGCGACCTCCACTCCGGTGTGTGCCCGTCCTCTCCTTCTCTCCGTGCCTCCTTCCTTTCCCCCTTCTCCCTTCGTATTCCTCCGCTGCGTCTTTTTTTTCTTTTTGACCTCGCCACTCCCTTTCTTCTCTTTCCTCCTATCGCGCCCACTAACACACCCCAGGCGTCTTCGGCCGCACAGTACACGAGCCAATGACAGACCTCATCGCGCTCATGCGGCGCCTCGTCTTCCCCGCGGGCGCGATCCCCGTGCCCGGCGTCGACGACATGGTCAGCGTCGCGGACGCGGAGGAGCGCGCGATCTACGACAAGCTCGACTACAGCACCGCGGACGTCGAGAGCGCCGCGGGCGCGCCGATCGCGCTCAGCGCGGATAAGGTGCGTTCCTCTCCTTCTTCCCTTCCTCCCGTCTCCCCTCTTCCTCCTTTTTTCGTCTGACGAGACGAAGAGCCCCCGCTGACGCCCCCCAGATCCAAGTCCTCATGGGCCGCATGCGCCTCGGCGGCAAGTTTAGCATTCAGCGCGTGCGGGCCTTCTTCTGTCTTTCTTTATACTTCTCTATTTTATTTATTTGCTTCTTCGTTATTCTTTATTTGTAAGATATTTATTGATTGGTGCGCAAATCAACGCACGGGAAAGCGCCTTCGGTTTATACCACGTAACATCATCACCCACCCACTTGTTTCCCCACTCGCCCCGTCTGCGGTGTCGTGGACATTTCAAGACTCCGACTTCCGTGTGCAGATTCTAGGTCGAACGGGGCGAGGCAAGCGATCGCCCTGCGGGCTGATGTTGGGCCGCGGGCTGTTATTTACAGTGGAGGAGTGCTTAGTGCCTTCGCAGGCAGCCCTAATATCTCCAGTCATATATGTAAAAGTGAAAAACGACTATGACCTTCAACTATAGCCTGGCCCCGAGTCGAACGGGGAGCTCCCACCGAAGAAATCGTTCTTTCATATGAAGGAGTTATGGGTGCGGACTGTCCGCCACCAAGCTCTTCTTTCCCTGTGCACGAGCTTGCCCGTATGTACCAAGTTTCCGACGGTCGCCTCTGCGAACTTGAAATAGGTGCAGCCGCAGGTTAAGGGCACCTCAGTGCATATACGCTGTGCAGCAGTTCAGCTCGTACAGACGCACGTATAGTACAAATTGTCCGGCGGGAATTCAACGGCCGTGGGCCACTGAGCCAAAAAAGTGATATCAAGGCGAATAGCCTGACCCCGAGTCGAACGGAGCTCCCACTGACTAATGTCAGCAACCTCCAAGGCGATGCGGGTGCGGACCGTCCGCCATCAGGCTTCCTTCCTCTCTCAAGGTGCCTTTATCTATGGCCGACTTTCCGCCTTAGGAATTCCGTTTTCTCTATGCTTGATGTAAATGTCCATGCAGAAACTCTTCGCGGTCAAAATGCCGAGCGAGTTAAAAGTCGGTGTTCTTGCACCCTTTGATGCTGGCGCACGGCAAAAAAGCCATCAGATGGCTCGATGGGAACATCATAAATGGCGAGAAGGCTGTCACCACAGCACCTAATCTCTCTCTCCTTACCACCACCATCCATGGACGACGAAGGCCACCCGGACGGTGGATTCAACGCTGAAACGACCATAAACAATCATGGATCCGCCCCGTAAGCACTCGTTTCAAGCTGGATCGGTCTTATTTCATGGCGCTTAATCCAGATACGCGGGCGCTTTTTTCCCGCGCTCGAAGCACTTCACCGTCTTAGGCAGCACCTTCACCAGCATTTCTAATCATTATACGAGTCTCGCCGTTGCTCCAGGCAAAGCCCCTCCATGAGATTTGTAAAGCTGTTCTGACTCGAGCGCAGACGTTCGGATTATTCCGAGGGGAGACATCGATCTAAGAAGAGAGATACGCCTGCACGAGGCATCGGGTATCGTTGATCGCCCAGATAACCGATGGGGTGTTAGGCGAATTTACTCGGCCCGAATCCATGGCGAAAGCTCCGATATGACGGTCGTTTTGCACCAGGGAGAGAGTGCAGAGGAAAAATGGCGACAAGATATCACAAAATACTCTTCACTTTGGTCAGTCTCAAGGTCTGCGTCTTGTTTTTTTCTTATCTGAAGTTCCAGGCATCCGAATTTTCTACAGATTTTTGCTGCGGCAAGGTCACCTGGGTTCCATGCCGCGATTTTCCACGATGGTTCGTTCCCTTTTCAATCGATGGTGTTGATGCTGAGCTTCGCTCTTAATTTAGATCTGATGCCTTGTCAAGATCTTCTGAAGCTCTATCGTCAATCACCTCTCTTGACTGTCTACATTCATGCCTACTGTGTATGCACATTCATTGCCCGTTAATCTTTCACCTACCTAGCTCTTTTTACAGGACGCTGAGTTCGACGTAAGAAATATTAACCCACTATGTATATTCTAACTCCATCGCAGGAGGCGAAGGATTATTTTGAAAAGATGTGCCAACAGGCGTTGGTTGGTCATCTCTTCAACCACTACCTGCTCATCTTCTTGATCCAAGGTACTAGGACGAGGATGATTGCACATTTTGGATTCGTCGTTCAACCCGTCGGCTCTGTGTGGATCTTACACCCAGCGATATCCCCAAACCGGAATTCTACGTCCCAGAGATATTGACACCCGAGACCATACTGCCGTTCGATGACCTGAATATTGATTCCTGGGTTATCGACCTTCTGCAACTTCAAGAGTATCATTCTCTCTGCTACTGGCACCTAGGACGAACCCGGGAGATCTCGGTTTCTCCGCAGGCAAAGTGGACTCCAGGGGCAGTGATATGGTGTCCGTCGGGCTCTCCACTGGAGCCCCCGGTTGAGGTTGCTTCCTTGCCTTATCAAGATTTAGATTCCCGGGGTTGGAGCACCTTGGACGGAGTGGTCGGAGAAATAACGAAAAATGGCTGGAGCCGGTAGGCACTTAATTTGTTCCTGTATCATCATTCTCACCGATTACCTTGAATATTAAAGCTTTTGCTCCTCCGAGATATTCAATACCACTCTGGACACCTCAGCGTCCCTCAAGTATTATCATTCGGCGCGTTGGCTTTCGCAGGCGAACCGCCTTTTCAGGCGGCTCAAGATTACGTCAAATTATGAAGATTATGGTGCATTATTGTCCGTGCATCTGTCGCGTATTTCCGTTGACTTTGTTTAACAGTATTCATCCGAATGATTGTTTCTCAACTTGAAATTCCAGCTCCAACCCAGAAGGCACCCCAAGGCTATCTATTAGTCTATCCACACAGAGACTTGCGAACAGGGGAACTTACATCACGATGGCCCGAATATCCAGCGTTCTGGTCCTTCGATGGTGTCACACGTCTCAGTACGGAGCAGGCGGCACAGTTTGGATTTCCTTCCATCAAGTTCAGTACGCAGATCCACGGAGAAGAATGGGATTCCAGTGTTTATGCGGGACTACGAAAATTCCACGAGGGCAAGGGATTCGATCCAGAGGACGAGGACCTCCCCTGGCATCTTAGAGGGCCACTCTATCGGCTGTCCAGCGAGACGGACGTACCTTTTGCACACGATGAGCCGGAACATCGTCCACCACCCATGTTCCACTCCAAAACGACCATCAACGATCTTGGATCCCTTGAGATGGAGATGGAGGTGCTATTTGCCCACGGTGAGGCGGAATAAGGGGTTCCTGAATTCTCACTGATGTTTAATAGAATTAAGCCAGTATCACCATATCTGTTACTGGGATCTAGGACAATGCTTGAACATCTCCTATTCTGAAGAGGCAGAGTTGAATCTGGCGGCAGTGGTTTATTGGCCTTCGGGCTCTAAACTAGAAGTTTCGGATGAGATTGCATTGTTGACAGATGTTGGCGCACCCCTCTTTTATTGGGTGAGCGATCAGGCGGGCAGAAAAAACCTGGAAAATGGCTGGACACGGTGGGAATTTCTTCATGTCTGCATCATCGATCGGCTTATCACATTGAATATTGAAGGTACAACTGCCGCCAGATGTCCGAGACCACTATCTACACCGCAAGAGCCCCCAAGTATCATGATTTTCTGTCTTGGCTTTCTCAGGCGAACTACATTTTCAGTCGCTTCCGTATCACATCAAATTACGAGGCCTACGGTGCGTCTCAGAATACGTAGTACTCGGCAGGTATTCCATTGACCTGAGACAACAGTAATCATACGAAAAGTTAACTTTAACCTTGCAGTTTCAGCACCGATGCAGGACCCACCCGAAGGCTACCTGTTTGTCTGTCCACCAGAAGACTTCCGAACCGGCGCAACTTCAGTCAGATGGCCCCGATGTCCAGCATACTGGTCCCTGGATCCTTCTGGTGCCAAACGTCTCAACACAGACGAGGCAACGCTCCTGGGATTCCCGGCCATCGAGTTAACCACAAACATCCAAGGATATTATTGGGACGCCAGGGCTTACGCCGGATTGCGCCAATTCCACCGGGGCAAAGGCTTTGATCCAGAGAGTCAGGATATCGCAAAGTATTGTGGGCACCAACTCTTGCAGCTGTTGGACGTGCCGTTTCCACATGGTGAGCCAGAATCTCCAGGCTGTTGAATTTTTACTGATGGTGAAAAGCTCATGGAGAGATCTCCGATATGGAAGCGGAAAATGAGATGGATTATTCAGTCAACCCGAACCATGAACAGCTGGAAAACTCCACTTCCGCTGCATCTGGTATGTTTGTGCTTATCAATTCATGCGGGCAGTTGAGGAGGCAAATATATTAATCCAGTCAGCCACCAACTTGCACGGCTTCCCGGTCACGACGTTCGTCTGGGTTCCACCCAAAAGGCAGTTGATGGTAGGCTAAACATTCAATCCTTTCACTTTCGCTCCAGTTGCAGAGTAGATGATGACCCCCGGGACGCTGATGGGAGGGATCCTCCAGTCACGGGTGACGGCGAAGATGCCGATGAGTCGAGCCCGGATGAACATGGTGCGTGCACTCATCGAGCTGGAATCTCGCGACAGCTGAATTCTTATTGATGTTCAGTCACAGCGTACGAAGATCTCGAAACTCCCAATTTCTTTGAAAATTCTTTCGAGATCCGGACGGCCGATAGTATCAGTGGGTGTGTGCATCCAGCACGGACGTCCGGAGGTGCACCGGTCCCGCAGATGGTCCTGCAAGATTTGAGGAACGAGGTACGATTGACCGATAAATCTGGTGTTGTGTACCGTCCAGGCTGACAAGGCTGCGGATGTACCCTTTCGTGCAGCCCACTAAGATACGATTGCTGCTTTTACACGGTGCGACAAGTACCCTTGCCGTCGAATTCTTACTGATTTTGAACAGTGGATGGCGAGGTATCTGACACAGAGGACCACAAAGAAGATGGTATGGCAGTTACCACGAGCAATGAGGATGTCCATGGATCCCCCTCCGGTACGTGCTTTGATGGATAAATTGCACAAATTGCTGAATCAACAGTCCAGTACACGCCGTGGAAGACGGGACTTCCGGGGAGCCTTTCCTGGATGCCGTCGAATTTACGTCTTGGAAGGTTGTGATGACTGTGAAGCTGGTGCTCATCCTGGCACTTGCTTTTGCGTCCTTTTGCGGAATATGTGCGGGAGGTTGCTTCGTCTGGAGCAATTAGTTACACCGTGTATTCAACGGTATAGTTTACCTATGTGTGATTAGCCATGAGGATATTCCTCTTGCGTTAGATCTTCGCCGACAGGACAGGGGAGGAGGGATGCCTCAATATATACAAAGAAAACAAGAGCGCACAGAAAAGATGGTTCCGACTCACGCAGCTGCAGAACCTACATGCAATCTTCCAGGGATTAAAATCGGCGCGGCGAACAACGGCTCGCAGACCCGGATTTTACTCCCCGTCGGAATACACATTCAACATTTTGCTCGCGATTTCCCTGCTTTGGCCAAGTATTCAAAGAGCGATGGAAGCGGACGTTCGCCCACCTTGCGGTAGCCTCGAATCCAGCCTGTCGTATCGAAAGTAAACTGTCGATAGACACGACAGTTTTCATAGACAGACCGGTCATCGGTCTAACCTTGCGGATTCTTCACGGTTCACCCAAAGTTCATGATCCGGCAGTTGTCCGCACCGCGATCATCAATTACAGTACGGATGAATTTTCTGCATTCAAATGTAAGTCCACACCGATTATATTGAGAACTCAAATCGACACTGCAAGATAGTCGAATGGGTGGTTTTGCATTTAACCTGGGAACGTTTTAACTTTAGCCCGAGTACTGAATATGCTAAGGGCCAGGGCACAGGCGCGGGATCGGGATCGAGAGAAAAATTGAGCGGTGGTACCAGAACAAATCACGCCGTCATCTTATCTTATCTCATTCAAAACAACGATACACAGCACAGAAAACGTACAGTCTGTTGACATTCGGATTTTTTCCTTCATTTTCCCTTCTTTCTTACTTTCGTTCTGTTCTCCTCTGCTGCGTCCGCGCGCGACGGCTACTTCCCGGTCTCCGTGACCGCACCGACCTCGTAGAGGTACGTCCCTAGGAGCTTGGTCTGCAGAAGAAAAAATGAGATCAGCGGGAACTCTACGGGAGGAGGCGGACGGGGAGGGGAAGAAAGACAAACGCACCCCCTCGATGTAGTTGCTCTTGTCGAGCTTCTCGTTCGTCGAGCTGTACAACGGCGTGGTCAGTGAGTACTGACTGATTGAGTGGAGTCGAATGCGAGGAGGGAAGGGAAAGAGAGCGTCGCCCCGCGGGGGCAGTGTCCAGAAGGCCCGGACGCCCATGGCAAAGAAATAGGCGTAAAAGTGTATGAGCTCCACCGCGCGGCCCGCACGGCAGACACCATCGCGCGGGGCGCAGTGTCTGCGCGCAACGCGCCAGCAAGGCGCACCACCACGTCCCCCGCGCACGAAAACACCGCCGCATCGCCAGCGCTCCGTGATTAGTGGTCGTGCCCGCCGCCCCATATGAGCGCGCAAACCAGCGCGTGCTGCGTCTCGCACCCGCGCGTCCTCCCCGCGCAACACCTCCAAGCCCGCGTCCCTGTCGGCGTCGGCGTCGTCTTCCCAACCGGACACGCCCGCGGCGCGCCTCTCCCAGGATCGCGTCTGGACTCCCGCCGCGAGCGCGCGAATCTCTATCTCTATCGCGTGGCCCACCGCCCCGGTCTCTCCTCGACAGGAGCGCAAGGCGCCGAAAGACTCCAGCTCCACCGATAACTCCTCCCTCCCGCCCAACTCCAACGCCAACGCCACGAAAACTCAAACGCCAACTCCAACGCCAACTCCAGCTCCAACTCCAGCTCCACCTCCTCCCTCCCTCCCCCCAAACGCCACCTCCAACTCAAACGAAGAACGCGCAACTCCAACTCCAACTCAGACGCAGACGAAGGACGCAAGAACGAAAACGCCGAAAACACCGAAAACAGCGCAAACACCGAAACCAGCGCAAAGGAAGAAAACAGCGCGAAACTCCGACTCCGACTCCACCTCAAACTCAACGAAGAAAGTCGAGAACCAAAAGAAGAACGAAAAACGAAATAAAGAAAGAAGAAAAACGAAGATAAAGACGAAGAAACCAAAACCAAAACCAAGAAGAAAAACGCACTGCGCGCCGTCGTCCCCGCGGCCCATCGGCAGCAGCAGCACGCTCACGCCGAGCGTCTCCGCGAACGTGAGCGTCACGGGGATCGACCCGCCCTCGCGCGTCAGGTCCGGCGTCTGCTTGTAGATCGCCTAGGGGGAGGTGATTAGCGGGACGGGCACGGGGAGGTGGAGAGGACGACGGGGGTACGGGAAGGAGGGAGGGGAGGGAGAGGGTGGGGAAGGGGGAAGGGGAGGGAGAGGAAAGAAGAGGCGCACCTCGGTCGCCTTGATCGCGGCGCCGTAGTTCCAGTGCTTCCAGTCGGCGACCCACGGCTTGCCGTCGTGCAGCAGCTCGATCTCCCTGGGGGTGCGGGTTAGCTATGCGTGTGACGGGGAGGGAAGGAAGAGAAGGAGGAGGAAGGGGGGGAGGAGAGGCGCGCGAAACGAAACGCGCACGACGCCACGGGATGCATCGACGCGCATCCCGCGCCTCCTCCTCCACTCCTCCCACTGAATCAGACAAGAGAAAGACGCACATCCGGTTCTTGCTCCCGAGCTTCGCGAACTCGCTCTCGAGGTACGACGTGACGAGCGGCGCGACGGCCGCGGGCGTCTGCGGGGGGACGAGCCTGCGGCGTGCGTGCGTTAGTTAGTATTGGTGTACGGGCGCGCACAGATAAAGAATGACGAGTAAATAAAGCCGAATAAAGAAGAAAGAATAAATAAAGAATGGAGGAGGAAGAAAGAAGCAATATACGGGCGCACGGATGGATAAATGAATGACGAATAACGAGTAGATAAAGCCCAAATAGAGAGGACAAATCAAGAAAGCAAGAAAGAAGAATGAAAGAAGAAGAATAGAGAAGCAATGAAGGAAGCAGAATAGAGAGAGAGAGAGGCGCCCGCACCGGATGCTGAACTTGCCGCCGACCTTGGCGGGGATGACGGTCTTGGCGCCGGGCCCCGCGAACGCGCCCTCGATGCCGTGCAAAGACAAAGAGGGGAGGCGCATGCGGCCCATGAGGACTTGGACCTGCGGGGCGTCAGCATGGGCGAGCGTTAGCGAGCTTTAGGCAGGGGAGTGGAAGGAAGAGAGGGTAGGAGTATATGGGGGAGGGGAGGAACGCACCTTATCCGCGCTGAGCGCGATCGGCGCGCCCGCGGCGCTCTCGACGTCCGCGATGCTGTAGTCGAGCTTGTCGTAGATCGCGCGCTCCTCCGCGTCCGCGACGCTGACCATGTCGTCGACGCCCGGGACGAGGATGTCGCCCGCGGGGGAGACGAGGCGCCCCATGAGCGCGATGAGGTCCGTCATTGGCTCGTGCACCGTGCGGCCGAAGACGCCTGCGTCCGTCATAATCAGCACACGGGGATGAGTAACAGGAGAGGGAGGGCACACCGGAGTGGAGATCGCGCGCGGGGCCGGAGACGGTGAGCTTGAAGTAGACGAGGCCGCGCAGGCCGTAGGTGAGCGCGGGCGTGCGCGTATTGAGCCAGTAGTTGTCGCTCTGCATCGCATCAGTGTAAGTGTACGGGTAAGAGACGGAGACGCACGATGCAAACGCAGTCCACGTCCTTGAACCACCCGTCCTTCTCCCTTTCGACAAGCTCATCGAGCCCCTCGCTGCCGTTCTCCTCCATCCCCTCGAAGCAGAACACGAGGTTCACGGGCAGCTCCTTCCCCTCCTCCTTGTGCCACTGCAGCACGTTCACCCACCCCAGCACCGGCCCTTTATCATCCGAACTTCCCCGCCCGATGAGGCGCCCATCGGCGTGCTGCACGAGCGTAAACGGCTCCGTGTCCCAGCCGTCCGATTTCGCGGCGGGCTGCACGTCAAAGTGCCCGTAGATGAGCACCGTCTTCTTGTTCGGGCTGTTCCCGATCTTGCCGAGGATGGCGGGCGGGAGCGGCAGGGTCTGCCCGTCCATGACGTGCGACCCGAGCTCGACCTGCTTGACCTCGACGCCGACGGCGCGCAGCTGCGCCGCGAGCCAGTAGCTCATCTCGCGCACCGCGGGCCGGAACGCGGGGTCGCCCGAGATGGACGGGATCGCGACCGCCTGCGACAGCCGCTCGATGAAGGCGTCCGAGTGCGCGTCGATGTAGGAGAGTAGTTCTGCGGGGGCGGGCATCGTGGTCAGAGTAAGAGTGAGAAGAGATCAGATAACGGCTCCGAGCTCGTGCCGGATTGGATCAAGATTGGTATGCGGTCACGGGATGCGGGGCGCGCCGAGTCGCGCTTATTTAGCGCATGAATCAAAGCTAATTTATCGACAGAGGAAAGCCCGGTGGCGGACGGTCCGCGCCCACAGCCTATGAGCCAACTCTAGCACACTCCTCTTTGGGAGGCCCCCGTTCGACTCGGGGTCGGGCTATGCATGCGATTCGAACCCTTCTGTTTTTTGTTTCAAGTTTCGAAAGCTTCTGTTTTGTTCACCGCCGGTATACAGTAATTGAGCTCTATCAACACGTCCAGCATAAACCCTCCGCTCCTTCGCAGGCCACCGGAGGGTGGGTCTACACGCGTATCCTCTGCGTACATCGAAGATATACTCTGCGTACATCTAAGAATTGCCGGCTTCATAAATTTAAATCAAGAGAAAAGAGAAAAGCGGAGACCGGAACGTCGTGCATGAGTTGAGGGGCGGAGAGGGAGGTAGGAAAGCCTGGTGGCGGACGGTCCGCGCCCACACTTGCTGGATCTGGACTGATTTGGGAATTCTTCGGTGGGAGGTCCCCGTTCGACTCGGGGTCAGGCTACTTATTGCTCCTGGCTGGTCTTCTGTACACTTTTTTCAGCATGCTGCATGAACTTGGACATGAATTACGGCTCGTAAGTAGGGAAATGTAAGACTGGTAGCGGAAGGTCCGCGCCCACATTGCTTTACCATCCAGATACATGATCTGTGGGGGGTCCCCGTTCGACTCGGGGTCAGGCTATGCATGCGATTCGAACCCTTCTGTTTTTGTTTCGAAGGCTTCTGTTTTTGATCACAGCCGGTATAATTGAACGCTCTAACTCGTCCAGCATAAGCCCTCCCGCGACTCCGTAGGCCACCGGAGGGTGGGTCTAAAAACACGCATGCTGTGTGTACATCTAAGATATACTCTGCATACATCTAAGAATTGCTGGCTTCACAAATTTAAATCGAGTCGAAAGAGGAAAGCGGAGACCGGAAAGTCGTGCATGAATCGAGGGGCGGAGAGGGAGGTAGGAAAGCCTGGTGGCGGACGGTCCGCGCCCACATCTCATTGTTGGCGATCCAGACACATTGGTCTGTGGGAAGTCCCCGTTCGACTCGGGGTCAGGTTATGAAGAGATCCGATCGTTTTTTTTGAACTTCTGCGTAATATCAAGGCTGCACTGCCGGACCGGTCCTCCCTTCCATCCTCCCGGGCAAGACCAATGGGTGCAGGACGCCTTAATTTCAACTCACGCGGCATTTTTGGTCGCGAGGAGTTGCTGCATAGATGAATCGAGTTCCAGGAGAACGGGAGTCCAAGGGCTGACAGTCGACCATAAATAAAGGCACCTTGAGAGAGGAAGGAAGCCTGGTGGCGGACGGTCCGCACCCACATTGCCTTGACCATCGTTGTCGTTAGTCAGGGGGTCTTCCCCGTTCGACTCGGGGTCAGGCTATTCGCCATGTCCATAAATTTTCACTTTTTTTTTTGGCTCAGTGGCCGAGGGCCGCTGAATTCCGGGCGGATAATTTGTACTATATGTGCGTCTTTACGAACTGAACTGCTGCACAGCGTATGAGAGGTGCCCTTAGCCTGCGGCTGCACCTGTGCCAAGTTTGCAGCAGTAACCGTCGGAAACTTGGTACATACAGGCAAGCTCGCACATAGGGAGAGAAGAGCCTGATGGCGGACGGTTCGCACCCACACGCACTTTCTGGGTTTGAATAATCTTCTGTGGGAGCTCCCCGTTCGACTCGGGGTCAGGCTATTTATTGCTCCTGACAGCTCTAGTGTATATTTTTCTTCAGCACGCTGCTTGAACTCCTATAATTGTACATGGATCACGGCTCTTAAGTAGGGAAATGAAAGCCTGGTGGCGGATGATCCGCACTCACATTGCATGGACGGCCATTCGGACACATTGATCTGTGGGAGATCCCCGTTCGACTCGGGGCCAGGCTATCCGTGGAAATGTTCGAATATTTTTTTGTGAGGATCGAGCCATCCACAGAACTCTCTACTCGCAGTCGGGCAACCGGTCGTCCGCACCTTTTACTGCGATTATAATTCGACAGTGCTGTGAAATTACACAGTCCCAGGTCTGCCTGGATGAATCAAGTTCCAACACAGCCGACTTCTTCGAGCGGAAAGTCCTTCATGAATCAGGCTAGGTCGGAAGGGAGGAAAGCCTGGTAGCGGGCGGTCCGCGCCCGCACCCAATAAATCATTTGTAATGCATGAGTCTGTGGGAGCTCCCCGTTCGACTCGGGGTCAGGCTATTTATTGCTCCTGAGAGGTCTGGTTTACATCTTTTCACCATGCTGCTGGCTGTTCACTCTGGTGCTGAAAGTCGTTTTTCTTTTTCTTCTTTTTTTTTTTTTTTTTTTTTGCGCTCATCCGCCGTTGAATGGGGGCCGAATAGTCCGTTCATCTGTCGGAACGGACTCCACTCCCACAACTTGAGTGTTGAGAGGTCCGGCGTTCTCTCGAGCACATTAACGAAGGCCGGCTTCATTCCATCGAAAGATGAAAGTTCTCGTCGCTCCGTCAGGCTCGGGGAACAGTTCAATATTAGGGTGTTTCAAACATCTGAATTTGAGTCCCAACTTGTACCCCAACTTGTGCCTCAACTTGACCCCAACTCGACCAAGTTGGGGCACATGTGTGAAACACCTTGGGCTATTTCCTTCCTCTCATAGCCTCAACTTAGACCTTCGCACGCGTCGCGGATCATGCGCGGACAGATATGGCTTCTTCGTCAGATGAGTCGTCGCCCGAATCGTTGACTATTTCGGGTGCAGGAGGGTGGAGGTGGATCATCTACGCATTTAGGCTTTGCTCTATTTTTGCGGGCTTTTCGAGCACATTTTGCGGCAGCGGGCACGGAAACGGGGACGGACTCGGGCTTTGCTTTACGGGGGCATCATAGAGTAGGTAGTGTAAAGTTTTCGCTACAATTACATAATTACAAGTGCGGCCGAGCGCCGAGCGGCCGACAATCACCGAAAGTAAGCGAAGTTGGGGCACCGAGTTGGGGCTTTATGCACTCGGTAAGCTGCCGTGACCATTTATCATGAATGAGATGGTTGTCTGTCGTCGTTGGGGAATCGGGAGAAGTCCCTGACGTCTGGGACGCCAGGAACGACCGGCGGATGTCTTCGCCAAGGCCGAGGGACTGGCGGTATCGCTGATACCCAGACCCTAGGAGCGTATGCGACGCAGCGGGGATGCCGCCAGCCCGAAGCCGAGCTCCCCCAATCCCTAGGCGCCAATGGGCGCCGCGTTCGGCGAGAGGGCTCCAATGAGTGATCAAAGACGAGTTCAATAGAACAGCGTACGCACCTTCGAAATCATCCATGGACGGGGTTTTTGACGTGCACTGAGGTCTTGAAGGTATTCTTATTCCTAGGGAGGGAATGGCAATTTGCCAAAGGGACGCGTGATTCGCAAGAGGATTATTTAAAAATGGAAGGGTACTTGATTCGTATGAAGGGAACTGCTGTGCGCTTCGCAGCGTTGCGTGAGTGGCAAAATGGGGATGATGGGTGCATGATTCGCATGACAGGAATGGCGTGAGTCAACGGGGAGAGTTATGTGTCGTAGAAATGGAAGGGGAGCTTGATTAGCAAGAAGAAATGTGTATTTTGTGAAAAGGAAGGAGATGAAGAAGAAATGTGGTTCACAGGGGAGGAAAGGACATGGTCAGGTAAGAGTTGTGTAGCCCGCACGGGTGAGGAAATATGTGAATTGAGTGAAGACTGCGTGGCTCGCAGGAATGAAGGAGGTGCGTGATTCGCGTAAAATGCGCTGTGCGTATGACAGTAGTTATCACGGAAAAATAAGTGTTGTTGGCACTGAACTCCATGTACCGTACTCGTAGTGTGCATATCAAGGTCTGTGGTCCGAGAACGTGCTTATTTGACGTCTCCGCGCTTCATGTTCTGTACTTTTGAGGTACAGATGCACATTAAAGACCCTCAATGTGGTTCATTCGTTCGCAGGTCGAGCTTTACGGGTGTACAGGGAACACTAAGAATGTTGGCTTTGCCGGCGGTTGAACAGTCGCCGAGGACCGGATCAGTCCGTGTCGATTGTTTCTCGGACAATCTGACTACTACTACCCCGGTGACCTCACCTACATCATGGCTGATAGAGAGGGATTTTTTTGAGGGAATTCATAGATCAGTGTAAGCCAACTTTGCAATGAGTCTTCTTTGCTTGATTTTTTCTTTTCCATCTTAAAACATGCTGCACCTCGCGATAGCGCCGGAACGACGCGACATCTGTCCAAAGATGTCTGCAGATGGGGTTTCAAGAAATAACAATTCCAAGGGACGCCGGGAAACTTGTGCCTCTCAGCGTTCAAGGTTGACTTTTTTTTACTTCCGAGTTGAAAGCGTGGGATTGTTGGTCAATCTCGGCTAGCCTCGGCAAACCACGACCTCGGAGCACGAAACACAATAAGCACGGTGTTCGTACACGGTTCGCAAACCACATAATATTCGGTGAAAAAAGCTTTTATATGTGCGCTTGGGGTGCGTGATTCGCGTGAGGGATGCGTGATTCGCGTGAAGGTGCGTGATTCGCGTGAAGTGCGCTGTGCGCTTGGGGTGCGTGATTCGCGTGAGGGTGCGTGTGCGGGATTCGCGTGAAGGTGCGTGTGCGGGATTCGCGTGAAGGTGCGCTGTGCGCTTGTGGTGCGTGATTCGCGTGGGGGTGCATGATGCACATGGACAGTATAGGCACCAAGTATATTACATTCAGCAGGTTGTTAATATTGACTTCAGCAAGTGGGACTCAATAAATGACAGGGAACTCCGACGGGATTGCGAGCGGACAGCATTTCGTCAGGTCCTCAGTGTGTCCCACAGTTCTGACTTGAAGATGGGCACGGAAACGGTGAGTAAGATCCAATAAAGAGGGACCGTAACGCAGCTAGTTCCATCCCAGCAATCCTAGCCTGCTCGGTACCCTCTTCCCATCAACCTCGCCAGTCCTGCCCGGGGGCAGATGCTCTTGACGAGCGAAATCGGCCATTAACGGAGTATGACAGGGGTCGCCAGGTATGAGACTGAAGAAACCAGCCTCGACTGAGGCAGAGGCCAGCTGCGGATGAAGGAATGGAAGGGAAAAGAAATCCGAGGGTCCGAGCCAGAGGCAAAGGCGGAGGACCGAATGCTGTCGGACGAGCTGATGGCGGCGAGGACGAAGAAAAGTCCGCTCACGTCAGCACCCCTCGTGACATAAACCGCATTCTGGGCCCAACGATCGTTCCTCACGAGGACCCTGAAACTCAACCAAGTTGGGGCAGAAGTTGGATGTCAAATCGTGGGGTTAGGCACGATTTGACATCCAACTTGTGCCCCAACTTCGAGGCAAGTTGGGGCACGAGTTGGGGCTCAAATTTAGATGTTTGAAACACCCTATTCAGTGTGGCATGCCGGCACCGCGCCGGCACACGTTCCGGCACCCAAATCGGCTGATCATGACTCACTCTTGCCTCTCATTTCGTGGCAGGCTGCAGAGTTTCCAGGTTCCTTTTGTGAAAAGAGCTGACCCACAGATCTCACAAGCCCGTGCGAACCTCCCTCTTTCCCCTCGCCAGTGACTGTCACCGGCACTTACAAAGTTCCGACTGAGCAACCACTCCACCCTGACCCGTGCACAGACAAAATTCCACTCCCTCCTTCGGCACGCGATTCAATTTCCTGGCGCATCTTCGCAGCTTTCAGTTTCGCTGACCTCCATCACACGGGGACACACTTTCCTTCCCGGGCCTCTTCTCTCTACAGCTTTGAAAGCTCTTCTTTGACGCCTCTCACGCACAGCAATCATGAAAGCGTGCAGCGCTCGAAACACTGCCTTGCTCCTGTTATCCTTTCCCTCCATGTCGAGCGGATTTCTGTCAAACTGCAGCAACTTCACCATCGCGGGTGGGACCTTCAACATCTCGGAGAAACCTGTCTCACCCCAATCGGGTGTGATCTCCCTGACCTGATCTTCTGGCGATTCCCTCGTTGACGCAGCCTGCCAGATTTCCGCTCCATTAGACTGGGCGACCTCAACCTCCTCACCCAGGTCGGGTCTGAGGAGGCGCTTGAATCCGAGGTGGTCGAACAGCGCGGACCAGGGATCGTTGTACGCCGGAAAGTCGTCGTTGGAACACGCAAAGTTTACCGCGCGCGTATCTTCGGGAACCAGGACCCCATGACGGCCGTTATATATGAGGGTCCCCAGTTCGAGAAGGCAAGCCACCACAACTATCTTCTGCATCCCAGCTCAATTCCTCGCCACAGTGGAAAGCTGGAGCCGAGAACTACCAATTCATGCGGTACGAGCCTTTCCCGCGATTAGAGGTCAAAATGCCAACCCATCCTTCAGAAGTCCATTTTTCCTTCAATTATTCGGTGTCACCAAAGCGCGCTGGACGAATGCGCTGATATATCATGACGGTACGTGGGTTTCCCTCTTTTCCGGCTGGGCGCCAAATTTAGTTGAACTACTCTAGAGCTGATGACCGTCACGGAGTTCCGGCAATTGCACGCTGGATCCTCGCTGACTTCGGCGTATATCTTATACCAGATGGTGTGTCCTATCTGAACATTTAACCCGTAGCCGACACATAAATTTCAAAGCTCCGGGATTATTCGAGAGCCATAGACCAACTCAAGGCTAATTGCTTTCCCTTCCACCGGGAAAACTGGCATTACTCCATCCGGATGTCCACAGGCCTTCTGTGCATTCATGAGGCAGGTCGTCAAATGAAAACTGACGAGCTTAATGTCGTATGGACGGACCCGGACACAGATTACGCTTTGTTTCCATGGGACATCTCGGCGGCGCCTGGGCTCCGAGATGTCGAACAGCGGCTCTTCTCGAAGATGAATGCGTGCGATCTCCTGACCCTTCTGGAAACTTTGACTGGCTTGACCAGATAGCAATCCACAATGAGGAATGTGTCCCACTAGGGAAGCTTATTACTCCTGCTGCTGGAGACTGGTTCGACTTTCAAGTTGGATTCTCCCATGGAGAATTTGACGAGGGCATATGCTGGACTCGTGGTTGGAGGACTATATGTCGCTATATCACTGGTATTACTGTGATGAACGAGACATGGACACGGTCCGTTCCACTGTGCCCTATGAACTTCGCTGACTCCTGTAATATCCCCCCAGCCTACGCTTAGAGCCGGTGCCCGGGATGAAGACCAATTTGCTTATCGACTACGCAATTGAAGGCCCATGGCGTTCCCTCAAGAGATGTTGGCTTTCACATGCCACACGATTACTGGGACCATGGATCGGTGCGTAGCTTCTATCATAAGTTGGGGCCAAAGCTCAAGAAAGAAATTCTAGCGGCTGATAATAATATGCTGAATGACCTATGTCTTATCACCGGTATTGTTCTGGAAGTTCGCCTTCGATTTCCCCAACACACTTCTCACCGAAATTCGCCCACCCTCCTGCCATATCTGTTTCTATCGTCGCCCAGAATAAAGATCGATATGGAAGGGAGAGTTTCAGTGTTTATTCCACCCCAAGATGAACGCTATTACTGGTCTTTTGATCCCGCAGGCCATGAACGGTTAGGCGAGGAAATGGCTGCCCAAATTGCTCTTCCCGACGTGGAGTTTGAACTCTGGGCCCGCTGTTCCTCATGGACTGCAAGCCAGTATACGCTTCTCAGGGACTTCGAAGAAGCCAAGAAGAATGCTTCGCCTGTGTGGGTCAGTTAATAATCATGGTCGTGATCCACCTCTTCTCAATGGCATTCATCCAGGTGTGATCGACCATACTATCGGCCAGGATTTGGTTGAGGTCGGAGGATTATGATTCTAGTAGGGAAGGACATAATTTCAACTTATAAAGCAGAACCGGACAGTTCAAGTGTTTTTCTTCAATCCTCAGAAACCTACAGACGCTTCGACTCTGCGACAGTCTGCGCGGCGGCCACACTTCAACGTGTGAGAATCGGAGTCATGCGTGCGCAAACACCACCGCACATCTCGCGCGCGTACTCCTAAGCGCTTCAAACTGTACGACGTACGCAACACCCACACATCCAGTTAGAGCCAGGACAACACACTCGCAGTTGGGGGAGCCGACGCTGCGCAACTTGAGGCGTCTACCTAAAAGCCGCCCTGTTTTCACATGGGGCAGTGTACCACGAGTCCCCACCTCGTATGCCTCCCGGGCTGGACGCGTCACACGAATCTCGTCGTTGCGGAGGGAGAGTGAGTGTCTCCTGGGCCATGACTGCATGATGATGATATGATCTACGAACCCAAAGTGAAAAAGGAAACTAAGTTTCGAAAGTTTCGGCGCCCACGTCCAGCCATTCGGACATCCTGAGCCCAGAAAGCGGCCGGGGCCCGTCCGAGATGGACGGATGGGACGGCCTCGGACAGCCGCACGATGAAGGCGTCCGTGTGCGCATCGATGTAGGAGAGTAGTTCGGCGGGGCATCGTGGTGAGAGAGTGACAGATCCGATAACGGCGACCGCGGGCCGGATTGGATGCGGGGTAGCGCGGTCACGGGACTTGGAATGCGCCAAGTCGCGTATGAGTCGTGCGCACCAAAGTCGACACCCATAAGTCAAGGCTCGTTCATAGACTGAGGAAAGCCCGGTGGCGGACGATTCGCGCCCACAGCCTATGAGCCGAATCATGCACTCCTCGAGGCGGGCCGCACGTTGGCTGCACGTCAAAGTGCCCGTAGATGAGCACGGTCTTCTTATTCGGGTTGTTCCCGATCTTGCCGAGGATCACGGGCGGGAGGGGCAGGGTCTGCCCGTCCATGACGTGCGACCCGAGCTCGACCTGCTTGACCTCGACGCCGACGGCGCGCAGCTGCGCCGCGAGCCAGTAGCTCATCTCGCGCACCGCGGGCCGGAACGCGGGGTCGCCCGAGATGGACGGGATCGCGACCGCCTGCGACAGCCGCTCGATGAAGGCGTCGCTGTGCGCGTCGATGTAGGAGAGCAGTTCTGCGGGGGCGGGCATCGTGGTGAGAGTCAAGTGAGAAGAGATCAGATAACGGCTCCGGGCTCGTGCCGGATTGGATCAAGATTTGGTGTGCGGGGTTACCGCGGTCACGGGACGCGGGGCGCGCCGAGTCGCGTATGAGTCGCGCGCATCAAAGTCGACGCCCATAAGTCGCGGCTCGCTATAGGCCAAGGAAAGCCCGGTGGCGGACGGTCCGCGCCCACAGCCTATGCGTAATCTCATTCAGTCCTCTATGGGAGGCCCCCGTTCGACTCGGGGTCGGGCTATGCATGCGATTCGAACCCTTCTGTTTTTGTTTCGAACGCTTCTGTTTTTGTTCACAGTCGATATAACTGAACGCTCTAACTCGTCCACCGTGATATCTCCGCTCCTTCGCAAGCCACCGGAGGGTGGCTCTCCACGCGTATACTCTGCGTACATCTAAGATATACTCTGCATACATCTAAGAGTTGCCGGCTTCATAAATTTAAATCGAGTTCAAAGAGAAAAGCGGGGACCGGAACGTCGTGCATGAGTTGAGGGCAATGAGGGAGGTAGGAAGGCCTGGTGGCGGACGGCCCGCGCCCACACTTACTGGATCTGGACTGATTTGGGAATTCTTCTGTGGGAGGTCCCCGTTCGACTCGGGGTCAGGCTATTTACTGCTCCTGGCTGGTCTTCTGTACACTTTTTTCAGCATGCTGCATGAACTTGGACATGAATTACGGCTCTTAAGTAGGGAAATGCAAGCCTGGTGGCGGACGGTCCGCACCCACATTTCTTGCTACAGCTCTAATTCCAAAGAAATTCTTCTGTGGGAGATCCCCGTTCGACTCGGGGTCAGGTTATTTATTGCTCCTGACGGGTTTTACTTTTCTTTTCCGCACGCTGCATGAACTTCTCAAATTGGACAGGAGTTACGGCTCTTACATACGGAAATGAAAGCCTGGTGGCGGACGGTCCGTACCCACATTGCTTTACCATCCAGACACTTGGTCTGTGGGGGGTCCTCGTTCGACTCGGGGCCAGGCTATACGGGGAGATGGTGTGAAATCAGTTTTTTGAGCATCGAGCCATCCACTGAAACCTCTGCTCGCAGTGGGTCAACCGACCGTCCTCGCCTTTTACTGGTATTCTAACTCGCCAGCTAGGAATGAGTACAGCTGTGAAATTACACAGTCCCAGGTCTGCCTGGATGAATCAAGTTCCAAGACAACCGACTTCTTCGAGCGGAAAGTCCTACATGATTCAGGCTAGGTCGGAAAAGGAGGAAAGCCTGATAGCGGGCGGTACGCGCCCGCACCCAATAAATCATTCGCAAATCGTGAGTCTGCGGGAGCTCCCTGTTCGACTCGGGGTCAGGCTATGATTAGTGTTTGCAGCAGCTACGTTTTTTTCAGCTTGAATTCCAAAAAAAAGCTTGAACATAACTCAAGGCTTTTAACCAGCGGGCGAAAGCCTGGTGGCGGACGGTCCGCACCGCACTATGCAGATACACGCGATGTCTGTGGGGTTCCCCGTTCGACTGGGGGTCGGGCTATACACGTGGATATTCTTGTTTTTGTTCACAGCTGGCATCATAATTTAAAGCTCTATTAACTCGTTCAGCATAATTCCTCCGCTCCGTCGCAGGACAACGGAGGCTGGGTCTAACCACGCATACTCTGCATAGATGATACATCTGCTCAGATCTAAGGATTGCCGGATTCATAAATCGAGTTCAAAGAGAAAAGCGGGGACCGGAAAGTCAACATAAATAAAGGCACCTTGAGAGAGGGAGGAAGCCTGGCGGCAGACGCTCCACACCTACATTCCTTCCCTCTTGCAATCTTCTGTGACAGCTCCCCATTCGACTCGAGGCCGGGCTATTGCTCCTCGCAGGTCTAGGTTGCTTTTTTTCACTTTCTCAGCTCGTTGCTGGACTCAAAAGCTCAACATAAATCAATGCTGATGTGAAAATCCTAGCAAGCCGAATATGGGTTACGCACTCACGGAACCGGCACGCAGCTGTTCGCAGCTGATGCGTAGCCTTGCGTACCTATTCGCAGTTGATGCGTAGTTGTGCACAGTACTTACTTGACTCGATATTAGTATAGTTGACTCGTAGAATACATGACTCATAATTTAGTGACTCACCTTCGTAGTATTTAAACCTGTAGTAAAGACAGACCAAAGTACCAATTGACTTCTGTCTCTCACTCAAATTCGTTCTATCTGCTAACAGCTGATCCGGGAGGAAAGAGAGCCTGGTGGCGGACGGCCCGCACCCACACTGCATGCATGAACGGGCCAGATGCATTGGTCTGTGGGAGGTCCTCGTTCGACTCGGGGCCAGGCTCTGGACGAACTGAAGAACCTTTTTTCTCTTGCGCCGTCGTTGGATTGCCGTCGGGTAGATAATCCGTGCGTCCACTCCAAATGATCGGGGTGCTAGCAATTATATATATATATATATATATCTGCGAGAGCTCTGAAAAATACGCGTACCCGGAATCTACATGCGGAGATCCACTGACACGAATGCGTTCAGAGACAAGGGCTGCCCAAACGTCGGGCATGAATTGAGGGGCGGAGAGCCTGGTGGCGGACGGTCCACACCTACATTCCTTTCCTCTGGCCGAAATTCATGTGGGAGGGTCCCCGTTCGACTCGGGGCCGGGCTATGGCGCAGTGTAACTATACTCTTCGTTTTGCACTGCCGGACCGCACCGCCCTTCCATCCTCCACGGCAACACCGAAGGGCCCAAGAAAGCTTCTGTTTTTGTTCAAAGCCGGTATAATTTAAAGCTCTATCAACTCGTCCAGCATAACACCTCCGCTCCTTCGCAGGCCAACGGAGGGTGGGTCTACACGCGTATACTCTGCGTACATCTAACATATACTCTGCGTACATCTAAGAATTGCCGGCTTCATAAATTTAAATCAAGAGAAAAGAGGAAAGCGGAGACCAGAAAGTCGTGCATGGATTGAGGGGCGGAGAGGGAGGTAGGAGAGCCTGGTGGCGGACGGTCCGCGCCCACATTCGTTTGTCGCTGTAGCACAGACTTTCGGTGGGAGATCCCCGTTCGACTCGGGGTCAGGCTATTTATTACTCCTGACAGCTCTGGTGTATATTTTTCTTCAGCACGTTGCGTGGACTTCTAAACTTGGACATGAATCACGGCTCTTACATACTGAAATGAAAGCCTGGTGGCGGACGGTCCGCACCCACATTCTGGCATGAAATCCCGCAGTAGGAATCTTTGTGTGGGAGCTCCCCGTTCGACTCGGGGCCAGGCTACAAACAGATCCGATCGTTTTTTTGGACTTCTGCGTATTATCAAGGCTGCACTGCCGGACCGGTCCTTCCTTCCATTCTCACCGCCAGAATCAATGGATGCAGGACGCCTTAATTTTAAATCGTTCGCTAGTTTGACCGCGAACAGTTTCTGCATGGGCATTTACAACAAACGGAATTCCTAGAGCGGAAAGTCGATCATAAAGGAAGGCACCTTGAGAGAGGACGGAAGCCTGGTGGCGGACGGTCCGCACCCGCATTGCCTTAACCATCGCTATCGTGAGTCTGTGGGTCCTCCCCGTTCGACTCGGGGTCAGGCTATTTACTGCTCCTGGCGTTTTACTTTTTTTTCAGCACGCTGCGTGGACTTCTAAACTTGGGCATGAGTTACGGCTTTAACGAGGGGGTGAAAGCCTGATACATTAGTCTGTGGGGGGTCCCCGTTCGACTCGGGGTCAGGCTATAAACAGATCCGATCGTTTTTTTAAAAACTTCTGCGTAATATCAAGGCTACACTCCCGGACCGGACCTCCCTTCCATTGTCCACGGCAACACCAATGGGTGCATGACGCGTTAGTTTTAACTCGCTCGCTAGTTTGACCGCGAACAGTTTCTGCATGGACATTTACATCAAGCTCATACAACAAACGGAATTCCTAGGGCGGAAAATCGACCATAAAGGAAGGCACCTTGAGAGAGGACGGAAGCCTGGTGGCGGAAGGTCCGCACCCAGACTTGCTACAGCTTTAATTCCAAAGAAACTCTTCTGTGGGAGGCCCCCGTTCGACTCGGGGTCAGGCTATTTATTTTTATTGCTCCTGACAGCTCTGGTGTATATTTTTTTTCAGCACGCTGCATGAACTTCTCAAATTGGACATGAATCACGGCTCTCAACTAGGGAGATGTAAGCCTGGTGGCGGACGGTCCGCACCCACATTGCATAGACGGCAACTCGGATACATTGGTCTGTGGGAGGCCCCGTTCGACTCGGGGTCAGGCTATTTATTTTTATTGCTCCTGACGGGTTTTACGTTTTTTCTTCTGCACGCTACGTGGACTTCTGCAGCTGAACTTGAACATGAATTACGGCTCTTAAGTAGAGAAATGAAAGCCTAGTGGGGGAAGGTCCGCACCCACACTGCATGCATGAACGGGCCAGACGCATTGGTCTGTGGGAGGTCCCCGTTCGACTCGGGGCCAGGCTATAACCGGATCCAGTCGTTTTTTTGGACTTCTACTACATAATATCAAGGATGTAGTCCCGGACCGGACCCTCCTTCAACTTTTCAGCATAATACCTCCGAGACTCCGTAAGCCGGTGGAGGTTCGGTCTGAAAACACGCATACTCCGCTCAGATCTAAGAATTGCCGGGTTCATAAATCGAGTTCAAAGAGAAAAGCGGGGACCGGAAAGTCGACCATAGATAAAGGCGCCTTGGGAGAGGAAGGAAGCCTGGTGGCGGACGGTCCGCGCCCACATCTCATTCATCGCTTCCCTGACACATTGGTCTGTGGGAGATCCCTGTTCAACTCGGGGTCAGGCTATTTATTTTTATTGCTCCTGACAGCTCTAGTGTACACTTTTTTCAGCACGCCGCTTGAACTTCTAAACTTGGACATGAATTACGGCTCGTAAGTAGGGAAATGTAAGCCTGGTGGCGGACGGTCCGCACCCACATTGCTTGCTGACCATCCAGATACATTGGTCTCTGGGAGGCCCCCGTTCGCCTCGGGGCCAGGCTCTGGACGAACTGGAAGAACCTTTTTGTCTTGCGCCGTCGTTGGATTGCCGTCGGATAAATAATCCGTGCGTCCACTCCAAATGGTCGGGGTGCTAGCAATTATATACATATATATATCTGCGAGAGCTCTGAAAAATACGCGTACCGGGAATCTACATGCGGAGATCCATTGACATGAATGCTTGCTAGAAACTACGCAGAGACGAGGGCTGCCGGAAAGTCGGGCATGAGTTGAGGGGCTGAGAGGGAGGTAGGAAGCCTGGTGGCGTGCGGCCCGCGCCCACATCTCATTCATGGCTGACTTGACACATTGGTCTGTGGGAGGTCCCCGTTCGACTCGGGGCTAGGCTATTATTCCTCGCAGGTCTAGGTTGCATTTCTTTTTTTCTCCGCTCGCTGCTTGAACTCAAAAGCTTGGACATGAATCACGGCTCGTAAGTAGGGAAATGAAAGCCTGGTGGCGGATGGTCCGCACCCACATTTCATTCATGCCTTCGTGGATACATTGGTCTGTGGGAGGCCCCCGTTCGACTCGGGGCCAGGCTATCCGTGGAAATGCTCGAATCTTTTTTTGTGAGGATCGAGCCATCCACAGAAATCTCTACTCGCAGTCCGGCAACCGGTTGTCCTCCTTTCACTGCGATTATCCCGTTCGACTCGGGGCGGTCCGCGCCTACATTCCTTTCCTTTAGCCGAAATTCAAGTGGGAGGTTCCCCGTTCGACTCGGGGCCAGGCTATCTGTAAGGAGTAACTACTTTTTCCTTGGGACGTGGTCTGGAACCACAAATCGCGACCTGTGGCTCTCGATATCTGTACACTCCGCATCCAACGACGGTACTGCCGGAAGCAAGCTCGACACCACAAGGAGATAACTCCACATGACCGCGTCTGCATGTGAACCTCGACTGGAGGAAGACACTTAATCAGTGTCCTTTGATCTTACAAACTCTCCGGTGCGGACTCGTGCATGAGACTCACTGTAGACTAATGGAAAACTGCTGACAAACTCTTGAGTTTTTCACCTAAATTTTTGGCGAAAAACTTGTGTAAAAATTCAAAACATTTTTCACCCGTTTTTTCAGTCAAAAATTTGAAAGCTTCAACCAGTGTAAATAATTCCCATAATCCTTCCATAATCTGCTACTCTGACTGCCCCTATTTGTCTTCCGCCAATAAATATTTAGATGTGATGGTGCTGAACCTTGGTGTGTGTTCATTCAACATGTCCAATGCCAGCAATGCTGGTCCTCACTCGCCAGGTCAGTGTCCTATAAATCAGCCAGCAATAGTGATCACCACAGGTCGCCCGCGGGCAAGCTGACGGCGACCTGTACCTGCACCCGCCTTTGAACCGGGTGCGGGTTACCCGCAAATTTAGCCCATGGGCATGCGGGTACCCGCGACCCGCCAGAAAATTTGAGGCAGGATAGGGAATTCATTGAATTTGTTGAGGAGGTGGAAGATGGAAACAGAATGATTCATGACGTAGATGGATTTCTGACAGGGCCCCCCTGAAATCCACTGAGGTCATTTAGCCAAACGGCTGGGCCACATTCACCCAAAAGCAACACTTGGTGTGTCTATGGGGTCACACAGGATGACAATGGTGGAATCGAACTCACATAGCTGACATGGCATCAATTCTCACACAACATCGGTCCGAAGAACGAGGCATGTTTTGATCAAGTTTAATATATTATATTTAATTTGACCCCCCTGAGGCGGCAGGTCGGGGGCGGTCATACGGGTCAAGGCAGGTGATAAAAGATGCACCCGTACCCATACCCGTCCCCGTGCCTGCCTGTATCCACAACCTGCCACGGGTGACCCCACCCATGGTGATCACTATGCTTGACGCAGTTGGCGCGCGATGACCTGATCCCCCGAATTGACCCAATGTTCGCCAATTGTCGTTGGTTTGAGCCTAATTATTGCCCCCAGATAGTTTCGCTGCCCCAAGACTGCCCTTCACAAGACCCATGCCGTGGCGAACCCCTCGTCTCCCGCCTAGTATTTGTAGTCTTCAAGTTTGCGGTGAGGAGTCGATTGATCATTGAGTTGCGCACCGTTAGTACTAGCCGGAGGAGTCGCCTTGCCACACATCTTAGAGAACGGGCACATCAAGCCTGAGATAGTTCCGGTCTCAGGTCAATGCTAATGACCTTGGGAACACTGAAGTGGCGGGCCGATGTTTCAACAGGCTTGAGATCATCCATGATCTTGGTGGCTAGCATGTGAGTCATGCACAGCAGCACTGAAAGCTTGGTGCGTGACAGCGTTGATGAGGAGTCAGTGGCGGGGAAGGCAAGAAGGAGGGATGGAGGGGGGATGGGAGAGGGAGGCAAGAGGTGGCAACGGATGTGCTGATGATTTATATACACGTGCCCGGTGCCGAGCCATTGTTCGCCAGCAAACTATTTTGGGTGAGTGGCACATATGGTCATGCCATTGTCCCAAGGCTAAGGCTCAGTTGAAGCCAACTTAATCAGGCAAATCTCTCTCAAATCATGTGCAGCATGACAGAATCCATCTGGTGCCTCGACATTTGGAATTGGCGATGGCTTGTTAAGCATCCGAGCCCAAATTTGTAGATGTTCCGAGTTGAGCCCTAGCATGATGAGACTGTGTGAGGTATCGATACTGAGGTAGTAGATTGCCATGTCGAGCAAGTGACGTCTCGCAAATAAATTCTTCCACTGCATTTCAATTTGGTGATTTCCGGTCTAGGGTTCGCCACAACTGCTTGCAAGCCCATATGGACATTATCCGCCCTACGACGGCTTGAGATGACTTATCAGCCGCTCTGCCAGTGGCTCATAATGTGTCATAATCCCTGACAAGCCAGTAATCCTGCTCAAGCCGTTATAACCCGAACAGGGTTTATCCGACAGTGGGGAGTTAATCGAGATGAGTCAGACCCGGCCGTAATAGCTGAGTATTTACGATGCCTTACTAAGTTACTTATGTAAACTAACTTAGCCTGCCAAAGTTAACTTAGCCGAACTTATGGCAGGGCAAGTTGATTTCACAAGTTAAGTAAAGTGAAAGTACAAGTCAAGTGCATTTAAGTAACTTCAAGTTGGATTAAGGTATGCTAACTTTGTTTCAAATAGCCACCCTTTGCGCCGTTCTGCGTCCTGTACGGTCGGTCCAAGTATCCTACGAGTGTTTTATATAGACATTCAATCCACTGCCAGGTATGGGTAACAGACAGGGAGTATATAGCACAGTATTGTAGTCAATTTCGCATGTTTCATCTCTCGCGGGCAAGTTATAGTTAAATTCGAGTGTTTCTCGAGTTCTGCCGACGCTTAGCGAACGTCCACGTGGTGGCACAGATCTTTTCAACTTTTTTTTCACTGTGATCCACTTCAACGTGACTCACACACTCCTCCGCCATGCTGAACACCATTTCACAGTTCTTGTTCCCTTGGACTTGACCCACCCCCGACCCACCTCCCCAAAAACGGCCTCGAAAGTATTTACAGATGTGCTGTCCCGCGTTCCCCGCCAAGATGCGCGAGGGGACGAGCAGCAAATGATATCAGCTCAATCGGATTACGCACAGAAAGCCTTCGTACACCCTCAGCACCCTATGCACTTTCAAAACCCACAGCACCCCGGAATATATTACCAGAACCCCGGTACGAAGCCCTTCCGAGGACCGATACCCTGCCAATCTGATGTCCATTAGGTACCAATCCACACAAAGTCTTCAGGAACGTTGAAGCGGAAACATGCGGATGATTTATCACCCAAAGAAATCCCCGCCACATGGAGTCGGGTGCGAGGGAGCCTCAAACATTGTGGTGGAGTACGAGAACTCGCGCAGCCAAAGAAACGTGAAAGTAGGGTAAAAATACCCATCTAGAATATCAGAATGATTAACGGCGGTCTCTGGTGGCAGCCACCTTTTGAACGAGAAGTGAAAACTTGGCCGTTTACTTGGATGACAAATCAAACTTGGCCGGTACCTGATGCAATCAGGTCCATCTGATCGTATAAGTTACTTTCCCTGATGGAACTTGGCGGGCCAAGTTAGCTTAAGTACTGCTAAGTCAAGTTAAGTAGCAAGTTACTGTAAGTTTCAGTAAGCAAAGTGAACACACACCGGGGGCAAGGTCAGTGGAAATATATCTGGACCATGTTGGAGACCTGGACATTGACGAGATGGTTGCGGGATGGGCTTTGAAAGTTGACAATGTGGTTTGTGCCTTGGTCTTCAATGTCTGAAGGACTTAGATTGAACAGCCTTGACTTGAATTGGTATCCCACAGATACAATTGAAGTTCAAAGCATCAGTGTAGGCCCGACGCCCGTGAGTTGTCCATGAACTCAATTTGTTCGGCCTGCGAGACATCCCCGAGTCCATCCGTGGATTGTGAGGCTGTTAATGGATGGATATGTGGGATGGGGGATCAATTTGGCACTGTAGTAAATGAATTCAGGATACGAGGATTGTCTGGCATGTGCAATAGCCTTGCAAGGACATTGTTGCTCTTGTTGTGCCTTGCACGGCTGATACTATCCGAGGCTGGCTCCCAACTTTAATAGTTTGGTGGCAAGATTTCTTGTGGACATAAACTCTATATTTCGGGTGGCAGTTCAATTTAAAGAGATATTATCCTCCACAGACCATGCTTTACACATGCAACCAAATATAGACCGACCGAATAAATTTGTTGGAGTCCCCGCCGTCCCATCTATGCAGTCAGAGGATGATGAGGATAAGCACCAATGTTTGAGGGGGTCATAGGGTCCAATTGGATAATAACCTTTGCATCTGAATTTCTTCTGCCTTTCTTCAATGGTCACATCTTGAGTCTCTCTCTCTCCCTCTCAGGGGCTGCATGGTGTATCGGTAACCAGCGCTCCTAATCTCTGAGTAAATCGGAGATTGCCGGTCCTCGCTAAGATCGAGGGTTTGAACCCTGGCTAAGCCGTCACTAGGAGGGTTCTAGTGGGTATTACCTAATTTAGGTTGAGTCCCACACTGTTCGGCATCTGCCGTTCGTGCGTAAATGCATTCCTGCCTTTGGAGTAGGGTCACATGTCCCCTACCAGCTTTGCGGACCAGCGGGGCTAACCAATTGTTAGTTGCCAATGGTCATAACAAACACACCTCAAAAAAAAAAAAAATCTTGAGTCTCAAGTCGTGTGATCACGGGTTGTTTATGGATGGCCGGATTTCCGACTACATTGTATGTATATAATGCATACAACAGCTCATGTGGGATGTCTGAAGCCTCAAGCAGGCACAGGCAAGTGGTTTTAGAAAGGGAGTCGTAGCCGTGTGGGCGGAGTTTGAATAAGCTAAGGGCGTCAAGCGTGGGAAAAGTTAAGTTAAGTTAAGTTAAGTTCGGCCCAGCCAAGCCGAAGTGTTAAGTTAAGTTACTAAGTTAGGTAATAAGGTACTTTCCTCGGACTCGAGTATTTACGGGGTTGTCTGTATGATCATACGGCTGGCCGAGACATAGGAACTCACGAGTTGCCTAATGCTTTGGCTGGAAGGCATAATATTCAACATGACATTACGTGTGCAATTCTCGCCAAAGAAAGATGTAGCAGAAAAGAATCAACCAGCCCCGAATCGGGGATTGAGCTCGCAATCGGGGCAGATGTACACCATGTGCTGGGTCTCTCCTACCGGAATTGTGTTTGTTTCAACGGGAGGATATCAACAGAGGCTCAACCCAGGTGGACCTTGTGTTACCAACCCCATCTCGAATTCACATTTGAGGCGGACACGACTTCCCGTCTTTAAATAAATAAATTCATATTTCAACCAAGACCGTTAAACAAGGAGATAATGAAACCAAACTACAGAGTCTATTCAACTCAAACCACCAAAACAAGTCCATTGTCGTTAGCCTTATCTCCTCCTTCAACTTCCCTCTCCCCAGCCTGTGTTCCCAGATGAAATTCATCAGCCACAGCCGCAATGGGTGCATTGAGCTGTCGGAGACGCATCAAACTCTCCGTGGGCTCCTCCACCACATTGTTGGTGATTGTGGTGAGCCCAAGGTGAGCCTCTCATCGATCTGGGTAACTTGTTTCCCCTGGGATGAGCGTTCAAACAAGGGTCTGGAAGTCTTCCAAAGCTCAATGGCCTTCGACACATCCCCTTGGCCTTGTGCCAGATCACCAAGTCGGAGCATGCATTCAGCTCTGCTGCGATGAATATCCATCCATGTGAATCCCTCCAAGGCAACAGTGAACAGGGAGGTCGAAGTAGCATTATCACCCTCAGCTTGAAACACATCTCCAAGGAATTGGAATGCTTGATGGAGGGCAATTTTGTCCCCCAGTTTCTTTGCATATCCCAGATATATCACAGTCCAACTAGCGGCCCACCGGAAGTCACACTCAGGCCAGCAACTGATATTAGCGAGGCTCTCCATGCACAAGAATACACATTGAGCATCATTTCCCCATGTTGATTTAAAACAAGTCTGGAGTATGCCCTTTGCAGTGAGGATTTCTCCTTCTCTGAGATGCAGTTGTCCTAATTCAATATTACAGTACATCTTTGCAGATACTGCATTGTGATATCCATATCTGGCGGCATCGAACAGTGCCATTGCTTTGTCAAGGTTAGACAAGACATCTTGTTTCGATGCGCCGATTATGATGTCAAGTTGTGCAATGTTAAGGAGAGCCCATGCATAGTCATATGGGTCTTGAGTAGCAGCATCTCGGGCAAGTTGCATGTAGATATTGTGGGCCTCTGCATATTCTGATTTCAGGAGCTGGGCTTCTGCCAGGTCTTTCCATAGAGTGATATATAGAGACCCAGTCGTTGTACCACAAAGCTCCAGTAGCTTTTGTGCCCTCTGACAGAGGAAGACAGTATTTTGAAAGTTTCCATAGCTTTGGTAACATGAGGCTGAAGTGCGGAGTGTCCTTGCTTGAGAGTATAAATCTCCTGCTAGCTCGGCAAGTTGGTGTGAAGCTTGGGCATGCAACTGTGCTGCAGGATAATCCCCAATAACCCATTTTATTTGACCCAGACGATTCAATACCAAGGCCTCCTGCTTCATGTCTCCATGAGATTTTGCCAAATCAAGTGCCTTGTGTAGATATTCCAGGGCCACAGATAATTTCCTTTCAGCATAGAAGTAGTAAAGTCCCACTTGAATGTAAAATCTGCCTAAACATTCATTCAATTGAGACACTCAAGTTAAAACTATGCAAGGGACTCACATTCAAGGGCTGGGTCATTGAACTGGTGGAAGTGTGAGATGGCCTGTGTAATCAACAGATCGGCATGGGTAGAAAGATGTGGGCTTTCTGACTCAAACTTCCAAGTGATGAGCTGTGCCTTGAATTTTTCATCACAATTTCCAGGAAGAACAGCTTCAATCTGATCCATTAACATAGCAATCAGGTGATGATACCCAGGAACCACATTCCATATGAAAACATTCATAGAAAGGGTGCAATCAATGGTTTCTGCTAAGTTTGGGTTCTCCTGGTCCAACCCTTGGAGCAGTAATTCATGGATGTTTCTGGCATTCAATGCCAGGTGCTTGACTCTTCCAGCCCCCTGCTGAGTTCTAGGATACTGCTTGTACAGATCCAGAAGCTGATGAAAGTATTTTTGCAGTGGGTGAATGAGAAGTGGGGAAGGAGGATGGAAACACTGCATGTGTTCTCGGATAGGCACCAGTGACTTCAGTCGCCTCTTGTCATCTGTAAAGGCCAGAGAAGTAGCAAGTAGTGTAGCCTTGCATGTCATGACATCCTGGATAGAGAGTTTGCTTTGGACAAGCTCAACATCAGACAGCCCATCTGGCAGAATCGAGAGCAGACTCAATAGGTCCTTGGCACCTGTGCTCATGCGGGAGCTGGAAAGTGAAATTGTGATTGATGTGTCCACATTGGACTTTCTGTCATTGCCTGCTGAAAGTAGGGAAGTTTTTTCTGACTTCCAACGAGCCAAGACGGTAGAGCAGCTGCCTTCCAAGTCCACAGCATGGGCTATCAGATCAACAGCAAGTGGCATGTTATCTGTCAATGAGAGCACTTCATCAACCTCCTTGCTGTCATGAGCATCCTCTGCAATGGCAAAAAATGTGTCTCGAGCAGCCGCATCTGACAATGGCTTTAAGGGTGCCAGAAAGGGGCGAGTCCACTGGACTTTGGCTGGCCGTTCTGCACCTCTCATTGTGATCTATCAGGATGTCAGTATATTTCAAACTTGAACAGATCTGCAGACTTACTATGAGTGCCAGATGTGGGACATCAGTCAGTTTGGACAAGAGCTCTTCAACCTCTCCCCGTGACTTGAGGGGCTCCCATGGAGCTTCCAGATTATCAAGAATGAGCAGGGAAGGCCCATGTGTGGCAAAGTAATGTAGCACTTGTGCCATAGCATCCTTGGCTGGCTTCAACCCTATGTGTTCTGCAATTAGGACTGACAGTCCAATACCGGTAGAGACAGAATCTGCCAGTACAAAGAAGCACTTTTCATATTTGCAAGTAATATCAGGGTGGTGGATGGTGGCCTTGGCAAGGCTTGTTTTGCCCATTCCACCTGCACCTAAAATGGCGATCCTCGGTGATTCCTGATGGAGTATATCCACTATTTCCTTAAGTTCTGATTCACGGCCATGAAAGATCTTTGGTTTCACTGGCAACATTGAGATAGAGTTGGAACTTGAGCAGGTAAAGTTCAGTCTGAATCAACAACCAGAAACAAAAACGGGACCTATTCTGGGATTCACCGGTCGTGTAGATCTGTGTAAGACATGAAAAGCAGCTTTTGGCAAGGATGAGGAAAGTCATACAGAGGAGGACCTGTCAGAAGTTGTCCCATCTGACCAGGTTGAAATCAACTCAAGCACCTCCTTGTGCATAATCTCTGTCTCTTCCTGCATCTGAGTAATGTGACTAAGCACAGTCATGTTAGTTTCAGCCTACATGAGGTTTGAGTACTATGTCATCCATCATGGAGGGAAAAGATTTACCTTGAACACCTCAAAAGCGTGCTGCAGTCCTGCTCGACAGTCACCGAGAAGTGTTTTCACCTCAGTCTGGCGAAAGAAAGACTTGATCTTGCTTCCATCCTGCTGTGCTTCAACAAATGTATGAATCTTGTGAAGTGTTCTATAACCTGTCAATTATACTCGCAGCAGGTAGCATCATGCATACTCCATGAATTTCCCGACATGGTCCAAAGTTACTGGAGGAAGATTCCCCTTGGTCTCAGACTTGATATGGAGATTGACAATAGCACAAAGCAGTTGATAAACATTTTCCAGGAGTTGAATACAGTCTTCCTTATTCTTCTTGACATTCTATGTCATATGAGCACTTACAGCCAACTGTAAAGGACATATTTTACCTGCACTGCAGTAATCAAGGAGAGAGTGGTGTTCGAGATGGCCGGCACAAATGGGGTACCAAATGCATCACTGAGCTCGTTGAGGAGTGTAATAACTGGGGCCAAACAGGTGATGGTGTTATTCAGACGGATCTCTGTAACAGTGGGTTGGGGGGACATCTTGGAATGGTGGACCATGAAGTCGGGAGGTGGGGCTCTTATATGTGAGCATGGCAGCAGTGTCCTTGATGCATCTCACGTTTATCAGCGTCATGATGTTCGACCCCATGATAATCTCATGAGTGTGGGTAAACGGCTTCCCATTCCCAGCATTATTCCACGGTCTGTTTTGGTACATCTTACGAGAATATTGATGCAGTTCGATGGTTGGCCCATTCTTTGCACCAGTCAACATCAATGATAATCACTTGATCCCGAATGGAAGGAGTGGCGTGTTGCATTCCCTGGCTTTCAATACTCACAAAATTATCCAGTGGATTGCTGATTATTGCGTGTATTTCAAAGCACATCTCTAGATACATGATGGTGATGCTATCATCCAATCCAGAGGCCATAGGACGGGGTGACTGAAAGAAGCCGCTTTCATCATGATTCACACAGATCTGTGGGAATTCCTTCGAGGCTCATATTCCCTGGACTATATTCCGAGCAAGGCAGTCTAGGGATCAAGGGACTGTCCACGAATGACTTCCTTGCTCTGCATCGCCCGAACTTGGCCTGGGATTCGGTTGTCTTCTGGTCGACAAAAGTCGTTCAAATGAATCGCACGCACAACGGAGTTCATCATGATTCATCCCGTCTGCAATTTTTTTAGCAGATACCTGGGATCTCACACAGATCCCATTATATGCAGGATGTCAAACATTAGGATTGACTGTGGCAGTTTGCATTGATCCGGATGTGAGATATGTCATCCGTGGGATCCCATCGCCACAGGCCCCTTAGCGCTCGACTATGGGCTTGATCGGTGTTACCGTCACCTTTGCAGTTGAGTCTCGTTCCTGGATCACCAACTGTGCTGTGCGTGCTTAGACCATTCAGTCATCACTGTCTCACCCCATTCATATTGCCCTCAGTCCATTGTTCGTGGACATCAGCAATGGACACATCTCTGCGCTCCTACTAGGATTCCCTCCGAGGCCTGATTGATCATACTGTATGCTATCCTTGCAATATATCATGATACCCTCCAGATCTTCGGTGGCTGTGTGGACTTTGCGGATGATAATTCCGAGGAAATAAGCAAATTATAGCTATATCCAGGAGTGACAACGAGACAATTATACATAGTCAGTATTGGCGAAAGAAGTCTTGTTTGCAACCTAATCAGATAGGGGCTCGAAAGACAGCTAACTCCCTCACACACAAACAAGATGCGACCCTCGACTCTGCGCTCCACAACAGCGGTGCAAATGGGCTGTCGGAGATCGTTGTCAGCGCCACACACATAGTGTTACCGCGGTCAGGTTCTGAACCATCAGGGAAACCTCCCCCAGAAATTTTGTGATATTCTATCTCAAAATATCTCCAATACGTCGAGTGGGCATAATTGTTCCAAACTATGTTCTCCCCCGAAAGAATATCAAAAGTTTTGTACAACTTTTGGACATATGTTAGAAGAATTATTTGGATTACTTGGTCCCTTTGCTCGAATATCGCTCGAAAGGATCCAAAAAAGCTCCATTGTTGAGATCTACACTAATACATAGTAGTTACAGAGGCCCTCATAACATAGAATAGCTCCCCATTCACTTCTGGTTCTCATCTAATCCTCAGATTTCGTACACGCACAGCATTAATGAAAAGCATGGAGGTGCGGACAGATTGTCAGGCAAAAGACTAATGGCTGATTGACGACAACATACAGTGTAAGCGGCATGGGCCAGGCAACGCTGAAGGTGGCACACGAGAGTGACACAGGGAATAAGGCGTGAGGCGAAGGACCACGGCAATACGGAGAGATCAGCGTTGGTAGGAAAGTGAACAAGGGAGACCGGATTTGAGCGAACTCAATACTACGACACAAGGACGCGCTAAAAGTAGGTCAATAACAAGTAAATCACTGGAATGGAAGAACGTACCCAGCGTGTGGCGCCGGGCGGCGGGAAAAGATGGCGGGTACGCCGCCACAGGACCTGACAATGTGGTTAGAATCAATGTGGCAATCAAATACAGGGGACGTACGGGCACTCAAGCAATGGCCTACATTGGCGACGGGGGCTCAAGTGCAGCGCGCGAGAACAACTGCAGGCTCCACTCAATCAGGGCATGCACCCAGGGAGAGTATATAGAGCGCACCTCGAACGCATCGACCGTTGCGGCGTGATGCTGAACGCACATGTGACAGCGCCGTGACAAATCAAGACACACCTCGAGCGCGCGTGGGGACTCCACCCGAAAAGAAGCCGGTGGAGGTTCGGTCTGAAAACACACATACTCCGCTCAGATCTAAGAATTGCCGGGTTCATAAATCGAGTTCAAAGAGAAAAGCGGGGACCGGAAAGTCAACCATAAATATAGGCACCTTGAGAGAGGAAGGAAGCCTGGTGGCGGACGGTCCGCACCCACATTGCTTGCTGACCATCCAGATACATTGGTCTGTGGGAGGCCCCCGTTCGACTCGGGGTCAGGCTATTTATTTTTATTGCTCCCGACAGCTCTGGTGTACATTTTCTTCAGCACGCTGCGTGAAGTTTTGAAGTTGGACATGAATTATGGTGCTTAAGTAGGTAAATGTAAGCCTGGTGGCGGATGGTCCGCACCGCACGCACTATGTTCCAGATACACGCGATGTCTGTGGGGTTCCCCGTTCGACTCGGGGCCGGGCTATTCGCCATGAAATTACTTTTTCGTGAGAATTCCGAGGGCGGAAAGGCGTGCATAAAATGGGGCGCGTTAGGTGTGTTTCGACTCGGACCAGGCCATTGCTCCCGACAGGTTCAGTTTGCACTTCTACAGACAAATACTAAGATCTTCGGTCCTGCCTGGATTTAGATCACAGGCAGAATAAATAGTACGCGTACTCCGAACCCACAAATCCCTGGATGTATTATCAATCAAGCAGAAAGGAGGAGAGCGGAACGTCGTCCAGGATTGGGGCGAACTAGGAGAGGAAGTAAAGAAGCCTGGTGGCGGATGGTCCGCACCGCACGAACTATGCCAGATACACGCGATGTCTGTGGGGTCCCCGTTCGACTCGGGGCCAGGCTATACCGGGAGATGGTGTGAAATCAGTTTTTTGAGCATCGAGCCATCCACTGAAACCTCTGCTCGCAGTGGGTCAACCGATCGTCCTCGCCTTTTACTGCTATTCTAACTCGCCAGCTAGAAATGACAGTCCCAGGTCTGCAAGGATAAATCAAGTTCCAACACAGCCGACTTCTTCGAGCGGAAAGTCCTTCATGATTCAGGCTAGGTCGGAAAGGGAGGAAAGCCTGGTAGCGGTCGATCCGTGCCACGGCCGGGGATCGCCGATCCCTCTGAGACCCTTTCAACCTCTGTAAAACCCCAGCCCTTGTCCAAGGCCGTAAGCACTGATGATGGGCGGGCATACCCGCTCATCGGAGGGGGCAGCGTTAGGCACCATATTTGATATATATGATGTTGAACTTCTGCTGAACTTCACAAATATATGATCTTGTTCAGTTCAAATATATCATGTGCCCAACTTCTATTATGCCTTATCCCGCTTCACCTATGTGGTTTGCAATTCAAATATATGATGTGGTTCTCTCACACTACTTCATGCAAGGTGTGGGGTACATAAATGATAATGATTTATTTTGCTAAATGCCCTCCGAGCAGCCCGGGTTCCGCCACTGGTGCTGACTCTGGCAACTACGAATACAATCCCAATAGTACTCTCCGCACCAAGTCATTTGCTCCTGCTCCCCGATTTCTTGGTTCATGAATACATGCTGCTCACCGTTGAACCTCGGGCGCTCCGAGCTCGTAGCGCATGGAAATAGATGGTAGTTCAAATGGCCACTCGTCGCTGACCTTCTCTCGCTCCTCGTGGCCCGGCCGCCATCGCTGAAGATTCCAAAGTAGAGTTAGCTCAGTCAATTGAAGTTACATCTGGAAAATTGAGGAGAACTCAAGTGCCTGATATCATACAAATAGCCTCAGGTGGAAATGGCCCTCACGCTACTGTAAGTTGAACGACGACGGCTGTGTTTTAAAATGAGTTTAAAAGCCGCTGCATTAGGGAATCGAACGCGCGACATGTGCATTATCTGATCATCAGCCGGGATTTGCCGCCCATCGATTGTATTACGAACAAAAGCTGGTTCCTAAAGACAGAACCAGGAACAATCCGAACGAAAGAAAGGAAGGGAACGGGGAAAACGAAGGAAGAAAATCCGAATGTAACATTTTTTTTGTGCTGTGTATCGTTTGTTTTGAAGGAGATACTATTTGAGACCCCTTACCTGGCCACCTAAGCATTCATCCCTCAATCTCAATCTGTCCGCTCACCCTACGCGCGCACAACTGTGTCATAATGAGTGCAGGCATCCTACGAAGAATTCAGGACCCCTCCCACCCAAATATCTAAAGATTTGCCATTACAGTGAATTTATTTCGGCCGGCAGTTCAACATGGCCAAATAACAGGCTAGTTGGCCACCCAGTCAAATCAAGTCGCGAGACTTGAATCCGGCACCCGGATCCATCGGAAATGTTAACTAGGGTATATCGTGACAATTTGAGCACATAATACTCCACGTGCAACCCATATGAGGCGTGTAAATGACTGCTCCTCAGATGTGGGAAAGCCCCGAAACAAGGTCTCTGGAGCAATAGCACGTTTATTAGACGATGGAACCATACTGTGACCCAAATTAAGATGCACATAGCTTAGAAGAAAGGTCTACAACTTATTTACATCCCTAACTCTGTAGTAAAGTCTTCACAGCTCCCCAGAAAATTCCCGGTGTTGGCAACACCAAAATTGGGTGGGTGGCGGTAAAGCATTACAGTGAGAAGGGAGTTGGGCAGATAAAATTCCAGCGTACTGTCGGCGTTGAGCCATTGGATGCCAAAAAGTATCGTAGGCAATTCCAGAGTGGTAGCCCCACGGTGTCGTCTGATACACCGTCGGCCAAGGGGAGCGACTCAAAAACATAGCGGCGCATTCATGGGGGCATAGCAGGGAGGATTCTGACTTCTCAGTGGCGGGGACGGTGGCAGGTGATTCCCCCGAATCAGGGGAGCAGATTGAGCCCACGAAGTCCTGGAACGGCCAAGAATTGGCGGAGAGCCAGTTGAGACAAGAAAACCAAGCCGAGTCGGCGTAAGAAATTGATGTTCACACGTTGCGGGTCTTGATCCGAGATGTCTTAACTTTCGATCAACTCATCACTCCGGCTCCAAATTCGGTTCAGACCTTCGTTATAGATCGTACTCCCATCCCCCATTATCCCTGGGAGTGAACAACGAAATGTCGGCATGCTAGACTCCAAATGGCCAACTAGGTGGGGTGGCCAGGTAAGGGGTCTCAAATAGTAAGATGAGAGATAACGGGAGTGATTGGATTTTGTTTTGGCAAGAACCATCGTTGATTAGTTGGGAGTGACCAAAATTCGGGTTTGGGTGTTTTGCACTTGGATGGTGTATTGGAACGTAAACATGTTGCGCGTACAGTACTCGAATTTGGCTCGAATAAGAGGTGGCGCATATATCAGTGTCCAAATGCACATTTAATCCGCGCGCAACATATATCCTAATTTACCATTTCCGCATCATTTATGGCCCTGTCAGCTGATTTCCGCACAAAGTTGAAACCCGTCGGTACCTTGCGCGAATCCGGTCAGTCCCGCAAAGTCAGACCAAAATTGCGCGCAAAGTCCGGATCCCACGGAAAGTCGGGTGTTGAAAAATCGCACGAAGTTCACGCTAGCACTGGTTGAAGCTTTCAAATTTTTGACTGCAAAAACTGGTGAAAAATGTTTTGAATTTTTACACAAGTTTTTCGCCAAAAATGTAGGTGAAAAACTCATGAGTTTTTCAGCAGTTTTCCATTTTATTTTGAAAATTTCACCTAAAGTTGAAAAACTTGTGAAAATGATTCAAGTTTTTTACCTACATTTTTGGTGAAAAACTTCTGTAAAACTCAAAACATTTTTCGCCAATTTTTTCACTCAAAAACTTGAAATCTTCAACCAGTGTAGTGGATAATGAACTCAAATGAGCACAGAAATCATTGTGTAGGCGGAGAGCACGCTGCCTCCTCGAGTAGTTTGACAGTAGCTAATGGTGTGCAAGTAAAGTATAGTTTGCCTGCTTGACTCGATGAATGATGAGTATGTAGCTGCTTAGATGAGATGACAAAGTTGTGGTCAAGGTATTCTACTCGGGGATCACAGAGAACAATGGTGGGATTTCTTAGTACTTCCCAGGATCAAAGGTGGCATCGGGAAGAGCGAATCCGCGCTTGGGGCGAGGTAGAACACTGTTTTTTTTGGGTCTGGAGACTGGAGTCCGAGTCTTCATTGAAATACCGTTAACACTGATCGAAATTGATGGGATTGCTCTTGAAGCTGTATAGGCCGAAGGTCGAGTTGGCCTGGTGCTCGGTCACTAGAATGGGGTCAGCAGATATAACACTGGTTCCATCGGCTAGGAACCAGTCCTCGCTCAATGTCTGCCTCTTGTGATCCTTGTGCTAAGGTGTTAGAAGTCTTCGTTCCAGGGTGCTTGCAGCTGAACTGAAACTGGGGATACTTGTTAAAAGTTAGCCAACTCGACTCTCGAAGGACAGTACTAAAGCGGACTGGCATGTTCAACAAGCGAGGCACGAGCTTCGTGTTGTATTGTTATTAATACAGAATTTAAACTATACATTTGATTTACTTCCGGGGGTGATTTTCCGCGGTTTTCGATGACCGCCGACTTTGCGCGGGATCCCACTTTGCGCGCAATTTTGATCCGACTTTGCGGGATTGCGGGATTGTCCAAATTTGCGCAAGTAAGCTTTCACGTGCGGGATTCGGCTTACAAGGCCTCAAATTGCGTGGAAATGACTATTTGGGACATGTGTTGGGAATAATTTAATAAATGTGCTCATGGCGCGCCGTCAATCGCACAGCCACCTCGTCATTTTAGCAGACCCAGCCATTGGGCCGTTGACTCTCAGGGGATGGGATGCGTCTGAACGTGCGTAACGGCTTGTCCAGTTCAATCTCACAAAATGGAGAGCAAAACTGCATTAAAAAGGCAGAGAAAATGGCATCACCGTGGCTTGAACACGGGACCTTCAGATTGCGGACAAGGGCGCTTCAGTCTGCTGCTCTCCCAGCTGAGCTATGACGCCACGAGAGAATAACTATCCAGATCTCACCGTCACGCTGCGCCAGGATTGCGATCATTCTGATGCGGTTGGACGGCGCGATCCTGGAGAGTGGGCGGATGGTTGCCTGCTACGTTTCGATGAAGTGTCCTAGGGGTTGTGACTCCGGATCAGTAACTCAGCCTCAGAGATTATGCAAGTAGATACAGACTTGAGGCAACGCACCTATCCACCCGCGTAGATGTACCCGCACGCCTCCATGGAGCAACGAAGCTTGCTAGCCCTGTGCTAGAAATTAAATAGCCTATGCTATGCTAGAAATACCTCCTCCCCGAGGTCCATAGCTAGCAGGTGTTAATAACAGCTATATAGCATCGTGCTTCCAACAGCTATTTCAAGCTATAAATTAATAAATAGCATGCTAGAGATGCTAGTAATGCTAAGATCAATCGGAGCAAGTCAGAAATCCGTGATCTCGCATGACCATACAAGCGGCTCAGTCATCCGAGTCAAAATTGACTCGACTTGATTGCTGTGGTCTATCCAATGCAGCGAAGCCAGCCTCCGGCGTCCCATCTGCCTCAGTAATATATAGCAATAAATAGCAGGCCTTCTCGGAGGGTGTCCAGCTAGAAATGTTATTAGCATGTTAATAACATGCTATTTATTGCTGTGCTACTAGCATGCTAATTTCTAGGACAGGGCTAAAGCTCGCTCCCGCGGTTTGAAGCCCTGGGATCTGATCAGGGAGGACCGACGGTTCGACCCCGCCCGGAGGCATTCCATCTCTGCACGCTCCTTTTTTTTTCACAGCCGTCGATCTTTTTTAGATTCACAGAAATCTCGGAGATCTTATGTGAGCCAGCCCACCATTCGCCTGTTGACGTACGCAATTGACGCACCTATCCACCCGCGTAGGTGTATCCGCACGCCTCCGTGGAGCAACGAAGCTCGCTCCCGCGGTTTAAGGCCCGAAGATCTGATCAGGGAGGACCGGCGGTTCGACCCCGCCCGGAGGCATTCCATCTCTGCACGCTCCTTTTTTTTTACAGACGTCGATCTTTTTCAGATTCACAGAAATCTCGGAGATCTTGTGTAGCCATTCGGTTGTTGACGTACACAATCGACGCACCTATCCACGCGGGTAGATGTACCCGCACGCCTCTGTGGAGCAAGGAAGCTCGCTCCCGCGGTCTTAATCAAGGAGATGATGATCAGGGAGAGCCGGCGGTTCGAGTCCACCCGGAGGCGTTCGTCCTCAGGTCTGCCCCTTTTTTTTTGGTTCAGCCGAATGCGTGCCTCGTTTTCAGGCGAGGTGCGGAGCGAGCTGGAAGATAGAAAGCGAGAGGAGCGACCGAGCTGGAACGTGGCGCGCATAAGCGTAATGTGAGAGACGTCGATGCAGGATGCACAGGTAAACATTGATTAACAGCAACAGCAGAGCTGCGAGGAGGACAGGCGGAGATCTGGCCGTACCGCGACGGGGGACAGTGCGAGAAAGGCCGTGTATGCAGAGGGACATCATCCATGCATCGTGCAACAGACAACGGCGGGGCAGGCAGGAGGGACGCGCGGGAGAGTGGCCTCGGAGATGGATGTGCACGACCGCGTACCACATCGGAATGCAGTGCGAGAGTAGAAGTCGCCGTGCGGGAGGGTATTTCCTACGTCAGTCGTTTGTTTAGTGCAGTCAAGCGCAGCGACTCGACGCACCTATCCATATGGTTGGGCGTCCCTGCACGCCTCCGTGGAGCAACGAAGCTCGCTCCCGCAGTTTTCGTGATGTAGAGACGGATCAGGGAGAGCCGGCGGTTCGACCCCGCCCGGAGGCATGTATGTAAACCTACCACATTGGTTTTCTCTTTCAGCGGAATGCATACTCTTGTTTTCTGCAGGCGAAGTGCGTGGGCAGGCGAGGGGCGTGTGGGTGTGGGCGGAGAACGCGAGCGGAGGAATGGGGCGCGCGAGAGATGTGCGAGATCGAACTGCAGGGGCACGGTCGGATGCAGAGACGAAGGGTGCGGCGGGGGCCCGAAAAGATGCGAGCCAAAGCCGTCGGCTCCAGAGAAGAAGGACTCGGTGAAGGTGCGACAAAACGCGAAGAGCCACGGACAAGTTGCTATCGAAAGGAGACGCGGGGGCGGGAGTACACTTTGGAGCGCTGGGGTAGCGATCGGAGTGTCGGCATTAATGCATTCCGTAAGGCGCGCCCGGGCGCGGTTTAGATGGAATTGTGTTTTTTCGAGCTCAGATTTGAGATCTCCACAGCGACCGAGCGACGGGAGGAACGCGAGTGGCAAGTACGTGAGAGGGGAGGTACCCATTGGAGGGAATCTAGCCCCGAGTATGATCACGAGAGATGGGCCACACAGAAAACCGAGGCGGGAGCCAGATTCTTGCCAGATTCCAGAATTCCGTGTCGAGTGGCCGCCCAGGAGGAAATATCCAGAAATGCGGGCATAAGTGGGCGCCGGGAATGCCGGAATGGCGAGACGTACTCCCGTGCGGTGTTGGATCGCCGAAGTGTGGCCAAGAGGCGGGACGAGATGACCGTGCGCACGAAGAAAAAAATGTATTTACCTCCCTCGAGAGCACAGACAGAGGGAAGGTGAGGTAGCGTTTCCGGGAGGAACATCGACTCGGACGTTGTAGCACACTAGATGCGAGGTGGAAGCTTCGGGACGGGCGAGAGCGCCTGCAGGTAACGCGGATTGCAAATCTTCCGATGCCGCAAATAGTTTCAAGGATCTGTATCAGGAGTAATTTAGCGAGTGCGTTGGTTTAGAACATCGAAGGAGAGAATCCTGCGGTACCAGACACACCACGGGGCGACATGGCCGTCCGCAGCAAGCGCCCATTTGCGTGTGTTTGGCTGCGCCCTCCGCGTGTCGTCGCGTGTTTACCACGCCCCTTGTCTGCTCCCCCTCCGCACTCCCGCCACCGCCCCGCTCTATCTTCTTCTCTCTCCACACCGGCAGGTACAGACGCCCGCATCATGCATCTCCCGCCTCCGCTCCTCCTCCTCCTCTCATTCGCGCTCGGCGCCTCGGCCGCTTCCAGCTCAAGCGCCAGTGCCGCCGCGAGTACAAGTGCAGGCAGCAGCAGCAGCGCAATCGGCACGCCCACAAACTCTGCGGCGCTGCCTTCGTTGAGCGGGGTCTCGCCGTGCGGTGCGTGCGCTTTCTCCTCCCCTGCGCTTCACGCACTAATCACTCGAAAATGGGCGCAGTGGCGAACTGCCTCGAGCTCGCCACCGCGGCGGCGAACTGCTCCTCCGAGGTCGCGGTGAACTGCTTCTGTGTCGCTCCGAAGTGCGTTCTCCTCCCTTCCTCTCTCTACCCTTTCTCTTCCCCCTGCCTCCCCCCCTGCCCTCGCTCCCTTCCGAAACGGCGCTGACATATACCCCCACAGCGCAAAGCCCTACGCCAAGGCCCTCGTCTCGTGCCTCACTGCGTGCCCCACCGAGGTGGCCTCCACGGAGGCGCTCGTCGAGCAGTTCTGCGCCGCGGCAACGAAGCCCACCTCGCTCTCCTTCCCGTCGTTCGTCCTGTCGTCGACCTCCGCCTCCGCCTCCGCCTCCGCCTCTGCGTCCTCAGTGTCGGGGTCCACCTTTAGTACCGTGGCCTCGACGACGGCACCCGCGAGCTCCTCGCCGCCGCCGTCGACGACGAGTAGCGCCGCGCGTCCGCTGGGGGTGAGGCTGGGGCTGGGGCACGGGATGTGCGGGGTCGCGATGACGGTGGCGGGCATCTTGCTCGGCGCGGCGCTGCTGCGGTAGCGCTCGTGCTTTCGGACGGAGTGGTGCGACATCGCGCACGCACCACTGCCTCCACTCCACTTGGTCTCCACACCGCACACCGCCTCGATTTCGCTCCGCACCCCGCCTTCAGATCCCCGCCCGCTACGCCATCTTCATCTGTCTCACGATACCTCCTACGCACGCACGCACGCACGGACCTGTCCCTCGTCTCCCCTCTCACCCTCTCTTACGTTGTCGCGGATACTTCCCACTACCTATCGACGATACGTATCTCGAATCCTCCTCTTGTCGTATCTCGGATACCTCGCTTGTCGTACCTCGGATACCTCTCTTGTCGTACCTCGGATACTCCTACCGCTGATACGCATACGCATACTCTAGAGCCACCGCTTGTAATCTGCCCCGTCCCATCTTGTCTTACCTAGCTCGTCTTTACGCGATGTCTTTGGATTCCGCCCGTGTGAGTTTGTGTGTCTGGATCGTGTTAGGCTGAGTCGTCTCTGCATCGCGTGTCCTGCTAGCTGCTTTGATTCCTCCCGCGCGTATAAGTGCTGCGACATGTACTTCCCGCGTGTGAGCGCGGCGATATGTGCCTCCCGCGTGTGCTTTCCCGCGCCCGCCATCAGGCACCCAGAGTCTCCGCCTCGCGTCACACCTATGAAGCTTCTTCCGTGGCGCGCATACACTAAGTAACTACGCACCTTCGAGAAAAAAGGATTGAAGATCCATGCGAGAGCCGGCGATTGACCCCAGAAGACGTGTCTTTGTAAACTTCAGCCTTTTTTCCCGCACGTAATTCTGTGCAAACTAGAAGCTACTCACTCACCTAGCAGGGTGCGAAGCTAGCCGAGGAAGTCTTCGCGGAGGACGAGGCTCGCTCTCGTCCATTGCTCCGGTGCGGAAAAGGGTAATGGGAGAGGGAGAGCCGGCGCCCCGCCCCCTCCGGAGGTGTGACACTAACATGTTGCAGCGAGATTTCTTGCTCCACGAAGACATGTTTGACCAGGTACGAGGCGGATTAGGTGCGCGTCTTATATTGCCCTTCAGGAACGTTTTTATTACGAAAAAGGTAGACTTTCAGCTCTGAATGCCCTCGAGTGGAGTCGAACTACTACCGTTCCCTTCACTTCAATAGATGACCATAAAAAGCACGGGAGCGAGCGCCATGCTCCCCGAAGACTTATTTCGCAAGCCGGGCATTTTATCCTCGTTAGCTACGTTTATTCTGGACGTTAGTAATCGAAATATGCTACGACCGACTGATCGCCGCTCAGTCTCCTCCGCATCGTGTCTGTCTGTATCCGCCTCGCCCGCGCACATCTGCCGAACGCGTAATTTCTGCGCGGGCCACCGCGGCACTCCCGTGGCCCGCGGCACTCCCAACCGGCCTCAAATAAAAGGTTCGCCTACTTCGTTTCCGAGCGGGGTGGAACCACCGGCTCTCCCTTCACCTAGCACTGAGTAGAGTGATAAAGTGGCGGAAGCGATGTTCCACAAATGCTTCATTGGGGCTATACAATGCTTGCCAGGTGGGTAAGTTCTGATCCTCGACTGAGGGACTAAAATAACTCAGCCTGTTGCAACGGATCTGACATCTCTGAGGCTAAGCCTACTTGCTCCATTTCTCTGCGAGGCTCATGCGCAACTTACATGAATCAAACAGCATACATACTGTACATTCTATGCCTCCTGGCGAAATCGACCCACCCGCTTTCCCTTCGCAGTTGAATGGGGATTTAACAAAAAGCAAGAGCGAGCTGCGTTGCCCTACGAAGACCTGTTTACCTATCGGAGTGATCCGCTATGCGAGGACGTAACTGCTGAAACGACTCAGTTAGTCAAAGTTGATTGACTGTTTAGAGATGGAACGGCACAAAGTTTATAAATGGAATAGCGCAAAGTACAAATAAGGACCCTACAGACCATCATGACGAAACCAACAAAATCCCCTAACTCCCAACTACATTTCGCTGTCCATGACCTGAAGAAGTTGATTCAATGAGAAGACTTGACTTACTGAAAGTGATTATTGACTCTTTTACTGACTCCCTGTGCCTTCCAATTGTTCAATCGTCGCAGCCAGCTGATGCATTGTGTCCACGGTGTCCGGATGACCCTCACCTAGAACCCGCCTGCGGGCGGTCAAAGCCTCCTCCTGAAGCTCACGCGCCTCCATGAGGCAACCCATTTTGAAATATATGAGCCCCAAATTTGCAAGAGTCCAGAGAGAGTCTGGATGATCCTTGCCGAGGAGTTCCCTGCGCTTGTTCAAGACCACTTTCTTCAGTTCAACCGCATCGTGCAACTGCCCTATTTCTGAGTAGGTGACTGCCAGGTTTCCCATGGCCATCAGAGTATCTGGATGATCCTTGCCGAGGAGGTCCCTGCGCTTGCTCAAGACCACTTTCTCCAGTTCTGCAGCCTGATGAACCTGTCCCATCTCTGAGTAGATTCGTCCCAGGTTTCCCATGACCATCAGAGTATCTGGATGATCCTCGCCAAGGAGTTCCCTGCGCTTGTTCAAGACAACCTTCTCCAGTGCTGCAGCCTCATGAACCTGTCCCATCTTTAAGTAGCTGATTGCCAGGTTTCCCATGGTTGTCAGAGTGTCTGGATGATCCTCGCCGAGGAGTTCCCTGTGCTTGCTCAAGACAACTTTCTCCAGTTCTGCAGCCTTGTGAAACTGTCCCATCTGCCAGTATCTGTTTGCCAGGTTTCCCATGGCCATCAGAGTATCTGGATGATCCTCACCCAGGAGTCCTCTGCACTTGCTCAAGACCACTTTCCCCAGTTCTGCTGCCTCGTGAACCTGTCCCATCTTTGAGTAGCTGACTGCCAGGTTTCCCATAGCCATCAAAGTATCTGGATGATGCTCGCCAAGGAGTTCCCTGCGCTTGCTCAAGACCACTTTCTCCAGTTCTGCAGCCTGATGAACCTGTCCCATCTTTGTGTAGCTGAGTGCCAGGTTTCCCATGGCCATCAGAGTATCTGGATGATCCTCACCGAGGAGTTCCCTGCGCTTGCTCAAGACCACTTTCTCCAGTTCTGCAGCCTGATGAACCTGTCCCATCTTTGAGTAGCTGAGTGCCAGGTTTCCCATGGCCTTCAGAGTATCTGGATGATCCTCACCGAGGAGTTCCCTGCGCTTGCTCAAGACCACTTTCTCCAGTTCTGCAGCCTGATGAACCTGTCCCATCTCTGAGTAGTTGAGTGCCAGGTTTCCCATGACCATCAGAGTATCTGGATGATCCTCGCCAAGGAGTTCCCTGCGCTTGCTCAAGACCACTTTCTCCAGTTCTGCAGCCTTGTGAGCCTGTCCCATCTTTGAGTAGCTGAATGCCAGGTCTCCCATGGCCCTCAGAGTATGTGGATGGTCCTCACCAAGGAGTTCTGTTTTCTTGTTCAAGACCAATTCTGTAAGTTCCCTCCCTTTGTGAAGCACCCCACTTTGACCATACATTATGGCTAGCATCCATTGAAGGTTGAGAGTTTGGTGTTTGTCCAGATGCGACGATAGGGTTTGCAGCATGGTCTCCCCCAGGCACACCCCATCCCTCCACTTTCCCTCTTTGTGATATACCCACAAGCACTCGGGCGCAAATGAATCATTGAGGATATTGGGCTGGCGGCTCGAATCCAGGCCTATCTTGAACAAAAGTGCATCAAGATGGGGAAACATTTGGTGTAAAAATCGAAAATCATCATGCCTTGAGGCCAATGACATCCCTATGAGTTTGTGCATGCACAGTTCAGTGGGAGTATCCACTTTCACTATGGTCCTGCACCATTCATGCACCAGTGGATGAATTGAGAACATAATGTCTCCTGAGGCAGCTTGAAAGTCAATCAATGAGAACCGTCCAAGCTCGTTGGCTAGTGCTATAAACTTCAGTGAATCCCACTTGGACCCTGTACTGTCAAGGAATTTGGCCAAGAATCCCAATGGCTCCCGGAGGTCCAGCTCAGTTGGTCCATATGGAGTAATCTGGTACAATGTAGCTTGTTTAAATATCACCTCTGTTATCCCATCATGGTGGAGGAATGAGCAAAGTTTAAGCAGCTCCCTTGCCTGGCTTGAAAGGTTCATGAAACTGATCTGCCATGTGGCATAAACCGACCACCCATACTCAGATTGTGGGGGCTTTTGATGCAGTAACTGCAGTCGGCTGGCCGTCTGTTCATACAAGTCCAGATATGTTTGAAGGGCACGGGATGAAGAGATATATGCCCCGGCCTGTGCCACAGCCAAGGGAAGGCAATGGAGTTTCTTTGTAATCATTGAGCTGATTTCCAAAATTGGGGTGATGCAACATACCTGGACAATTCGCTTACCAACATCTCTATTATCCACCTCCATGATATCATATTGAGCAGCAGATAAGAGAAGATTGGTTGCTTCCTCAAGTGCCATCTCCTCAACTTTGTGTGTGGCCTGTGCAAGCTGCCCGAGGTCGGGATTCCGGGAGGTAACAAGGATGTTTCCGTGAGAGCCAGAGGGAAAATACTGCCCGAGGTTGAGGTTTATGTCGTCTGCATTGTTGAAAACAATTAGCCATTCTCTGTGCTGGTTCGACAGCCAAAGCAAGCTATCTTGGAAAGTTTTCCCGACTTTCTTCGCAAGGGCAAGTGTCACGAGATCATTTTCGATCGTTTGCTGAGAGCTGCCATCAACAAAATACACATCTGGAAACCTGGGTTGGTGTATCAGATTGAGTCAGATTGGACATTCAATACAGCGCACCGTGATTCGGGCATACTGGTAGACTGCTCAACAAATTTGAAGGCAATTTGACTTTTCCCTGAGCCTCCAAGCCCATGCAACAGGAAAATATGCCGTTGACCAATGCTCGTGTTGAAATATTCTGACATCTTCAGAAGAATATCCTCTCTTCCAGTGAAACGAACACTTGGGGGTGGACAGACTTTCAGATAAGCAGGAGAGTCAGACATTGGAACCACAGGATCTACCAACAATATCAGGCTGCAAGAAAGTTGTGCATAAGCCTGGAGGCACTCACTGAGGATGACATTCACAGCACTTGTGACCTTAGATTTTGCATCTTCTGTACCCAGATAAACACGAGTATGGGTGTAAACTTCACCGGATCTTCCCCAGTGTTGTTGCTCAAAGCCCTGCAGACCCTGCAGGACATTGAGGCGAAAATAGGTATTGGGACTGCTGCTAAATCTGCGTGCATTGTCCTCATGTATCCGTTCACAGTCGGTTGCAATGCTTTTCAAGCTCTTGGCAAAGGCAGTCAAACTTGGGGATCTTGGAATCTGGATGGTGTCAGGATGGCCACTGCCAACACTGACCACAAGGATGACAGGCTGTGAGGGGTACATTTTCTGGGCTTCTGCCACAACCAGGGAGGTTGGGTTGTTGTTCCAAACACCTCCACCAATGTACTTTGGCCTCACCCCTCCCCAGCCAATTTCCATTGGTTTGAACACTCCGGGTGTAGCAGAGGTGGCCCGGGCCGCTTCCCATATTCTGCAATCAAAGGCCGGCTCCTCTGGGGTGTTGTATGAGCGAAAAAGTTCAGGGATACCGGCATTCAGATTGCTTTCATGCATGGCACACACAAAGCTGGGGGTTGCATCCAGATAAGTGTAGTTTCTTTTGGATGACAGATAATTACACTCACGTCTTGCAGGCATGTGGACTGACATCTCTCATCTTTTCTTCTTGAAATATCTGCCTGAGCACTGCTTCCAGTTGGCTTGCTTTGAATTGCTCGGCAGGTCCCCTTTTGGGCTGAGGTCGAAGCTTCTCATAAGCCAAAATAGAAGCAGAGATCGGCATGCGGAGGCGGCCGAGCATCAATGCGACGATACTGTAGGGCACATCAGTTTACAGCATCTTGCCATGAAACACCACTCACCCTCCCATGCCGCTACCTCCGATAATCTCGAAATAGTCGCATGGAGCAGGAGTCGTGTCAGAGCCAAGGGTAGCCTGCACTCGATACATCATTTGCTGAAGTATGAGTAATTCAGACAGAACTCCCGCTCCGCCGCCATCTGGCCAATTGTGAGGGTCAAAGTGAATTCAAGCTGGGAGGTGCGAGGACATTACCGAGGGACAAAACCCTCACCCCTTTATGAGTGGCATCATTGTTCGACATCACTGTGTCCTTTTGCTCCTCTGCAAATGCCCACAGTCGGTAGATAGATGAGGTGGGAGACAAGCTGCGGGGGAAGTGAGACGTGGCAGAGAGGGCGGTGCTGATTGTTATCACTTCCCATGGTGTAAATTTGAACCACTTCTATTGCCACGGATCCAATGGACCCGACAGAACCCGAGAGTGGAAACCTCTAGTTAGGTCGCAAGAGCACCCCTGCGCAAGATATCCTGCACTCAAGGCACAAGTCAGCAGGAAAATAGGATCCAAAGGCAAGGGTACTGTCGTAGTCAGATCGGAATAGTAGAAGGCCCCCAAACTATTGCTTGGTAAAAATCTACGATCAAGGTAATGACCACATGCTCGGTAAATGTCCTCCGACAATCAATCTGTCATGTCACAACAGGCGCCCGGAAGCTCAGTGTCACTGCGGAGAAATTCCATGCCACGGACCTTGACAACCATCACGAGACGGAATGTCCTGTTGCTCCGGGATAGAAATAGGATCCAAAGATACTGTCGTAGTCAGATCGGAAGGAAAGAAGGACTGCCAACACGAGGTCCCAGCGCTGGAACGGCCGGTGCCCGTACCACATACATAAGGCATAAATGTATGCTACTGATGTATCTAATTTCCACCGTTGTGAACTAGCCCGTCTCCCATCTATTACAACTTCCCGGCTCATGCGACAATCTCATTCGATTATCATCCACAGGCAGGATGATCAGCGCCAACCTGGCTGTAACACAGACCAGGAGTCAGAAACTAGTTCTCCAGTTCCTCACATAATTCACGTTTTCGGGTGGACTCAAACCACCACCTCTCTGAGTTATGCACGGATCGTCCGGAATGCACAAATCGAGTGAGCGAGCGACCCTCCTCTGCTCCATGAAGACCTGACTGCGGAGCTGCGACGCGGCGTACGTGGGTACTCATCGGGAATTCCACACGGTGAAAATGGATTGCACGTAGAACCTGTGAATTACAGTACAACGGGTGCCACGAGGATATATCGGTATCCACGAGGGCCCAATTTAGCTGCCCGAAGCATTGATATAGTCTCCCTGAGGCAGAGTAGATCAGTCCCCTTCAACCTTCGTGCCTCAGGATATTCCTTGATCTGACGTCTGCTTTTTGATCTACGGCGCTAACGGTTGCCTGGTTTCAGACTCCGCTGATCTCACGTGTTGACCACGCACAACCAAACTTTCCGGTAATTAGAGGCCGTCGGACGCGTCTCCAACGCGTCTACCTTGTCCGAACCCACATCTTTACATCTCTACATGTCTCAAATTAATTTGAAAATACTCGTATCGCTATCTCCTGCCCACTATCATCCTCACCAGAGCCTTCTCCGAGTCCAGCATGGAAACACAGAAAGATGCACTGAAATCCCAGCAAGTCGACGAAATGAAATGCCAAGGGGCTGAGGAAGTAGTGAAGGAATTTTTGGCTGCAGGAAAATTTGAGCCAGGCACCATCTATATTGTGGAAGCGGACAACTTAACTGCGAAGCGGGTTTTGGTGGTACGTGAAAACCCATCCTATAAATGGAGAAACCTGACTCAATTTTGCAGTCTGGCAATGTAGGAATGGGTGCCAACATTCCAGACAACGACAACGACAACGACAATGACAACCTTCCAGAGCTCGAAGTTGTGGGCCAGTGAGACTATTTGGGCAAAGTTCCGGAGGAAAAGGGGAAATCAATTCAACTTTCAGGGCAAGAGCAGCAGAAGAACAAGGGGGAATTTGGAACTGTGGAGGCCGATAATTAGGGACGCACACTACGTAGCTTTCCACCTGGAAATCATACAGGGGAGATTGAGATAACGGCACGTGGGATCAAGTCACATCGTGTAGATCCACTCGACGCGCTCTACACCATGGCGGACGCGGCGGGCCCCCAGCAGCAACACCAGTCATTGACCCGCCCTTTGATTGGTCTAAGCGACGCGACTATACCTGGTTTTCGGCGTGCGGTACAAAAAAACTTCGAGATGAAGTAACACCTTTGCTGGACTTCACTCTCGGTGATTTCCAAGTGAACTGTCCGTGCAGAGTGCTAGACGGGCAAGATGTCCTAGTCATTAGCGCCACAGGAGACGGAAAAGCGCACTGATATACGTACCCCTCCTGGTCCGTAAAGGAACCATTTCCATTGTGGTGTCTCCGACAAACTTCCTTCAGCGGGACATGGTCAATTTAATTTGCATTTTTCGCGTCTTTCATGCATCTAATCGGACCTACAGGTTGCCAGCATGCAGAAGAAGAACCTCAGCGCCCTCGCAATCAACTCAGACACACTCACCGCCACTGCCCTCACTTCTCCGGCACGCGATCTTTGGGCCGAAGCAAAGACAGATGCATACCGCCTAATATTCATCGGGCCCGAAACCATGAAGACCGCCGAGTACCAGAGCTTTATTGCAGACGAGAATGTTCGCGCGCGCATCGGCCAATTCACGGTCGATGAACTTCACGCTGCTGATGAGTGGGGCATCGACTTTCGAAAAGATTTTCAAGATATCCCGACAATGCGGCCGCGACTTCCGGATCACACCACTTTTGTTGGGCTGTCTGCGAGCATAGAGCCGGGCCGTCAGTTCAACTCGTGCATAAAGCTCATGGGGTTCCGACCTGGGTTTCACCTGGAGAAGAGGGATTGTGAGCGCCGCAACGTCTCGCCGATTGTGCGGCCCATCAAATACACAACATCGGGCCTCGAATTCCGCGATGTCGGCTGGCTGGTTCCATCAACCATTACCAAAGCTTCCGACATCGGAAAGCACCTCGTCTTTGTGCAGCAAATAGACCAGGGCCATCGTCTTGTGGACTATCTTCGATCCCTACTTCCGCCTCATCTCCAGAAGGATGCCCACCGCCGTATTCGTCACCACCATTCGCTTGCTTGCCCCGACTGTAAAGTGGAGGGTATGGAATCACTATACAAGTGCGGGGAGGACAGGGATTGCCTAATTCACGTTTCGACGGACGTGCTTGTTGTAGGGGTCGACATCCCCGGCCTCGAAGAAGTGGTCCTTTTCGCCGACATTGCGAGTGCTTCGGCACTTGTCCAACGCGCAGGGCGACCGGCACGCGAACGAGGGACGACCGGCCGTGCTTATATTTATGTTACGAAGGCCGATATGAAGGACGCGATGGAGTACGTCAATTCCGAGGCGGGAAAGCTGGATAAGCGAGTGCTGACAGCCAAGGATCCCACGTCGCATGTACGAGCCGTGGAAACGCCAGAGCCTGTCACAGAAACTGCATCAGATCCTGTCGAAAGCAGCCTTGCAGCAGCAGCACCCGACGAGACGCCCGCAGCACCTCCGCCCTTGCTTCCAAAACGGAGAATCCACCAGCAGCGACCACCTCGGCAGCCCAAAAAGCCAAGAAGTCGAAGAAGCCAGGTACAGAAAAGACCCTAGGCACGGTCGCAAAACCGGGACAGCGCACTTGCATATCATTACTGCTGGTTTTCGCTGTGCATGCCTGTGATCGGTGCATTACCCGCCAACTAAATGTGGTGTATGGCAACCCCGGGGTGGACAAGGATTGCGGGCGGTGCAGCTCATGCGTCGGAGACCAGGTGCCTGAGCCGCGTGAGGTGGTAGTTGCGGACAAACCTGATGTGGATCTCCCGGACACGGAGATGGAGGTGGAGAAGGTCCCAGGGTACATGAAGCCACAAGTCAAGGACCTCAAACTCGCCGCTGAGAAGCTCGAGACATCTGCACGCACAATCAGATGGAGTCAGCCGCGACGCGCTGACGCACTTTTCGTGGGTGCAAGAGTATTTTTTACCTCCGGATGTTGTCAGTACAATCACTGCTGATTTTCTCCATATTAAATCTGAGGCCATCTTCAAACTCCGAATATGCCATTGGAAGCATGCAGAGGAATACGACCATGCTCTCGGGGATTTCGTCAAGATTCTGGTCGATGATCTGCGCACAGAACTCATCACGCGCCACGCCAAATCTCTCGCAAAACAACGCGAGAAGCGTTCCCACAAGGCCATGGTGGACGCAGGCCTTGACCACATCAAGAAAGTAACACTCCTGCTGGGACCCCGCCCAGCCGAGAGTGTCGAAGGTAGTACCGGCTCGGAGATTGATAGTGCTGATGATATCGGAGCGGAGGTGCCTCCAGCCGAGTTTTATGCCAGCTCGCCCAAGAAACGCGTAGCAGAGCAGTCTAACAGCCAGCCCTCCGAGTCTGGCTCACCCAAGAAGCGCAAAGCTGAAGATTTGGCGAACTCCGAGCCCGCCAAACGGCGCAAGAAAGCGGTGAGTAATTTGAGGCTGACTTGCTGTCAGACACTAAATTCTTGACCAAGAATAAAGAGAACGAGCTTCCGGCGAAGAAGAAGCCGAGAGCGGCCGCACCACGCAAGAAATCGGCCGCTGCACTCGCTCCGAAGACGACACGCATCAAATCTACGCCAATCCAAAAAAAGAAATCTTAATTTATTAAATCGTACGTCGTGCCTACTCAGCTTCAGAATCAGAGCCCTCATCTGAATCAGAATCATGTCCCCCACAGTGCAAGAGACCATCCACAACTACATTGGGAAGAGGTAGTTTTTCCGGGGCTCGGGATTCCTGTTCCTGTTCGGCGTCGTCATCCGCATGGAGATTCCCTGCGTCTGCTAGAGTTCTTTTAATAAACTTTTTTACCTTGCCGTCAGCCAGCTTGATGTATCCCGCCTCGAAGTCGTCGTTGGCTTTGTGGCCGAGATCACGGCCGGCGCGGAATTTGTGGAGCTGCCGTTCGGACATTGCCGTCGCCAATTCCTTCATGGCAGCCTCCTTCTTCTGCCGCTTGTGTCTCCCACCCCTCTTGCCCAATCCCATAGCTGACTTCATCGTCTCATTCGCCTTGGAGAAGGCGCGAATATTGTATGAAACAACCTCCTGGTAGAAGGAGGCGCCGAATGAGGCATCTCCCCGCTCAGATGCCTTCTTGAGGAGCTTGATATTATGTTCTTGAAGCTGATCCATCGGGAAGCAGTCGCCGCGCTGCGGTGTAAAGGTACAAAGCCAGTTGTTGAGGACCGCGTTTTGAAGATTCTGCGAATATTCATATTGAAAGTTGCAGGCGATCTCAAGTAGCTCATTCGAGTACTTGTTCTTCCCGCAACCGGTGAAGGTGAAGGTCCACACCTGAGACCGTTCAGCAAAATAAACAGGCACTGTACTATTAAACTCACCGCCATAACGTTCATGGCCCGACCAATATCACCATCAGAGACGGCATGCTGAAACTCGTAGTGCGGCATCATGTCACGGAGACGGAGAATGACGTTCGCGAGAATCGCATCGCCAAGCGGCAGCGGATCCTCGGGATCGTCGATATCCATTGCATCGTCGGCGGGAGGAGGTCGGGGCCATGGGTCACCCCTCGCAAATTGATGGCCATCATACCCGAATCGAGCCATCTCGGAGGCTTCTGTGGTCAGATACAAATCGACCAGCTGCTTGCCGAGCTTCAGAAGGTCTTCAATTTCGACAGGATTCGCCGTGAAATACGCATCGAGATTATCGGTTTTGAGGTAGACCTTAAAAGTTTATCAATTGAGAACTAGTAAAGATATTGCGATGCGTACTTCCAGCAATCTATGATCTCGGCTTTCACGGTGTCGAAAACGAAGTTCTGGGTCGGGTAGTAATCTGGCCGCTTCACATCCTTGATCGTGCGCTTGAGAATAGTGTTAATAAAATAAAAGGAAGACATGTCGCCCAATGCTGTCCGACCCCAATGCGTCGAAAGAACACGTTCGAGGTCGGCCCAACCCATATGCCAGAGCTGTATCAAGGGCAGAACCCAGCCGTAACGCGAGTAGCCGTGAGGACAGTCTGCAAGGAATCGTTGCAAGGTCCGGATCTTTTCCACCGTAGACTGATCGCCGCCAACAATAATCAAGAGCTTGTCCACTTCGCTCTTTTCCATCCCAAGCTGTCTAATGATCAAGTCATCAAGCACGTCGCGGTTCCCTTGCGTCGTCCCCTCGTCATGTCCAGAAGTGGCGAGCGGGTGGATTGAAGTGACATAGCCATCGGGCATCTGATGCTTCGCGTGCGTTGTCCGAAAACGGAGATTGATGAAGGTTTGGTGAGGTGAAAGGACCGGGGCCTCCGCTATTAGGAAGGTGAGAGCGTGCAGGGCCATCACAGCGTTCAGCTCCGGCATATCGATGCGTCCGAGAAGCACCTCGGTGGTAAGCTGTTTTCGGAGCCCCGCGCTCCTCGCATCTTTCAGGGCCTGTGGATCAAAGGCCTTTCCCACATCACAATTCATCAGCTCTACGAGTGTAGCCGCCGTCCCGCTGTCCATTGCATCGCGCTGACCGAGGTCAGGATCCCACGCACGGTGCATTCGATTAATGTTGTCGTAAATGAGAAGGAACGCACGCTGGCGTGCCTTCTCGCGGATGATTAATTGTGCGGAGGCGGACAGCGCGCGGAGCGTTTTTAGGACAGTGGTGTACGACGCCGAGAGGCCGATGCGGCTCATGACAGTGAATATGGAAGAGGATGCATTACTGGCAAAAAGCCAGATCCCCGCGATCTTCCGCAAGAGCGAAGAATGCAAGTTTCTGGCGTACATGAGCATAAGAAATGTAATGACAATAATCTGTACCAAAGTCCGTTAGTATCTGCACATGCAGAGCAGTTGGATGGAAACTCACAACTACGGAGTCCTTCCGATTTCCACCAGAGACGGGCGCGGGCCGCGAGAGATGGGTAAAATAGGGTGCGCTGTTTTGCGGAGATGGCCGCATGGCCTGGCTCAGCGCGGCTGGTAGTGCCGCCGGCGCCAGCATCCGAAGGAGAACAAACACTCGGAGCTCGATGGGCCGGATTTCGTTTGTCAGGGAAAAGCCATGAATAAAATCCCACGTTGTTTGTTCCTTCGAGAGATGGAAGCCGCCATCCTTTCCAGAGATGTCCTCGGAGGCCTTGCTAACATAGCCCTCGACCTTTTGGATCGCCCACTCGGACAGGAGATGGCGGGCTATTCTGGAGCCGCCAGCGGGGGTCCGCTCGTCTGCAGCCTCGCCAGGCTTAAGGCGGATCGCTTTGGGCGCGCTGTCCTTGTTGGAGTACATGAGTTTGACGATATGGTCGGGCTTGACCGACATTGTGCCTCCCAGGAATGCGGAAGCCACTTGAGCATGTCGACGCGACCGGCTTAGCTCTCCAGGGCCGGGGTTCGTAAAGAGCTTCTCTAAGAAGGAGCCCAGAGTCCACCCCCCGCGCTTCATGCGTTGGAGAATGCGGTCGAATCGTCTTGTCAAGGCCGCGTTGTAAGTCTCATTGAGTAAATCTGCGGCCCAGGGCTCGCAGACTTGGATGCACTGGTTGGCATAGGTCCGCGTCGTAGCAGTAGCCATTGGCGCTGCAGCACTGGCAGGCAGCATAGGAGCAGTCCCTTGTGGCGCAAACAGTGGCGGCGTCGGCGTCGGCGAGGCAGCGGTTGCTTGCTCCTGGGAAGTTGGCGGGGTATCCGAGGGATGTAGGTCGGGGTCTCCGTTGATTTCTGGGGCCATTGGAAGGGTATGTATTGAGAGACGACACTGTGGGTAGAAGATGCACTCGGCCTGAGTGTATGAAAACACTCAGCCTGAGTGTATCAAATCACTCAACCTGAGTACTGAGGTCACTCAGCCCGAGTGGGATAATACACTCATGCTGAGTGATTTTCGGCAGAAATTACACTCGGCCTGAGTGTATTTCACACTTGGGTTGGGTGACCTCAGTCACTCAAGCCGATTGTATTGTTCAGTCAGGTTGAGTGTTTAAAATGGGATATATCATACTACATAATTACAGCGCTACGTAGCCGATCTCCGTCATCAATGCGCGCCGGCTCCTTCAATTCGCTGAATTACCCTTGGATTAGACTTGAATCGAGGGACAGCTGACAAAGAACATATTGATTACTCACCAGTCGTAAGTCAAAAGCCACCATCCCGTGGATTCTACAGGCGCTCAAGTCGTCAAAAAAAAAAAACCGGAGGGGTAAAAGAAGAATGAACATACTGCGCAGACATTGGAGCTGGACATTGAAGTTGGGTTTCTGTTGCTGGCTAGGAGCGGAAGAGTCGGAACGGAAGGTACTTGCTATTTCCGCGGCAGGGTTGATGATAGCGGCACGAATAAATTAGGTCTAGAGTGTAGACGCTTTGGAAACTTACCTAGTCGCAAAATTCTACCAAGCGAGTTCAAGTATATAGTTAGATCCCCATCCATCAAGCCAGAGAGCGCGAGAAGACGTGCGGGAGGGAACTAGGCAGATGGACATCAAGATGGGAAGAAAATCATGGCACGACAGAAAAGGGGCTGAGATGAGAACATCGGCGGCAGATGAAGGGTGGATGATGCCCGCGGAGGACGAGGCCAATCAATACATAGAAGCGAGTGGGCGGAGCGATGCAAGGAAGAGAAAAAGGCGGGGCAAACGCGAGGGGGGAGGGAAGGAAGTGCATGAACGGCTGTCCAAATGACTTGCTGCTCTTTAACCGTGCATGCGTGTCTCGTCGACGAATGGAACTCAAGCTTGATGCATGGGTCAGTGCGCCCGTCAAGACAGGGCAGAGCGTTACGTACCGTGTAAGTCTTTGCATTTCAACACGGTGACGGTTTGGGACTCTATGACGCGTGCGGGAGCGGAGTCGCGGGAATACTGCTTTGTGTTACTTCAGCTTTTTGTAAAGACTGCGTACATGAAAGGAAGACGCACCTCGGCCAAAAGCTCTCCATGTAGCCCCTCCCAACACTTCACATCGACTGAAGCAAGCACTCCAAATCGCCGAGTATGCGCCCGTGCCGGCCGTCAGCACCTCAAGTAAACCACAGAAGGAGATATGAATACGGAGAATGTGTAGTAAGAGGATAAGGAACAAATGGAAATAAGAGGCAGGCGGAGGTGCAGGATATGTCGAAGATGGAAATACGGATGCGGAGAAGATGGGAGGGAGTAAGGGAAACACTCGGGGAGGAAATACAGGAAGCACGGGTGACTAGTCATAGGAACGACCGAGAAAGAGGGGCGTTTTTGCGGGTGCAGAAGGAATGGAGGGTGAAAGGAGATCTGGGACGGGACAAAAAGAGAGAAAAACATACCTATGACCCTTATCCGCCACCCTTATGCATGTCGCCTATGGATATTGTATCTGCTGCATTGCTCATCTGTGAACAACCTGGATAATGGAGGGAGAGACGAGCGGCACAAGCACGAAGTTGTCGATCAGAGAGGGCGCGAGGGTGGGCTGGAAGGTCAGACAGATAGCACAGAATTCACTGGCGAAGAACAACTCACCGACGAGGATCTCAGCTTTGAAGACTTGAGTCATCGTGAGGTTGAGGATCTAAGAAGGTATTTGGGGTTGTTAGTCCTATGAATTCCACATAAATGCCTCAGACGCGCTGGTTCCCCATCCATCCCGCTGGGGTCCCAGGTGTGAGTCAAATCACCACCGGGAGGGGGGAAAAACAGTGCGGGAGGGAACTAGGGATGGCTCACCATGAAACCAGTTCGTTCTTGGGTGATTTGTGTTCCATAGGGTTGAGCTACGCGCCCTTGTTGGTGAAATCACCGAAAATCCTGTATTTGGGCATTGACGGACCAATTCGGGCTCAAATTGCGGTACTGATGGGCTGAGAGCATGGTGTAGATGCCTAGGGATGGCTTGAGTCGGGATGAATGGAGAAAAATCGGGAGTGTGCAGCTAGAGCGTGCAGAAGGGTGGCTGCAGGAGAAGAAAGGGGCGACCACGTGACAGTACAAATAGCGCCAAATAGCGCATTGACGGGCGGACCGAAAATGTCCCCAGTATGCCACCTGCGCTCCACGTTCTATAACCACATGGCGGACGAAAATTATATGCTCTATTACACATGTAAAAACTACTAAGGGCTCCCTGGAGCAAAGCACAAGTGAACAATGTAACAAACTACAGCACAATAACTTCAAGTGGTGGTGGGCAATCGATTGGGCCATCAATTTGATGGCTCGTTTAGTTGCCGGATTGCCGGCCGCTTTTATTGACCCAAATCTTGCTGCACGTTTACAAGACTTTTTTATATAGAAAGTGATCATTGACAAAAACAAAAGTCTATCTCAAATTACGAAATCTAGTGAACGGTCGAAGGAATTGGCGTTTATCCATGAAACCAGAGAGATCCGAACCTATTGCGTCCCAAATTGAGAGGCAGCATTAGCAAAATGTTGGAATTTTTTCAATTCCTTCGACCGTTCACTGCGGAACATATATTCGATTCAATTTGTCACCGGGAGGTATGCACGAACAGGCCTGTGGCAGCCTGAAAACGTGCAGCGAGATTCACCTCGATTGATTGGGTCGGTCACGTAGGTCACACCTGTCACTCGACCCTGACACGGTCACTTGACTGTCATCTTCGCGCTCGCGTTCGTCCAGCTAGTTCTCTGCTCCACATTCGGCCTCATCAAACGAGCCAACTAATCTTCCTTCACACCTTAATCTTTCCTTCAAGTCCCGTAAGCCGCTCAAAGCCGAGATTTTCACAATATTTCTGTCAAGCTGACTGGAAGACTGCACAGACTGCCTCTGTTCTTCATCGCGTTCTGCTCGCCCCAACGATATCCCTGTATCGGTGCAATCATACTGTTGCCTGTTTTCGCTCCTTTCTTGACTTCTTCCGGGCTCTCCTCTCATCGCACCATACTGCTATTTGGACGTACTTGTTTTTCGGACAGCAACTGCATATTTTTATGTTAATGGAACTGCCACTGGCACTTGGTGCGTCTCTGAAATCATCCGAACGATAACTCCTGCTGATTTACTGTGTGTAAGACCCACCCTCTCCCTCACGATCAAATTAACTCTACACATCACGCTCGTTTCTGCCGACTTTCCCCCCTTTTCCTTCGGTAATGGGCAGTGAGAGGAACTGCCGGCGCCCTAAGAAGAAATCGATAGCTCAGAAAGCTCAGCTCTTAGAAGTTCAAGCTGCAAACAGTCACCACAAGACTCTCAAGAAACAAAACCCGAATGTAGCACAACAGCTAAAGAAGACAACGAGGGTCCTGAAAGAGACGCAGGAACGTTTGGATCAGTCGATTGAAGAAGTCGCCGATCTTTCTACTGCTCTCGCATCGACAGAAACCAGACTGGAGCGCACACAAGACCAATTGCAACGAACAGTACAACATAATATTCAGCTTTATCAGGAACTCCGTGTCGAGCGAAGAAAAGCACAACGCCTCCAACGTGGGAAGATAGCGCTCGCCAAAGAGTTAAAAGAAACCAAGATCTCTCTCTCTGAATCGCAGAAGACTGCTGCTCTTGCCATCGAAGAACGGAGCCGCGCTCTCAATGCGCAAGAACTCGCTAATGCTGCATTCCGTCGTCTCTTAGACCGATCGGATTCAGATCTAGCCAAATACAAACGACTCGTTGACGACTCTCGGAAGAAAACACGCGCGTTTCAAATGAAGAATTTACGCTCAGTCCGTGGTCGCGACAAAGCTAAAAGCAAGGCACGATCTGCTACAGAACACTCAGCTATGAAGAAACCCTGGAGCTTGAAGAGAAACGGGGCTTACACTGCTGAATCGAAAGCCTTGGCTCGCATCGTCGAAAAAGCTGGTTGCTCTCAAGGAAAAGTCGGCAGAGTAATCCAGGCTGTCGCGAAGGCTGCGGGAATCGTCGTAAAGGGGACCATGAGCCGTCGAACAGTACAGCGAGCGCTGATAGAGGGTGGTATCGCTGCACGCATTCAACTTGGCCATGAAATGGCTCAGGCTGACGGTAAGCGGGGTAATTTCATCGACCACACGCGATGCTGAGAAGCGCCAGGAATTACCCTCAGTACCGACGCTACCTCCTTGCGAGGCGAAAATTACGAAAGCGGCTTCGTTATGATCAACAAAGGCCCGACTCACCAAATGCGACTGTTTTCCCTTACCTCCACAACTTCACACACCAGCGAATCTCAGCTCGAGAACATCAAGTCACAAATAAGTCTGATCTCCGAGCTCTACCAACGAAGCCCCCTTGGCCGCCGCTCCCACCTCAATTTCGAAATCTCCGACTTCCTTCGCCTCTTGAAAGGAATGAATGGCGATCATGCTGCTGACATGAAGAAAACTTTCCGCATGGTCAGAGAGTGGAAGGCTGAGGTCTGCAAGATCCTTCTGGGATACAACGAAATCTACACGATGAGCCCCGAAGAAATCCTTGAAATTGTCGAAGACATCCAGAAGAAAAACCTGAAGGAGGTCGGTGGTGAGGCAGCGTGGGAGCAGCTCTCAGACGCGCAGAAAGACGTCCTCAGCAAGTCCTCGATGGATTCGCTCGCCTTTCACATCGGGGAAGAGGCATTTTCGCAGCTTTCTCCCGAACAGAAACATGAATTCAGCCTATTTTTTTGGGCTGGCTGCTCCATGCACAAGGAGCTCAATTGCTGTCGGGCGTTCAACGAAGGGATGATGGAATACTACGAGAAGAACCCCGAAATCGAACCCCCTGTTTTACTCGCCAACCGGGACAACGACGCTACGATCCGGCTTGCGGAAGAGACAGGCCAGTCAACAGCAGCCGTCCAGCGCGCCCTCAAGGTCTCCGAACGTGGTGCCGTGAAACTAATCTCCTTATTCGGTGCGCTCGTAAACCATAAAGACGATAAAAAAGGTGTTCACGACATTTACGAAAACTACTTCCGCGATGCGATCGGTGCCGGCGTTCGATTCCCGGATGTCAGCAACACACGGTATCAATCTAACGGACTGGGTGGCGCTCGCATCATCTCGTACCTTGAGGAGCACCGCAGATTCATGCAGTTTCTCAAGGATAGCAAAGTCAAGCGCGCGCTCAACCACTTGGAGCAAAACATTGTCAAAGGTCTCAATTGCCCCAAGACCTTGGCGCAGATGGTAAGCTTGGTTTTGTTCTGCATGGCCGTTATGCACCCGTATGCACTCCGGGTTCGCGGTGAAGGTACCGAGAATCTGAACATTCTTGATCTGGGGCCGTTCCATGCTTCTGTGAAATCCCACATCCTAAAACTCATCGCCAACCCCGACCTCCTCCTCTCCGCGGCTCCCGACTCCTACAAATTAGCAACTCTTGACGGCCAGCCATGGAGCGATGAAAAAGCTTTTACCGAATGCATCAAACTCGTTCCCACCCTTCCAGATGTCAAAGGGCTCCTCCTTGCGGGCTTGAAGAGCGCCTTGAAATGCTGGGAGCGATTCACCGAGGAGTTTGAAGAAGGCGGGCTCATCGCGCAATCAACATCAGCGGAGCGAGAGAATGTGTTCATGCCATCAACAAATGATGCGAATGAGGGACTCTTGGGGATGTGGCGGCGCTTTTCGCGCGAGAGCCCGAGCTCCACCGTTGGTCACTTTACAGACCGCGCAATGTTTCACCGCAATCACACGCAGGAGTTCATGGACGTGCACATGGATACCGCCGACGATCACCAATTCCTCCGCCAAGCTGCCCGCGAACTGGATGAGAGCGGCGTCGAACGAGCGAGACGTACGGAGCTCAACACTCACAAACAGCAAGTGGTCGATGAGAAGCGGGACAAGGACGAGAAGAACGCGGAAAAAGCCCGCCAAAAAACGGAACGGCTGGCCGCAGTTACCATCGAGCTGGATCGTACAATCATCGCAAAAATGACAGATGCCAAGCTGAAGGACCAGCTGGAGCTGCATCGACGCAGAGGGGATAAGGAGGTTCCAATCCAGGCGCGCTTCGGCAACAAAGCGGAGCGATTGGCGGGTCTACTGGCGGCACTGGATCGGATGGATGTAGCCACCTCTGCAGCTGTACAATCTGAGTAGTATTGTCTTGACAAAATATTGAATAGCCCGCCGAGTTGAACGTCTTCTTTGAACATGTTCCAATCAACCAAACTCGTCCAAAAATGCTGTAGAAAATTCGTGGGACATGAATGAGACTAGGGTTCAGATTGAATACCACTCTGAGCATCTCTTTCATCGTTTGAACGGCCATAGAAGCAGTCTCAGATGGTGTTTGCTATCCGAGCACACAACGAACACGAACCCTCAATATCAACATGTTTGAAAATAGAAAAAATTAGGTTTTTCTGCAAGTTGAGGGCACTCATATGGACTTCAGAATGAGCCAAAAAAATGGAAGGATTTGGATGATTTGCGGCCAAACGGCAAGGACGAGGCATGGGTCAACGATTTTCGATCGCGTCTCGATTAAAGGTTCACGTGACCGTCACGGATGATCGATTGACATTGCCCACCACCACAATAAGCATCTCAAGACTTTGAACGGGCAGCTTTAGTTCTAGAACGCGTCCCATATCCAGTGGCATCTTGTTCTCCAGATTTTACAGCATCATCCTTGACCTTCTATGTCCAAAAATTTAGCCAAGCACAAGGCAGCGCAACAAACTTACTTTCACATCCTCGGATTTTGTAGGGGCTTTCGTTTTTTTTTGGTTTTGCAGCAGGCTAATGGGGGTTAATATGGGCGTTGATAATTATCTTTTGAAGCTCACCTCAGTGAAATCATCCAGGCTCAATGTATTCTTTGGCTTTGGTTTTGGCTTTGGCCGTGGCTTCTGCTGCGGCTTCTGCCGTTCAAGAGCTGGATGAGGTGGTTAAATCAAAGAAGGACTTACCGATTCATCATTGCCATTCGATTCCCCATCCTTCATGTCGATCTAGAGAGGCACATCAGAGCAGGATCAAATGAGTAGAATAAGACAAGAACACTGAGCGCAGGTTTTCGGTGCCGAGGTGGTGCAGAAAAGAAAGGATTGTCACGGCCCTTCATCGCCTTGATGTTCTCTCGGTGTAAGTCGTCAATTACGGTATCGTCGTCGTTGTCAGGCTGCATCACATCGCCAAAGTTGCTGCTAGCATCGCGGACGTCGATTGCCTCCTCGAGGTCAATGCTCCTGTCCTCCGCAATCAACAAAGCGGCGGTTAAAGGTGTCAGAATAAATTCAATGAAATCTTTGAGTGGAATCAACTCCGAAGTCTCGTCGTAGTCATCAAGGTCATCTGCATCATCGACTATGACTTTATGGAGAGTGCTGAATAATTTAATGCCAAGATCTTCTTCGCGAGCTGAGAGAAGACGGATGATGGTGGAATTGATAACGAATTCGCCTTTTGGCCCGTAGCTGTGAAAGAATGCTCAGCATGGTACTCACTAGCCACATCGACACCCGTTCAATGCATGAGTAAAAGACATCTTGGACTTGGAATTGCAAAAGTGAAAGATCTTGTGGTCGATATGCTCGAGAAAATGTTGCCAAGCGAGCGAGTCTTTCAAAATCTCGGGATGTTGTATCATGTCCAGGAGAGGTTGCCGAAGTTTCAAGATGCGAGCAGGGAGAGGTTTGTAATTGATCTTCAGCGGCCATTTGTTGTTTTTCGCCATCTTGTACTATGTGTCCTTCGATTTTTCTTGGCCTATCGCAGCGCAAATTTCGAACTCAAGAAAATGAACGCCGGGGCCGGAGCGGCCAACCTCTTGCACAAGCTGTTGACGTCGGTTGAACGGAGATAGGAGTCTTGTATTGGGCGTCTTGGGTAGCACTTCGAGACACATAAATGTGGGACAGTTGGATGGTAGGTCAGCCCAGACAAGATCGCGCAGCGGTTCATTCTTCTTGTTCTTCGAGGATGAATGAGCATCGGAATTGAGATCCATGGCATAATCCAGTTCATCAAGGTTGATTTCGGAATCGTCCACAGATTTGTGCTGCAGGCAGGTCAGATACATTCTCGTCTGCGGAAACTACGCACCTTCTTTCTGGCTTGCTTGTCCGCAGGGGCTTCTTCATTTTTGCGCTTTTTGGCCTAAAATCAATGTCAGGGAATGGTTTTCAGCCTCAAATTCGCTTACCTTGATCGGTGGAGTGTCGCTAGACACTTGGGGGTCTTTCCTCTTCTTCTTTGGCTAATTGATCAAAGTAAGAGATCATTGTGGCGCGCATATATCCACTCACCTTAGACGCTGGAGCATCAACCGACTGCTTGCCGATCATATTTTTCTTCATTGCCTATTGAGTCAGAGTCAGAGATTCATTTCAAGCGCATATACTCGCCCACATTCTTGAGTGCGATTCCCTTGAGAGGTTTGGAGTGCTTCTGCAACATTTCCATGCAAGAAATCAACAATGGGTGCTGATTCAGACGCATATTAGAGAGTTTGCGCAAAAGCCGCACGCAGCTTTTTTGCATTGCGCAAAGCCGCGGGGTTGATTTAAATTACTACCTTTAAAACCAATTCAAAACTAGTATTTTGGAGTTGGAAACTGGTCTGTAATAATACACAATGTCATGTTGACGCCTTGGTGGCCCAAGCGTGGAGAAATCTACATGTGACCGCATCAATACCGCTTTGATTTTCGCACACAAACTCGGCTGGTAGATCAAGATGTTGAACCAGCTGTTTAACTTCGGTACAGGTGAATCTACCGGGCTGTATGAGCTAAACGAGAATCAGATGAGGCCAGGAGAACGAACCGAAACTGTTCCAAAAAGACGGTTTTGCTGAGGGCAGCTAGATCAATCTTTCCGCCCAGCCGCATGCGGCCCCGAGATTGTGAGATCCATTCTTCGTCGAAGGTGTCAAGCAAGTTTGCAATAAGTCGATGAAAGCCCTTGGCGACGAGGAGAATTTGGACTTTTTCAGACATGGGAGAAAGAGAAAACACAAGCGAGTCTGACGTCATCCACGTCATACCTTCACTTTTTAGAGCACTACGGAGGAGTGCTTCAAGGCACTCAGCAGTAGCGTCAATACACTACTATTGAGTACTTCCATAGCAGTGCCCGTATATTGCAGAAAACCATATATATTCAATGCCCTACATACACAAAATGCCGACCATAGCAACTGGTACTATCCAACGTACTGTTCCACGGAAGTAGCAACAAGCTCGGCCAAAAAGCGAAGTAGAAGCGCCAACATCAGCCGTGTTTGGAAGGAAGAGGGAGCGAGAGACATACAGGAAGTAAAGATACACCGTGCATGCCAAAGGAGCGACCGAACTCGCAATTCGTGTACACGCGAGGTCGAAGGACAAGGAGAAAAATATTCATCAGCTCGGTACTAAAGTGACGCAATACAAGGTACATACCTTTGCATTTGAAAGTCACTCCCAGGGTCGACACGTCAGCTCCATCCTGGGGGAAATGAGCAAAAGAAAGTGGAAGGCGAGAAAGAGCCGATGACTGGCCGCGCTAAACGTACCTTCTCCCGTACCCGATGGCTCCATGCGCTCCGCCGACAGCACAGGCGCCGCCGGCCGTGGGCGCGTGAGCGAGTCGGCGGTGAAGCCGCGTAACGAAGAGGCGGGGACAGCGGGCGGCCAGGCGGGCAGTCGTCAATCGCGAGGAGAGAGGGACCTGGAGGCGACGGTAAAGGGGTGCGACATGGAACGACGGAACGCAAAAACTTACATAAAGTCACTCGAGCGCAGACGTATGGAACGCGTCGTCATATGGGCCGCGGCGCACTATCTTCCAGCTTCAAGCGCAGACGTATGGAACGCGTCGTCATATGGGCCGCGGCGCACTATCTTCCAGCTTCAAGTCTGCGACCGCGGCGGGGAACGTCGCGAGGCCCCAGTTGAGCAGAAGCGCACGTAGTTGATGCGCCTGCGGGAAGTTAAGGGCGTTAGCGAGTGCGAAGACGAGAGTCGAGAGGGAGAGGGAGAGCGAGCAGCGGCGCGAGGTGGGCCTAAGCGAGGGGTGAAAGACATAGAGTGAAGGAAGGAGGGGAACAAAGCAGAGGAGGACAAGGGTGGAGGGATCAATGGATGGACAATGAATGACGGCTCCGACGAGCCTGCCGCGAAGGAGTATGACATAGAGTCAAGCAAGAGGTGAAGGAAAAGGAGGAGCGAGGAGAGGAAGGAAGGAAAGAAGGAGAAAGACAACACAAGGGCAGCCAGGTGTGCATAATAAATGTACGTGCCTTGTCACCATCCACTGCGCGCCTCGCACTCCCCCAGTTGCGACGCGTACGACAAATACAAGCCCCTCCCTCCGTTCGTTAGTGCGGTGGGCACGTGGGTGCGCTCCATTTAGGCCCTCGTAACAGCCCTGGACATGGTGCAGAGTTAGTCAAGGTGGAAGAGATGAAGGAAAGCCAAGGAGGGGGAGGCATCGGGAGCGCGTGCGGATGGATGGTGTAAAGGCCAATGAGCAAAGCTGCGGAACCCCAGTGGGAGCATCGACGCAGGCATCGCTCATTGGGCAATGAGGGCAGAAATGGGCAAAAGAGGAGGGAGCAAGGAGCGATGAGAAGGAAGATAAACAAAGGCCAGCCACTCACTAACTTCATCAGGCTGCACAGTAGCCTGCCTTCCAAACGAGTCTGAGGTGGTGAAAGTGGACATGGGGGATAATATTCGAGAGCGCTGCGATGTGCGAAAGTGTTAGCGCAGAAGCCTTGAAAGCACAATGAAACCTAGCAAGAATGTTGGCGGTGACAAACGAGTGGGCCGTGGGTATTCCGACGCGACCTTTGGTGTCCAAAGCATGAAATGGAACTAGGAGAAGTGTATTTGAGGGCTGAATAGGCTTCGAAAGACGTAGGAAGAGACTTACGCGCCCTTGTTGGTGAAAGTCGTCCTTCGCCGATTACGGAGCTGGGGCTGGTAAAGAGGGGTCACAAAGCGGGGAAGGTATGAAGTATAGATGTACTGACCTGCTGAGACACACTTGAGGCCCCGATGAGGACGTTGCGGCGGTCGGCGAACACGACAGTGGAGGGAAAGAGAAAGGAGCGACGCACACGTGATCGATAAATATCACCAAACAAGGCCGTTGGCGTGTTTCAAACAGCGGCCTCGGTGGCCTCAAGACTTATGCAGGTATAATTTCGCATATTGACCGACTCAGTCGGGCTGCCATCGCATCCGAGAATCTCCCCAGAATTTTTCAAGCAATTAATCAACATAATTCTGTGCAATTAAAACTACAATGCGGTGTTTTTCGATACATAGAAAGCAATACCAAGCTAGCAATAATGAGTAAGGAACATTCAATCGGGTACAGAATCAGAGCAATTTTCAGGTCTGAAGGAAGGCGTCAGGAATCTATAACAAGAAATGAACCGAGGATACATACTTTGCGACTCGCGGATCTAGTATCGTGATTGTGTCTTCTCTTTTGCATGCGACGTTTTACTTGATCGGGGTTGCGTTTTCGCCACTGGCTGATACAAAGTTAGTGAAGCACGGATACAAGAAGACTCCGTACCGCGGGGAAATCATCAAGTGTGATTTTTCATACTTCTCCTTGCGACGACTAGGAACCGGTGATGCAACTTTAGTATGTTCATGGAGTGGGCTTGGGATCCTGAAAAAGGTGTCTCGGGAGTCAGGACTATCTTCAGCACTCGGGTCGATGTCATTGAAAATGTCGCCGAAATCACTGCTTTCCAACAGAATGGCGAATGCCGCTTCAAAGGTTGTTTCGAGATCCTCTGCGATGAGGGAGGCGGTGACGTAAGGAACCAGGACATAGTCAACAAAGGTCAGTGGAAATACGAGTTCGGAGTTTTTGTCGGGTTTGTCCCATGGGCGAGGTGTATTGAGAAGTGAAGCGATGGTCTGATAAATCTGGTCTTGAGGGAGCGTTCCAGTGAGCATCTTGTCTATGGTGGTCATAATAATTGCTTGACTCTTGGGGCCAAAGCTGGAAAGAGGTAAGGATTCAGGGTACGGCCGAAATTGGCAGGCAACTCACTATCCGCACCGCTTCATTTGTTCAGCCGCATCGGAGAAAGTACCCACGGCAGCACGAGAAAATCCGTGGACCTTGTATTTAATAGCATCCAAAAAAGCGAGCCAAACCGGGAAGCTCTCAAGCTCGCTATTGTCGCATGTGGAGCGGCCATCCACTGATTTGAGCTAAGGTACACAGTTTCAGATGGCAATTCAAGGCAGAAATGGCTCGACAGATTTGTCGTGTGAGTTCGTGAGCGCCGGAAGCAGCCTTGCCTTCTCGCGAAATCAAATCATGCTTCTGCCTGAATAAGAGCAATATTTCTTCAGTAGGTTCTTGAGCCACAGGTTCTTTGCAATAGTTTGGGGGGCAACAATCAGGAAGATTCGGTAGTGAGATGGCTGGGACCGGTCGGGGAAGGAGCATAGGAGTGAGTGATTAAAGCAATACAGAACCAAGATGTATGGAACCGGGCGCCCAAGCAGTACAGAGAGATCAGCGTCGCAAAGGTACTATCAGAACCCGGGAAACTGGAGAGACAAGCTTCAGATCAGAGCCTATTTGATGTGGGAAGCTGGGTGTGGACGATGAGATGTCCGCAGATGTGACCTGAGCCGGATGCGAGCTAGAAAACGCGTCGTTGCCGGGGCTATAGTGGTCGCGCTGGTTAAGACGTGATTTGGACGTGATGGCAAACAAACAGGGTCAAGCTTGGCAAATTCCGTACTCCAGCGGGAGATTTTTGGGGCCGGGGCGCATTTGGGGAGGGTTGGGGACCAAAGCACCTATATGAAGTGCTTTTGGACGGAGTGCCTGGAGAGCACTCAGCTGGAGTGCCTCAAAAAGCACTCCCAATTGATGCCCCTATTTGGAGTGCCTTTTTCGCGTAATAAGTGCTTACGCACTTCATGTAAGTGCGTTTACTTCCCACAGTGTGCCGCTGCCGACGACGCCGAGTAGCGCCGCGCGTCCGCTGGGGGTGGGGATGGGGTTGGGGCACGGGATGAGCGGGGTCGCGATGACGGTGGCGGGCGTCCTGGTCGGCGCGGCGCTGCTGCGGTAGCACTCGTGCTTTCGGACGGAGTAGTCCGACACCTCGCACGACATCGCGCACGCACCCCATGCCGCACACCGCCTCGCTCCGCACCCCACCTTCAGATTCCCGCCCGCTACGCCATCTCCATCTGTCTCACGATATCTACCCACGCACGCGCACGGACCTCCCTCTCCCTCTCTTACGCTGTCGCGGATACTTCCCGCTACCTGTCGACGATACGTATCTCGGATCCTCCTCTTGTCGTATCTCGGATACTTCTCCTGTCGTACCTCGGATACTCCTCTTGTCGCTGATACGCATGCGCATACGCATACTCTAGAGTCCCCGGTTGTAATCTGCCCTGTCCTATCTTGTCTTACCTCGTCTGAAAGCGATGTTTTTGGATTCCTCCCGTGCGAGTTGCTGCGTCTGGATCGGGGTAGGCTGAGTCTTCCTTGCATCGCGGCGCGCCGAGTCTTCTTTGGATCGCGTGTCCTGCTATGCATTGTGTCGGTGCGAGCACGGCTAAGTCTCTGCATCCCGTTCTCCAGCTTCAGCTCAGCACGTCCTCGCATATCTGCGCTGACTTCGTGCGTCGCCCGCTCTGCGCATACGATACGCACAGTACGCGAATAAACCTTACATTGCCACGGTATGCCTCCGGGCGGGGTCGCTCCTTCTCCCATTCATTCCTTTGAGACGAGCGAGAGCCACACTTCAGAGGCTCGCAGGTGCGCAATTCCATCTACAACGCGCCCGGGCGTACCTTACGCGGCGCGTGCAGCTCGAATGGCCCATGACCATCGCCCTGCGCTCGTCTACAATGCGGCGCGCATGCGCCGCTGCGGACGGCCATGTCTTGGGTGCTTCGATGATCTAGGCCCGCGCGGGAGGAGTCCATCCATCCCGGCATTCGAATGATGTCTGTGTCTTTCCTCCTGGGCGCCCACTCGCATTCTGATGCTCTCCTACCTCGGTACTCTGTCTGTTGAACCGCTTATAACTGGGCTATCTCCCGCTCCACCGGCTCTCCCCTCCTCCTCGTGGTCCCGCATCGCATCCCTCCACTCCCTGGGCGATCTCAGGCTCTGGTCTGCGCTCAAACACGTTCCATCTGCTGCGGCCGCGCGCCTCTTCCTGCCGAGCCCGAACGCTGATGGTGATACCTCTCTCTCCGACGACACCGACTCCGACATCTGGACTACGGAATCTGGATAAGGAATACATGTCCAGACACTCACATGGATATCTAGGTACCTTTCCAAGCGCCGCAAATCGTCTTCCCGCTTCCGCTTCCGCTTCCGCTTCCGCTTCCGCTTCCACATCTGCGTCCGACATCAACTTGTCTTGGACTCGTGGTCAACGTGTCTTGGGATCTTTCTCGACTTGTCTTTGAGTCTTCACGTTGTGTCGCGCCCCAACTTGCTCCTCCTCTCTGGAGCCTGCCTCATTCATTCATTGGCCCGCGCTCACCCGCTTCTCCTCTCGTCCAACAATTTTACACCAATTTACAGCAAATCTCTGCATCCCGTGCCACTCGCGCGCCCCACCCCTCCGCTCGCTTTCTCCGCCCATACGCACGCACACGCCCCTCGCCTGAACACGAGGCACGCACTTCGCCTGCAGAAAACGAGAGCATTCCGCTGAAAGAAAAACCAATGTGGTCAGCTTTCATGCCTCCGCGCGGGCTCGAACCGCCTGCTCTCCCGGATTCTTTTCTCCATCCTTCAAACGCGGGAGCGAGCTTCGTTGCTCCACGGAGGCTTATTGGCATGCATTTCCAATTTATTAGGTGGGCAGCTTCTGTGCGAATGCTGCCCGATGCACAAAAACAAGGGCAAACTCCAATGTCTTCGACCAATTAGGCCGTATACTGGCCTAGACTCACCTTTCCGTGCCTTCCGCGTCTATTCCCTCTCCCTCGCGGTCCTGTATCGCATGTACCCCGCGGCCGGGCGTACATATCCCGGACTGCAGTGCGGCGCGCATGCCCGCGATCTCGGTACCCCTGTGAATATTGCTCTCGACGTTATTACAAGCATCGACCAAGTCGGTGGAGATCTCCGTCCGTAGGCTCTCTCCCCTCCACTCGGCCTGGGATTTCGGATCCCCGTCCACCACGCCCATCTCCGTTTCCGCTTTCATTTCAGGATACCTCGTCATACACGGTACTCATTTCGCACTCTCTCTCGTCGCGCATTCCCTAATCCTTTTTTTCTTGCTGTTTTATATGCCGTGGTTTGCCAACACAGCTGCCGATGTTAACATCAGCCTGGAATTCCGGCAGCTCATTCAAACCTCAGCATTGAACCAAAGCAGCGCGAAAGGTGCTTGGAACGGGCCCTGAGGTTCAACGAAACTCGGGAAACTACAGCGACTTAACCTGTGAGATGCCACAATGAACCAAATGTTGCTCAAGCTCAAGTCAGCCGAGGTTCACTGCGTAGATTCGAATTTGTGATCCTATAAATGGAGCCATCGCATACAGCGTATACTCGCCGACATATTTTCCGTTCGTTCAAGCGTCTCCCACAATCCCCTCTCGAACCAAAATTACCTGTAAATCGCGTAATTTGAGCGAGTGCCGAGGGAGGCAGAGCACGCACCTGAATCTCGCCGATAGCGGCGACGACCTTCACTACCAAAGCCTTCCCTTCCGTTAGGCCTGCCTGGACCTCCGCTTCGAAGGGTCCAGCAGGGAGTTCGACGTCGGGGCCATTCTGAACTACGAGGTGAAGGAGGCCGTCGGCCATGGAACCCTACAAAAAATTCAGATGACACGCAGCGCGCCCTGTGGTGGGGACTGACCACCTGATAATCGGTGTAGACGACTGTCGGCACCTCCATCTCTTCAGTGTGTTTCTTGATAACTTCCTACATACACAATAGTAAGTGCATGGCGTAGAGCCGATCGAGGAGTGTACGTACATGTTTCCGTCCAGTCAAGATCTGCGTCGGCGTCAGTCTGAGGGGAGGACTGAGACGGGGCGATGACGTACATCAATGCCAACTATGTGGACTTTGTACCCGGAACCCGAGTTGGATGTTGACATATCCACGATTTTGACGGGGCGGCCTGAGAGGTGTTGACCCGAATTGTAGTAATAGTTATCTGTATTGGCGACGTACCATCTATCAACGTGAGGCCATTCTTCCTCAAGTTTACGCACGGCATGCGGGACCCAGAAGCATCCCCACTGGCACTTGTCTACATGGCATGGATGAGCGAAGGTTCAAGGTGAGGGGAGGAACACACCGCCTCGAGGTTGTCTTGCGTCGTGGTGCCGTTGGACATACCTCAGTCGCTGGTGCTGCTGGTAGTGAGGGATAGGAGTAAGTCTCGGAGCCGGAATTTGCCCCACTCGATCAACTCTTGTGTTTGTAGCCGTCAGACTGCGGCTGATCCCGATCGAGCGAATTTCAGCCAGATTCAACAAAAAGCACAGATATTATTGTTCGACGGGAGCGCGCAGCCCTCGTGGCGTAAAAGCTTGCTTCCCAAATCTAGCTCGCCTACGTACCCAAGTTTTAGGCAGTAGGTGAGGGAAACATATAAGCCACCTCGGCTTCGCATCAATGAGCACTCGCGTCATAATCACCCAATTATCCCGCACGCCGGAACATCTCCGCCCATCCACCTTGCGAACTCACTCCTCCGCAACGACAACCACACCTTTCCCGGTGGTCTCCCCCACGAGCGCGCGCAAAATCGTCTCTCCGACGGTGTCAAGGTGTCAAGCCCCCTACTCACGTCCTCCGCGTATTTGATCTCTGCGTCAGCGAGCAGCCGCGGGATGGCCGCGTAGAACTCGGCGTTGTATTTGGCTTGCAGTTGAAACACCATCACGCCGGAGATGATGAGCAATTTGAACAGGGTATAGCGCATGTTCTGCGGAGTAAGTTCACTTAACTCAACATCATGGAGAGAGGAGGAGAAGGAGAACCTTGATGGGTGGGTGTTGTATCCTGCCCCGGATAACATGAATCTTGGAGAGGATGTAAATTTGACAGACGAGCAGTTACCTGAGATCATTCCGCACTCCTACAGTTGCGATAACTCAGCACAGAGTACCAAAAATAAGAGAGGGTAGAAGGGCAACAGACCAAGAATCGCGCATTAATGGCCGTATGTTCGAGCGCAACATCGAGGACCTCGCCGCCCACATTGTCCCAGTACCTTCAACACCGCGCGTCAGCCCGCATATTTTCAATGATGGAAATGCACAGACGTACATGTCAATCGGCCCCTCACGCGCAAGGACCTTCCGCGTATCCGTCATCTTGTAGTCGAATGCCACATCCGCCCCGATCTTCATAAACTCGACCTTGACCTCGGACCCAGCGGGGGCGATGACCTTGAGGCCGTCGCGCTTCGCGAGTTGGATGACCATGCTGGTGCATGGCATCAAATTTTCGTCAGTGACTGGGCGTGAGGGCAGATGGGAATAAGGCGTACGAGCCAACCAGGCCTGACAGAGTCACCTTAGCTTTTGTTGGACGGAAGTGTGGTGATTCGGCATACCTGCACCTGATGTAATGAATACCGTTCGCCCTGGATAAACGAAGATTGGTATGATATGAAACATAGTTCAGCATCTCACCTTCTTGGCCTTCGAGAACTCCTTCCACTCCATGATCGCTGTCTTGCCTATATCACCCGACTTAAATATTGCGAGATAAAGTTAGATGAACTCGTTTCACACCAGGCAGTCCCGCGGCGTCGACGTACACAGTCTAGAGAAGCTTCGAGCCCTTCTCAAGGAGAGTTAACCCATGCATAGTGGGCAGGACGCTGTATTCCTGATGGGCTGGGTGTCCGCGCCATTAGTGGAATACTCAAAGATCAGCGAGGCGAGCTTACGAATCGGGCCATATATGTATTACCCCTTCGCCAGATCTGGATTTTGAGATGAAGGGAATCCGAATCGACGTATGCCGCGCCTATGGTGAACGCGGAATGGCGGAGAGCGTGGGCACTACGTATGGGTGGGATTATAAAACGCGTGCAGTGTACGACTGGATCTCAGGACTCCTCAGATGCCCTCAGATGCCCGGGTCAATGGAGAGGACGAGCGTCGTGATCAGGAAACTGCCATTGAGCGGCTCCGTGTCAAGATCGATCGTCTGAGATGCACCCGGTGGAGTTGAAATCCATCTGGAGCCCACGAAGGCCTCTGAGATGGATCGTGAGGCCGTTGTGAGCCCACAGGGGGAGTCGGATGATGCAACAGATGAACAAATCACCAAGAAATTGCTGAGTCTGCGGGCACGAGCAGCCAACCAGCTTGGGATTTCTCGGAGACGCCAGCTTGCATGGAAAACGACAAGATCCGCGCCAGATATCGAGGACCGTTGAAGAAGAATAGATTGGTCCTAACGGGGACTGAGGATTTGGCTGGTCGTGCTGGTGGGATCGCCGAGTCGTACAGCCGGCGCTTCTCTCGTGTGAACACGGGAAAAGTTCTAATAGAAAAAGAATCAGTAAAACGGAACGATGACTCAACTCAGCTTGATGTCGGATGGAAACTCGAGTGGGCGCGGCTCAGAGTAAGAGGATTCAATTTGGGGTGGTGGTGGTGCGATGGAAAGAACTAGAATGATTACATAATGGGACGGCTGCTCCCGTTCTCTTGGGACGCAAGCGAGACCATGAGAAAAACATGAAACTAAGGTAACATATGTAAGAAAGACCGTTCTAAACCCCTTGGCTAAGTCACCCCCTCAGCGCGCGGCACACCGGGAATCATGCAAAGACGTATAGGGAGATACGCGCTGCCCCCGCTCAGCGTCGGAGATGGGTGCCCAAGCCATCCCGAGGTCAATCCCAGGCATGATCCGAGTGTACTCACGGCGTTGGAAGTAGCTGTCGCCTCGGGATTGCTACAAGGTGGATATGGAGGAATTGAGGTGGAGAGGAAGTAGTGAAGGGATAGTCAAAGTAATTGCAAGCATATATCGATCCTGACCATATTTTTGGCGCCAAAGCGCGGGTATCCGACCAGATGGAAAATGGAAAGCTTGACAGTGTAATTGAGAACAAATTGAGCTGCGGAGATGGTGAAGGAAGTGTGTTGAAGGATAAAATCAGCGAGACAGAGAGGACGGATGAATAAAACAGAAATTGGACGCGCTATGTTGGTTTGTTTGGTCTGCACGTGAGCGCTGACAGCCCGCGGACTGTCCATGGTGTGACAATCGGCGTGATCTACACGCTCCGTGACTGGAACGCGACGCGACGCGACAGTTATGTAATAACTGGTTGGCGCGTTCAACCAGCCCATTACGCGAAGGCGACGAGCCGGGCGAGTCGCGCTTCCACACCGTCGCGGACTGCAGTGTATTCAGATAACTTTGATTTCGGTGTACGTCAGTCTCGTGTGCAAAGTTAACCAAATTGCGTACCTGCCTCGGACGAGCGATGAAAATGCGCAGGGTAGTCGGACAGACGCATAAACGGATAAATGAATTCGATGGCGAAAAGCACCCAAGTTACACAAGCTGCAGAGGTAGGCTGATGACAACCTCGGCATCCGGATCGTCAAGCGCACGCAACTTGTCGCGTAGCAGGGGGAGGTACCCGCGCTCTGTGTTCGTGTGGCCGCCTGTAATATAGGTGAGCACAGATCTCGAAGGTTGGCGAGGGGCGTACAGTGCGATCTCGCAGCCGGCGCCGCAAGCACCTCGTGCTAGGTACCAGCGTGAGCAAAAGGTGATGAGGTGGAGTGGGCTCACATGCTCCATCTCGCCGGTAAACCATTGCCCCATCGCGCTGGCCATGGAGCCCCCGTAGCCCGCGCAGATGGCAATGGTGCTCGGGCCACACGGGCGAGTACCCCACCCGAACTAGCAAGACGTCAAAAATCAGTCAAACATCGTGGAGAACAGGACCAGCTCTGCGAGAGGCGGAGGTTCTTTTTTATGCGGCCTTCGAGCACCCCATCGGGATGGGCGGATCGAACATCCGTCGCCCCCAATCGCCTTGGACGCGGGCTTCGTCTCGAGGGACACCACCTTCTGCGGATCCGCGCCTATGCATGATGCGAGCCGGTCGTTCATCCCGCCGAAGACGCCGTCGAGCGCGCTGTGCGGGTTGTGCACGGAGATGCCGGCGGAGTGTCGCTTGCAGCGGGGTGGCAAGCGTGAGGGATTTCAAGCCCGCGAAAATCCGCGTACGGTACGACAAGATCGTGGAGAAGCCTTGAGAGATGGCCTCGTCGCACACAGCCGGCGATACTAAGAGCAATTGGTTGAGGATTTGGAGTAAGCTGTGATCCATGACAAGACAGACTCAATGGTGAGTATTACGCGCTTTGCGGGGTTTGTTACCGGAGGTTCGCGGATTATCTAAGTCGGAATGCGCCCCCAGATCTCGCCAGAACAAGTCTCGAGAATAAGCGCTGGTTAGATCTCGAAATGGACGAAGCTTTCTCTAACATTGTCCCAGGATCCAGCAAGGACTGGAGGGGCGATGCACTGCATTGCACCGCAGACAGCTTTCGTGAAGATGCTGGACGCCATGAGACACACCAAATAAAGGAAAATATCGACCTAGGTCGAAATATTAGAGGGAATTGTATCAATCTGTAGCCAAATCAGATTCACGAAACATTGTTCTATTAGTTAGTCTGGAATTTACAATGGAAAGGCCCACAATCAGCGGCCCTTTCAAACTTCAGATGTTTATTGAATATTGATGAGATATGAAAGGGATGCTGAATGTTCATCATTCAGCAACCCTTCCAAAGCATTGGACAAAGCAAATTTCAATGCAGTTAAAAGGTGCATTGATCTTCTTTCTTTCAGTTTTTGCGGAAAGATTTACCATATAAGGCAATCTTTCCCAAAAAAAACTGAAAGAAAGAAGATCAATGCACCTTTTAACTGCATTGAAATTTGCTTTGTTCAATGCTTTGGAAGGGTTGCTGAATGATGAACATTCAGCATCCCTTTCATATCTCATCAATATTCAATAAACATCTGAAGTTTGAAAGGGCCGCTGATTGTGGGCCTTTCCATTGTAAATTCCAGACTAACTAATAGAACAATGTTTCGTGAATCTGATTTGGCTACAGATTGATACAATTCCCTCTAACATTTCGACCTAGGTCGATATTTTTCTTTATTTGGTGTGAGAGGAAGAAGAGAAAGGTGCGGCAAGGTAAACACTGTCAAATCACTGATCCCATCAAACGCGCCTTCCTTTCTCCCACCACCGCCGTTTGTGCTGGAGTAGTAGCGCGCCGACCAACTCGGCGGCGCTGCCCTCCCTGAGCGGCGTGTCATCGTGCAGTGCGTGCGCTACCTCCTCGTGTTTGTACGCAAGCTGACGTGCGCGGCAGCGAACTGCCTGGGTCTCGCCGCAGCGGCTGCGAGCTGCTCCTCCGAGGTCGCCGTCAACTGCTTCTGCGTGGCTCCGCTGTGCGTCTTCCTCCCCTCCTCCAATCTTTCCTTTAACCCTCCTCTGCCCGCAGCGCGAAGACCTACGGCGTCTCCCTCGTCGCCTGCCTCACCGCGTGCCCCTGCGAAGTGACCTCTGCCGAGGCCCTCGTGGAGCAGTTCCACGCCGCAGCAACGAACCCCACCTCTCTCTCCTTCCGCTCTTTCGTCCCGTCGTCGACCTCCGCCTCCGCCTCTGTGTCCTCGGTGTCGGGGTCCGCCTTCAGTACCGCGGCCTCGACGACGGCACCCGCGAGCTCCTCGCCGCCGCCGTCAACGACGAGTAACGCCGCGCTTTCTGCGCATCCGTTCGGGATGGGCGTGGGCGTGGGGATGGGGATGGGCGGTGTAGCAGCGAGTCTGGCGGACGTCCTGTTCGGCGCGGCGCTGCTGCGGTAGCATTGCCTGCTCCGTGCCGCATGCCAGTCGGGCACCTCGCACGCACGCCCGCCGTCTCTCGCATTTCGCATCGCCATCCCGTACGCCGTCTTCGTTCTCCACACAGCACACAGCCTCGATCCGGTCTTCCCTACTCACACACTGCCACCGTGCTCCATCCCATACGCCTTCTCCGCTTCGTATCCCGCCCGCTCGCCCATGGCACGATACCTACGCACGGACCTGTCCCTCATCTCCCCTCTCACCCTCTCTTACGTTCTCGCGGATACTTCCCACTACCTGCTGTCGAGACGATACGGATACTTCTCTTGCCGTATCTCGGATACCTCGTTTGTCGTACCTCGGATACTCCTCTTGTCGCTGGTACGCACACGCATACGCATACTCTAGAGCCCGCTTGTAATCTGCCCCGTCCTATCTTGTCTTGCCTCGTCTTAACCCGCTATCCTTGGATTCCTCCCGTGTGAGTGTGTGTGTCTGGATCGGGGTAGGCTGAGTCTTATGTGTTTCGTGTCGAGGCCGAGACTTCTCTGCGTCGCGTGGCCTGCGAGCTGTTGATCGTGTCGGTCCCAGCGGGACTAATTTCTCTGCATCTCCGTCGAGGTTACCCTCATTTGCTCCGTTTCCGTTTCTGCATCAGGCTCATACATACACACCTTGAGAAAGAAAGAAAAGAATTGGGACGCCGCTGCTATATGAGGCTTGCTAGGTGCGTTCATTCCGTGCGTCAAATGAAGTAAGTTATTGATTGACTCGCTGAGACACAAAAACCGCCGGCACTCGCTGGGTCTCCTCTGCATTGCGTCAGGAGCCTTCTCCTCGGCGCACCTTTCCAACTCCGCTGCGCGGCGCGCCTGTCGAACTAAAATACACAATGGCTGCATCCACCGGATGCCTCCGGCTCTCCAAGTACCCTCGCGAACGAACAAAGGGGTGAATTTCCGCGCATACTGACGAAGAAGGGTCGTTGACTAGCGAATGCCTCGGTCGAACCACCGAATCTGCCTTTACTTGTTTCTCACGGGGCGGGAGCGAACTTTGCTCGCTCCAAGGAGGCTTCTTGGTGCATGTTCGGGTGCATAGATGTGTTTGTGCACTCTGCTCGGCTCCTGGTTCAAAATTCGAGCGCGCAGAGCCGTGTCTAACCGCCATATCTCAGTTGGCACACGGAGTCTGAGAGGGAGTGAGTCCAACTTGTTGCCCCACGAGGAGTTCTCAATGTGCGGACTGAAAAAGAAAGTGATAACGGGCGAATGTCCTCGGGCGGGGTTGATCCGCCGGCTCTCTCCCTTCACTTTGTGCCAGAAATATATCTCTGCAGCCAGTGATCCCTGTTCGCAATAATTGAGTTGTATTCTTGAAATGTAAATGGTGGGAGCGAATTGCGCTGCTCATTGAAGACTTGCAAGGGAGAAAAGTCGGCATGCTTTGCCCAATCTAGAAGACTTGAAAGGGCACGGTACGAAAAAGGAGGAGCTCACATCAGACGGGCTTCGAGTGGAATGGAACGACCGCCTCAATCGGAGCAATTGATGATCGAGGGGCAGCGGGCACCATACTCCACGAAAACCGGTAGGGATCTTTGTGAAGCTGAATAGCTGGGGGATGTATGTTGAAAGCCCGATCCGATTGAGCCTCAGGGAATCAATCAAATATGACCACCGGTGTCTTGATAAATCCTGCTCTAATCCAACTTTCACAATAATAGTAAATTTAACAGCGCCCACGGGATGACTCACAGCGTCCGACGCGGGCAACAGACAGAAACACCTGGTCACCGTGTACAACCACGATACAGACTGTGTGTCCTCTGGTATTGAATGAAGAATTCCCACTACCACTTGCAGATGGAACTGCATAAAGTAAAACGAGTAAGGACCCTACGGGCCATCATGACGAAATCAACAAAATGCCCCAACTCCCCATTAAAATTTGCTGTCCATTAGGAAGTCAAAGACCTGATGGAATTCAGTCAATAAGATTCAACTTACAGAAAATCATTATTGGCTCTTTCATTGACTCCCTGTGCCTTCCAATTGTTCAATTGTTGCCGCCAACTCATGTGCGGTGTCCACGGTGTCCGGGTGACCCTCACCTAAGACCCGCCTGCGCGCATTCAAGGCCTGCTCCTGAAGGTCATGTGCCTCTATGAGGCGACCCATTCTGAAATATGTGCGCCCCAAATTTGCAAGAGTCCAGAGAGTGTCTGGATGATCCTGGCCGAGGAGTTCCCTGCGCTTGTTCAAGACCACTTTCTTCAGTTCTGCCGCATCCTGCAACTGTCCCATGTCTGAGTAGGTGAGTGCTAGGTTTCCCATTGTCCTCAGAGTCTCCGGATGATCCTCGCCAAGGAGTTCCCTGCGCTTGCTCAAGACCACTTTCTCCAGTTCTGCAGCCTGGTGAATCTGTCCCATCTCTGAGTAGCTGGCTGCCAGGTTTCCCATGGCCATCAGAGTATCTGGATGATCCTCGCCAAGGAGTTCCCTGCGCTTGTTCAAGACCACTTTCTCCAGTTCTGCAGCCTCGTGAAACTGTCTCATCTTAGAGTAGCTGATTGCCAGGTTTCCCATGGCCATCAGAGTGTCTGGATGATCCTCACCGAGGAGTTCCCTGTGCTTGCTCAAGACAACTTTCTTCAGTTCTGCAGCCTCAGGAAACTGTCCCATCTCCGAGTACCTGTTTGCCAGGTTTCCCATGGCTCTCAGAGTATCTGGATGATCCTCACCGAGGAGTTCCCTGCGCTTTCTCAAGACCACTTTCTTCAGTTCTGCAGCCTCATGAACCTGTCCCATCTCTGAGTACCTGAGTGCCAGGTTTTCCATGGCCCACAGAGTGTCTAGATGATCCTCACCAAGGAGTTCCCTGCGCTTGTTCATGACCAATTCTGAAAGTTCCATCCCTTTACGAATCGCCCCGCTGTTGGCATACATAATGGCTAGAGTCCCTTGAATGTAGAGAGTTTGGTCTTCATCCAGCTGCCCCAATAGGGCTTGCAGCAGATATTCCCCCAGATGAATTCCATCACTCCACTCCCCTTCCTTGTGATATACCCACAAACACTGTGATGCAAATGAGGCATCAAGGATGTTGGGCTGGCGGCTCGAATCCGGGCCCATCTTGAACAAAAGTGCATCAAGATGGGGAAACATTTGGTGTGAGAATCGAAAATCATCATCCCTTGAGGACAATGACATCCCTATCAGTCTGTGCATGCACAGTTCAGTGGGAGCATCCACTTTCACTATGGCCCTACACCATTCATGCACCAATGGATGAATTGAGAAGGTAATGTCTCCCGAGGCAGCCTGAAAGTCAATCAATGAGAACCGTGCAAGCTCATTTGTGACTGCTATAAATTTCAGTGAATCCCACTTGGAACCTAGAATGCTGCAGAATTTGGCCAGAAAGTCCAAAGGCTCATGGAGCTCAACTGGAGTAGGCCCCCTTTGTCTGAGCTTGTATGATGCAGCTTGTTGAAACAATCCCTCTGTTATCCCATCATGGTGGATAAAAGCGCAAAGTTCAAGCAAGTCCCTTGCTTGGCCGGAAATGTTCTCAAAACTGATCTGCCATGTGGCATAAACCGACCACCCATACTCGGATTGAGGGGGCATTTGATGCAGTAACTGGATCCGACTGGCTGTCTGTTCATACAAGTCCAAATACTTTTGAAGACCACGGGATGAAGAGATATATGCCCCAGCCTGCGCTACAGCCAAGGGAAGGCAGTGGAGTTTCTTTGTAATTGTTTAACTTGACATCTAAGAGTGTGGAGACAAAACATACCTGGACAATTCGCTTAGCAACATCTCTATTAGCCACCTCCATGATATCATAGCCAGCAGCAGATAAGAGAAGATCAATTGCTTCCTCAAGTGCCATCTGCTCAACTTTCTGTGTGGCCTGTGCAAGCTGCCCTAGGTCGGGATTCCGAGATGTAACAAGGATGTTTCCATGAGAGCCAGAGGGAAAATACTGCCCGAGGTTGAGGTTTATATCATCTGCATTGTTGAATACAATCAACCATTCTGTGTGCTGGTTTGACAGCCAAAGCAAGCTATCTTGAAATGTTTTCCCAACCTTCTTGGCAAGGGCAAGTGTTGCAAGATCATTTTCGATCGTTTGCTGAGAGCTGCTATCAGCAAAATAAACATCTTGGAACCTGGGTTGGTATATCAGATTGAGTCAGATTTGACATTCAACACAGCACACCGTGATTCCAGCATACTGGTAGACTGCTCGACAAATTTGAAGGCAATTTGGCTTTTCCCAGAGCCTCCAAGCCCATGCAACAGGAAAATATGCCGTCGACCAATACTTGTGTTGAAATATTCTGACATCTTGTGCAGAATATCCTCTCTACCAGTGAAACGGACACTCGGGGATGGACAAACTTTCACATAGGCTGGGGAGTCAGACACAGTAACCACAGGATCTACCAGCAGTGTCAGTAAGGGAGTAAAGCTGAACCTGAGAATTCAAGGCACGTACTCAGGATCACTTCCACAGCATCTGTGAGCTTCAATTTTGCATCTTCCATACGCAGATAAACCCGAGTATGTGCAGAGATTTCACCTGATCTGCCCCAGTCTTGTTGGTCAAAGTGCTGCAGACCCTGAAGGACATTGAGGCGAAAATAGGTATTGGGGCTGCTACGAAATCTTCGTGCATTGTCCTCGTGTATTCTTTCGCAGTCAGCTGCAATGCTTTGCATTGTTTTGGCAATGGCAGTCAAATTTGGGGATCTCGGAATCTGGATGGTGTTAGGATGCCCGCTGCCAATGCTGACCACAAGGACAACAGGCTGTGAGGGGTAGATTTGTTGGGCTTCTGCCACAACCAGGGAGGTCGGGTTGTTGTGGCCAACACATCCACCAATGTACCTTGGCCTCACCCCTCCTGAGCCAATTTCCATTGGTTTGAAAAGGCCGGGTGTGGCAGATGTGGCCCGTGCGGCCTCCCATATCTTGCAATCAAAGGCCGGCTCCTCTGGTGTGTCGTATGAGCGAAAGAGCTCTGGAATCCCAGCATTCATATTGCTTTCATGCATGGTGCACACAAAGCTGGAGAATATATGTATCTAAATCTAGCTTTATTTCTGAGACAGATAATTACACGCACGTTTTGCAGGCATGTGAGCGAACATCTTTCATCTTTTGTTCTCGGAATATCTGCCTTAACACCTTTTCTAGCTGGCTGGCTTTGAACTGCTCGGTGGATCCACTTTTTGACTCAGGTTGAAGTTTCTCATAGGCCGAAATGGAAGCAGCAATTGACATGCGGAGGCGCCCGAGCATCAATGCAATGATACTGTCAAGTCACATCAGTTTCCAGGGTTTTTCCGGGGAATAACACTCACCCGCCTGTACCGCTACCTCCGATAACCTCAAAATAGTCACATGGAGCAGGAGTTATGTCAGAGCCAAGAGTAGCCTGTATTTGATACATGATTCGGTCAAGGATGAGTAACTCAGACAGTGCTCCTGCTCCGCCGCCATCTGACCACTTGGGTCAATATGACTTCAAAGTCAGAGGAATGAGGGCATTACCCAGGGACAAGACCCTCACCCCTTTATGAGGGGCACCTGTGTTTGACATCACTGTGGATTGAGTCTTTGCGGCCCTGAAGGGAAACCGGTTGGTGGAGGGGAGAGGAGATGAGGGGGAAGAGGAAGGAACGTGGGGGGAACGTGTGTGAGAGGGGGTGCTGATTGTTATCACTTCCCATGGCCTAAATTTGAACCACTTCTATTTCCGCGACGGATCTGATTCTGATGGACCCGGGAGGACCCGAACGTGAAAAGCCTCAAGCTAGGTCCGGAGAGCAATCCAGCACAAAAGATTCCACATACAAGTCTGTTCAGAACACAGCACGAGAGTCCGGGTAAGCGAGGATGCAAAGCAAGGATACTGTTGTAGTAGGTTCGGAGCAAGCCTGTCTCCGGGCCGGCGAGCCGGCCAATCTCGGAGAGAGGCTTGGGACAAAGTCATCAAAACACGTGGGATCTTGAACACCATTTCTTACCGCTGAAAGACTAATTGTGGGAATTTGGAACACAGGATAAGGGAGGTAATAAGCATCAAATTGCCCTCGAAGATTCATTCTCGTAAACAGAGATAGTTTCATTGTAATTCATGGTAGTTTTGCTGCCATCAATGTTCAGCCAAGTACGTGGTATTCGGTACCCAGAGGGTACATTTCTGCACATTTGAGGAGGCAATCCTATAGAGAGGTCATATAAACTTAGTTCTACCAATCCACTATTTTTTCCGAAGGCCTTAACATCTTTCAACTGACATTGAGATCCTGCGCTCGGAAGGGTCACAGTGTGACATTCGATTTTGGCGTACCAAAATGTCACGCCGTGACAGAGGATCTTGAGCAAAGTTGGCCATCAATTTCGCTGTTTTCTGTTCCTGCACTACTAAATGTTTCACTATCATCCCAGTTCTTCGGCAGATCGTTTTTATCATGAATTTATGATGTTTCTGTCTCCTGGCATTTTGGTCTCAAGTCCAACAACTCACAGGAACCGAAGAAATTTTCCGTTGTCAAAGTTGAAAGAACGACGACTTGGACCGTCAACAAAATAATCTTTTGTTAAGATAATAAGGATCTGGGTACGCCAAAGTCTAAGTTTACTTCCAATGAGCAACTTTGCTCAGCAGAAGTAGGGTGTTCGGGTCGATCCTCGAGCTGCACGGCGCAACGAAGGTCCTGCTCATTTTCGTCATCTTGGCACAAGCCCCTTCCATTGTTTGACCAAAAACTCAGCCCGCATCAACAAACAATGGAACGGCAGGTTTGATCCGAACCTACTGTTGTAGTCGAAGGCCGCCAAACTATTTCTTGACATACATCTGGCATCAACCATCCAGGCAACGCCCGCATGGTAAATGTCTTCTGACAATCAATACATCATGTCTCAGCAGGCACCGAGGATCTTGAACGCCCGAACCCCTGGAAACGCTCACTGTCGAGGAATTCCATCCCACGGACGTTGATGAGCCCGGATGGGGCGGCTTGAGTTCTCCAGCTTTTTGACTGCACTCCTTTCCACGAGGTCGACGCCAACGACACCCCCCCCCCCGGTCATACGGAATGTCGATGGTGACAGACGCCGGTGGACGGCGGCAACCATCAGCAGATGCCGGCAGCCATCGACTGCCATCAATAGATTGTATCTGCCGACGGACGCCGCAACAGAGGATGCCGTCCACCGGCAATGTCCGATCTGGTGCAATTATTCATCCACCGGTCTTCTGTTTGCTCCCTCGTACTCCGCTGAATGTCAGTGAAGTCTGGTCATAGATCCAGCGGATGTCAGATTTTTTGACCTGCAAATCACAGGAGGCCGGTGTTGGATCCTACCCGAAATCTGCTGGGCGACGGTGGACAAAGACTGAAATCCAAATCTAGTGGATGACGATGGAGTTTTGGTGGTAATATAGTTTGTGTAAATGGAGTCATGAATGCTAGATACTTTGGTGTTCACACAGAAATCCATTTCTTGTATGGGAAACCACGTTTAACCACCAACATCCAAAGCATTTTCATCCGTCTGGTGGATGATGACGGATGGGATTTCTCGGTCCATAGGAATCCGGTGGATGGCACCGTCTGTGGCAGTGCGCACCCATTACTGGAGATTGTACGGCCTCAAGTGGATTTGAACTACCGACTCTAACACAGCTTTGCACCCAAAGAGCATGGATGGGGGCACGTACCATACTCCCCGAAGACTCTGTGTAAAGCCGGTATTCTCGTTAACTTGAAGTGTATCATCAATTCTCCGCATTGTGTAAATCAGACACATCTCCCTTCGTGCTCTTCTGAATGCCCCGTCCCTCGCGCTCCGCATCAGTGAGTCCAACAAGCGCAGCTCTGCGCCGAAAGGCAAGTGCATCACCTCAAGCTAATCAACCCATCTCGCCGCAAAAAACAAGCGGATAACGAGCGCACGCCCGGCTGCGGGTGTAGTCGAATCACTGCCTCTCCGAGTATGTAACATGGATTGTCCTCAGTGCACAAATCGAGCCACCGTGCTCCGTGAAGACTTGCTGCGGAGCCAATCACTCAACTGCGGAGCTGCGACGCCGCCCACGCGGGCACTCATCGGGAATTCTGATTGAAAATAGATTGCAGGTAGGACCTGTGTATTACAAAGGGTGCCACGAGGATATATCGAGCCCGATCTCAGCCGCCCGCGGCACCAAATACGAACTCGAGACACCGAGCTCAGGCGCAGGGGCGAAGACGACAACGAAGATTCTGAAAGAATACGTACAATACAGAGGCACCCGCGGTGCAGTAACGAAGATAGCAATAATACAGGGCGGGCGCGCTGGCGAAGATGTCGTGAGGATGAGGCTCGCGCGCTAAGGGGCCGGGGCCGCGGCGGACAGACGAAGTGGGCGCGAGGCGTCACGTGCGAGGAATCGCAACAGCGAGATGCACATGGACGAACGACCGGACGTAAGTAGCGGGAGCGGTAGCGCACAAATGAGAGAGACGAATCAGCGTACCGGGCGCAGGAGGGCAGACCAGGAATCGGACACAGCAGTGGGCAAAAACCGAGGGACCGGGCACAGCCAGCGCGGATGCGAGCTTGAGACAGAGGCCGAGGACGAGAGACACATTTGGGACGCAGTGAGCAGGGCGGGATTCAAAGGAAGGCCCAAGCTGGAGTCCCAGAAGAGGGCGGCGCCACTAGTAGCATAAGTTGCGCCGGGTAGGTATCGGACGGCTGCCACGGGTGGTGCGACACTGCCGAGCGGGTGCGCGGTGTGTGCGCGCGTGGCGTCGATGGCGGTGCGGAGGAGATCGCGAGAGCCGTCGCCGGGGTGCTTGATGGTGACCTGCGCACGGAGGACGCAGACGCGGAGCTCGACGGACGGGAAGGAGACGCTCGTCGGCTTGCAGAACTGCTCGAAGAGCGCCTCGGCGGAGTGCGCCTCATCCGGGCACGCGGGGAGGCAGGAGACGAGGGCGGCGGCGTAGGTTTTGCACTGTGGGGGCGTTGGCCATGCCGCATGGCGGGAGCCGAGGGCGGGAGTCGAGTGGCGGGAAGGAAGGGGGAGAAGGTGGGAAAGGAAGGGGAAGGGAATGGAGAGAATGAAGGGAGAGGTGAGGGCATGCACAGTGGTGCGACGCAGAAGCTGTTCACGGCGACCTCGGACGAACAGTTTGCGGCCGCGGCCGCGAGCCCGAGGCAGTCCGCCACTGCGCACATCAGCACCAGGAGACGCAGCACGCACCGCACGGCGAAATCTCGCTCAACGACGGCAGCGCGGCCGAGTCAGTCGGCGGATCGATTACGCTGCTGGTACTTCTCGCCGCGGCGCTGTGAGTCGATGACTTGGACACAGCGCCTTAGTAACGAGGAGGCGGATAACGCACCGCACGACGAGACGCCGGTTGGGGAGGGCAGCGACGCCCAGTTAGTCGGCGTGCCGATTGCACTATTACTCGTGCGGCACTTGCACTTGCGCTGGCGGGGCTTGAGCGAGAAGCGGCGCAGACGCCGAGCGCGAAGGCGAGGAAAAGGAGGAGCGCGGGAGGGAGCATCGTCTGTACCGGCTGGCGTGCGGAGAGGAGAGCGGATTGGTGGCGGAGTGTAGAGGAGGAAGCCTTGAAGAAGGCGCAGCAAACACGCGATGACACACGGAAGGCGCAGCCCAAGGGGGGTTCAGTCAAGCGCCATCAAAGATCAACCCTATGCAGTATGTTGGTGTTTGTCACCACCATTGATCTCACTGACAAGGTCACGTGTAAGCGCGCGCTTTACGCATAATCGACTCGGATACACGCGGGATAAACAACACGACGAGGAGGTATTTAGATGGCCTGAGGATATATATAAGTCCATTGAGGGGCTCTATATTGCCCACATCTCGTCCGTACATCATAATCGATGGATGCGGGATAATATCTAAAACAACACGAGGACGGGAATATCAAGTAAGGTATTTAGGTGGCCTGAGGAGGTTATACAAGGTAGTACAAGGTTATAAAAGCCCATTGAGTTGATCTATGACGCCCACATCCCCCCTCTACCCCTCCCATGGCCCCGAGAGTGAAACCAACGTCGGAACCCCAGGTGATTCAATTGCGGCCGATGAGACTGATAGATTTCGGGCAGAAAACCATTCCAGGAAGTGATGATATCGACAGATAGGCACAGGAGTCGGATAACAATGAAACCCCCCGTGGAAGTCCCGAAAAACGGCCAAGAGAAACCCAATCTACTACCGGCTCTGACTCCCATACAGCTAAACAAAGTAGATTACACATGTAAATAGGTTATTCTGAATACTTTACTTCCCAAAAATGCTTCAGACACGAAAAGAGCAACCGAGAGACGTATACGCATGAAGAATCGCGCGCAGAATAGTGCGCGCGCGCTTACACGTGACCTTGTCAGTGGGATCAATGGCGGTGACAAACACCAACATACTGCATAGGGTTGATCTTTGATGGCGCTTGACTGAACCCCCCTTGGCGCAGCCTAACACGCGCAAATGGGCGCTTGCTAACGACGGCCATGTCCACCCGCCTCTTGGGTGTGCGTCGGGGACGAAACATCGCACGGGAACTGCCACGATTTGTGGTTCGGCTCCGCGTTCTTTCGTCTCCATCAGACTTTTGACAAATCTGTTGTGGCGTTGTACAACGCCAAACAACGCCAAAAAACACCTAAAACACGACAACGAGCAACATCAACAACGGCTTGCATTTTTCGGCCAACACGAGTCGAAAATCAGCAAAACAACGCCACAACGGCTGACAACTGGACAATTATGATATATTCCAGACATTTTTGGCGGGAACGAGGACAACTATTCGAGACATTTTGAGAGCTACGGCTAGTCTGACGGCGTGTATACTAAGAAAAGCATTGCTCGAATTTTTTGAATTCTATAAGCGGGGAGTATGAGCGCGATTCGAAGAGCGAAAACAGCACGTACGCGGCATTATTACGGGCTGCTCGGAGTGTACATGGTGTTCCTGAAGCCGTCATGCGTGACCAACACATCCTCCGACTCCGAGTCCGATTCACCAGCCTCTACACCCACCGCTTCGAGGAGCTTATCCCACCGGCTTATGGTGAAGCGGGTGATATTGCTCATGTATCCGGCCACGGCCGTTCCCGATGCGGCCTTGGTGAACTTGGGAACCGCGACCGGGCGGACACCGGTTGCCTTATAAAGGTTAAGCGCGCGCTCAACCTGAGACCATAATCAGTGCCAAATTAAGGAGAGGTATCAACGGGACGTACGCCCGCGGCGGCCATGGCGAAAAGCCCCGCAGGGAGGGTACTGTAATCCAGTGTCCCATCCGGCTTCGGATGCGGCATTTTGTATTCATCATGCCCGACAAACGCCGTGACAGTCTTGATGATCAGCGACGATTCCAGATAGCCACGCCCTTTCTGAAAGGCCGTCAGATGGAGGAAAGAATTAAAATCAATTTGCTCACGATATAGCCTGGCGCCTGCGGATGAAGCGTGCAATTCTCGGGTGTAGGGACCTTCCAAAAGCCAGGTCCATCGACTCGGCCCGCGTATCTCGCGTAGGCACGAGTAGCGATCGGTTGGTCCCGGAACTGGGAGGTCTGGAAAAAATCGTCCACAGCCTCGAGCGCCGTCTGTGCAATCAGCGAGCGGCGCTCGCGCACTCGGCTGTTAGCCTGTACACCATCTTATCAGCACTGACAGAGATATAAATATAATAACGTACCCTCGAGCATATTTTGTCGCCCCAGGTCACCGCCAAAGTGTTTCCCGGATGGGCAGCATCCAGGACGGCCTTGATCTGCTTCACAGCAGCCTCTTGACTCTCAGTGGTTTCACCTGGAACATCATCAGATCAGTTGAGCAATGTCGGGAAGAGGATCTCACCTTGGGATGCAAACATCATCGGGTCCGGCGTTGAGCAATGCAGGGCACGGTACAGCCTGGGGAGAAACTTTGATTCCCAGGTGGGACCCACAAGCGCCGGCAAACCCCTCACGTCAGCCGAACTCTCCGGGGTGAAGGATCCAGACGACGGGTCCGGCATCTGCGCCACCTTCTTGGGCTTAGGCTTGGGCTTGGTCTTGGTCTTCGGGACGAACTCCAGCGCAGGAATTCTGGTCTCGACCTTAACTTTGACCGCGACCTTAGCCTTGGGAGTGAGACGTGTTGGTACCAGCACTCTGCTCGGAGTTTCCTCTGCATCGGAGCTGGGGTCAATCGTGATAACCTGGGTGCAAATTAATGTCGTTGGAGCATCGAGCACTGCACCACGTACCTCGTTAGCCCGGCGGGCTATATTTTTGTCGAGTCCGAAGTCGGGACGAGTGGCGTTTGCATCTTCGTCCGCCAAGCCACCCAATTTGGGACTCGGCGGGGAAACAGCAGTTTGGGCGGCCTGCAGGGAAGCGGTGATGTATTCCTTCGAGAGGCCAGCCTTCTTGGAGGCAGCTGCGGCGTCACTGGATGGCAGAGGTAAAGGTCTGTCAGCTACACGTGTTCGTGTCCGAAGAAGCCCCTTACGTGTTTTGGCCATTCTTCCTGACGGCAGATTTTGCCACGTCTTGTTTCTTCCTCTCTACATTCAGGGTGCTCGCCGCTGCCTCAATTTCTGCCCTGGTCTCTCCCTTCTTTGCTCGACCCCTCTTCTTCTTCGGCGCCGTTTTCTACACAGATACAGTCACTGAGTCAGTATTATCTTCAACCTTGTACTCGAGTACTCACCTTCGCCTCGTCGTATTCCCCAGAGGAACGATTTTCATCATCATCCTCGGTACGTGCGAAATTAGACCCATGGGAGCCTAGCTCAACTTCGGCTTGGTGTCCCTCCAGCGTGCCCTCAGCAACATCCACATCCATCGCCGAGTCCTCCTCAAGAGCAATGTCCGATGTGGGGAGATCGAGGAGATCCAGGATCGCGTTGGCGCGCTCCTCCTCAGCAGCCTCATCTGCCTGTGCATCGAGCGCTGCAATCAGCGCAACGGCTTCGGCGCGTTGACGTATGCGGGCCTCTTCAGCCTCGAGTTTTTCTGCTCTCTCGGCTGCTACCTCCTCGTGAGTACGATTGACTCTTTTTTTGTCGGGCAATCCGAGGTCACGACCTCTTGTAGACCGCGAGGAAGGGGCACGAGCAGGAGGGGGATCGGGGGGCAGGGCTTTGCGCTTTTTGGCAGGAAGCTTCACACTGGCATCCTCGAAGTCTGAGTCTTGATCAGCGGCGGACCGCTTGACGGAAGGCCGGGCGCCTCCACGGCCACCTCCACGGCCGCCACGACCGCCGCCGCGGCCACCTCGAGTAGATGTTCCAGTCATGCTGCGGTGTGGGCGAAGGAATGGTGCAGTGAAGTTTTTTTTTCAGAGCTGACATGGCCCGCTTGGTGAGCACGTGTATCGTCTCGAACCATTTTTTCCTAAGTCCGCTCGCTTCAGATTCGCCACCACCATGCCCCACGGTATCTCCTACACCTGCCCCGACTGCCTCAAAGAGTGCCAATCCGCGCGGGCCCTATCAAAACACCGTAGCTCGGCTCATCGCCAATTCACTCCAGCTTCCGAAGGGGAGGACGAGAACGATTTCCAGCGCCATTACCATCCACTCGCAAATGGTCAGCGCGTCCCCACTCTTTTGTTATCCTACTGATTCACCCATAGCTCTCCCTTGTGATGCAAACGGCAACTATCTCCCACCACACGCAGCCCCACCGCCTCCGCCTCCGCCTCCGCAAGATGGTCAGGATCCAGATGCCTGGTATCCTTTTGAGTCCCGGGCCGCCTTTGCTTTCGCCCAATTCTATTTTGTCGAGCTGCAAACATCCGAGCGCAATATCAATACTGCCCTCGACATCTGGGCTGCCTCTGTCACCGAATTCGGGCGTTCTGCACCCTGGGCAAATGCAGCACAATTTTACGCTGCTATCGACAGCGTACGACACGGAGATGCGCCTTGGAAGACCTACCGTATTCGGTATACCGGTCCTTTACCTCCAACACCACCAAGATGGATGACTCAAGACTACGAGTTGTGTACTCGCGACGTCCGGCACCTCCTACACAATCAGCTCGGCACGGTCCACTTCAAAGACAGTGTCGACTTTGTGCCCTACCGACAATTCAATCACGATGGGAAGCGAGTTTGGTCTAACCTTATGTCGGGTGACTGGGCATGGAACCAAGCTGTATGCACTGCCAGTGATTTATGTATCGGAAGACGTACTGACGAGTTTGCAGGACATTATAACTAAAGATATCAACACCCACGGATGCGCCTTTGTCCCCGTCGTTGCCGGCAGCGACAAAACAACTGTCTCCGTGGCCACCGGCCACCAAGAATATCACCCCGTGTACATCTCACCCGGTGTCCTCACGGGAACAGCTCGCCGCGCGCACGGTAACGGGGTCCTTCCCGCCGCTTTCCTCGCCATCCCAAAGAGTACGTGGCTCTTTGCTTCACGGCGCTTCCTCGCTTATTTTGTTACACAGCCAGCAAAAAACATCGTGCGACGCCGGCATATCAAAAATTCTGTCGGCAGATGTACCACGCAAGCCTCGCTCGTGTCTTCGAGCCGCTGAAGGCTGCGATGATGACCCCTGAGGTTGTTCGCTGCCCCGACGGCCACTTCCGCCGGATAATCTACGGTCTCGGACCGTACATCGCTGACTACCCGGAGCAAGTGTGGCTGGCGGGGATCGTGCAGAACTGGTGCCCAAAGTGCATACCCTCCTTCTTCACCTCCTCCTTATTCTGAAACTGTCCTGTGCAGATGCGACGCTCATCCAGATCATCTTGATGAAGAAGGAGCTCGCCTGCGTACAAAGACAAAGACCGATACGCTCATTACGTGCTTTGACCCGGGGATTCTCTGGGACGATTACGGGATTCGCAGCGACGTCGTAGTGAGTCATTTAGCCCTCCACTTGTCCATTTCTCATCTATAACGGAAGCCATATACCCACGACTTCCCGCGTGCCGATATCCACGAGCTAATCTCCTCCGACCTGCTGCATCAAGTCATCAAAGGGACCTTCAAGGACCACCTCGTGTCCTGGGTGAACGAATACCTGGTCCTCGAGCATGGCGAGAAGCGCGCTCAGGAGATCATTCAAGATATCGACCGCCGGTATGCCATACATTTTTATTCAGGATATTTATTAATACTGATTATTATCCGGCAGTCTCTCAGCCGCACCAGAGTTCCCCGGACTCCGGCGTTTCCCTGACGGCCGGGATTTTAACCAGTGGACCGGCGACGACTCGAAAGCGCTGATGAAGGTACGTATTTGTCTGTGTTTACAAAATTCCCGATTAGGATTGACCCACGTCGCACTCATGAAGATATATCTCGGCGCAGTTGCGGGGTACCTGCCGTCAGACATGATCAAAACTCTCTCGGCTTTCATGGACTTGTGCTACCTTGTCCGCCGGAATGCTATCTCCGCCCCCGACCTCACCAGGATCCAAAATGCGCTGGAGCGCTTCCATCACTTCCGCAAGATTTTCATTGAATGTGGCGTGCGCACCGACATCTCCCTCCCTCGGCAACACTCCCTGGTCCATTACCCTCGCTGTATCCAGCTGTTTGGCTCCCCAAATGGCCTCTGTTCCTCCATCACGGAGTCGAAGCATATCAAGGCGGTCAAGGAGCCGTGGCGCCGCTCGAGCCGTTACAAGGCACTGGGGCAGATGCTTGTTACCCTGACGCGTCTGGACAAGCTTGCCGCAGCTGCCTGGGCCTTCACTGCCCGTGGTATGCTGACCGGCACAGTGTCCTCATACACGGCCGCAGTTTTTGTGGGGCAACAGCCGCAGGTGATAGCAACACAGGCAGCGGCTGCTTTGGAGGAGGAGAACGACGACGACGACGATGGGGTTGTGCATGGCCCCAGATCGCTGTCCGATATCGAATTAGCACCTACTCCTCGTTCGTCCTCCCACATTTTTTCCGCGAGAGGTCTACTAATATTTATCTATCTAGAGCGAGGATATCCCAAGTATCTGGACGCTCTTGCCGCCCATGTCAACCAGCCCGCTCTCCCCCTCCTCCTCCGACGTTTTTTGCATGCCGAAGTGCACGGCGCGCTTGCGGATGATGTCGCCCCGCCGCTGCTCGAGGATTGTCCCATCTTCGACGGCCGCATTACCGTGCATCACTCCGCTGTCGCGCGCTTCTATGCTCCAAGCGATCTTGGTGGCGCAGGGGGGATGTACCATGAGCGTATCCGGTCCAATCCTAATTGGCACGGATACGCTCGGCGCGACACCGTTCTGATTGACGTAGGGGCCGAAGTCATGGGCGGAATTGTTATTGGCCGGGCCATGCTGTTTATTTCCTTCGCATTCGGCGATCAGGATTATCAGTGCGCTCTTGTACAATGGATTGTTCCGGTGGGAGACGGGCCGGATCCGGATACGGGGATGTGGGTGGTAGAGCCTGAGCGTGTCAATGGGGCACCCTCGCTGCAGATCATTAACCTCGAGGCCATCGCGCGCGGCTGCCATTTAATTGGTGTCTATGGCACTGCCGCTCTTCCGGAGGAATTCCATTTCTCGAACTCACTTGATGCATTTAATACTTACTTTGTAAACCAGTACGCAGATCATCATATGCATGAATTCCTGTCATAATAGTTGTATTTTACTAGTCCTTTTTTTTCATGTTGTGGTGTTGTGGTGTTGGCCGTTGGGGACAACACGAAAACGCCAAACAACGCCCACAACATGACAACCATTTTGTCAATTTGCTGATGTCTCTGAGCGGTGTCTTCCGCGCGGAATTCAAATCTGGGCTCGAATCTCGATTCTCTCATCTACTCGGGCCAAATTCCCACCAATGTGTACCGGCCTTCTCACGCCCATCCAGTTCTCACTCCTCCGCTCGCGAGGGGAGACTGGATGCCTCTAACTCGGCTATTACGTGATTATTAGTCATTTCTCTTCCGGGGGTTATTCAGGCGAAATCGATGCGCCATTCGTCGGTGAATGACACCCAGCGATACATTTTACATGTCGAAAATTTGTAGGAAACATCCCAGACTCGTTTTATGCGAAGTTTCGAGGTTCATAGCCCCGATTGACAGGTCACATGACTGAGTTCGAAATGTCTTCTGCGATTTCTGCACTCTGACAGCTCGATGAGGCCCAATGAATTCAGTCAAACTAAATCAGCAAGAGTGCCCGAGATGTCCCTAATTTTCTTGAGCCCAGATTTTGAGGGGGAATTATGGAGTTGCAAGTTGAACTGTGATGTCGTAGATGCATAAATGAATCTCCAACTGGAAACAGTCTACGAGAGTTCTACTGGTTGCTGAAATATAAAGGCTAGTCTATCACGACGGTAAATGCACGCAATATGTTAAACAATACCCGTTAGCTCACATTGGGCGGCGAAGGGTTCAACTGATCTTTGCGACTCAATGACTAATTCACAACTAATTGATCCGGTCCGAGGCATTACCGGGATCCGAGTAAGAGGCATCCAGTCTGCTCTCTCCGCTCGCTCTGTTCCTCTTTCCAACTTCTCGGAAGTCCCATCGAAGAGAAGAGAAAACCCCTCTGTGCGTACCTTACGGCCGCGGAGTGCGGCTCGCGGCTCGAACGTCTCCGTCACGTCCTAGTCCTTCCTCGTGCGCCAATCTGCAGTGCGACGCGCAAGCCCGCAAGCCCTGTCCCGGTGTTGACCGCGAATCCACGTTTACCACGACTACGGTCTACATGCTTCGCTTCAAGCCGCTTGTCTCGCTTCTCGCACACGCGCTGTCTCGTCTTCCTCTCTGCACACGGCCATCCGCCGCACGCCGCTCCCCGTCTCTACTGCCCTTCGGATCTCGGATTCCCGATCTGCATCTGCAGATCCGTCTCCGTCTCCGTTTCGCCACGCCCTCCGCACGCACGGGAATTGTCACTAACTATCTCTGGTCATGGCTATCTCCTCGCCCATCCCGAATGCTCAATATCGTTACGGATACGGTACGAACACCGAGCATCCGCGATTGCGATGGTGCCCGGCGGCCACTTCTCCCGCATTTCTGTCTTTCCTTCTGAGCGGCGACTCGAGGCGGAATTTTGGACTCTGGCAAGACTCTTACTCCCTCTTCGGTTTCTCTGTGTCGAATTTCTCATGATCATGCTCGGGGATAGACTCCCTTCAATATGTACCGGCGCTCTCACGTACTTGCGGTTCGCACATCTCCACTCACGTTGCTCTGGAGATCTCGGATCTGCGCTCGAATTCTCGAAAAGCAAAGTTCCATCTACACCGTGCCCGGGCGTACCTTGCGTGGCGCGTGCAGCTCGAGCGCTCCGTCGGCGCGCACCTCCTCGCCTCTACGACACGGACTACTCAAATTGAATCAGCAACTCACTCCCGTGACGGATACGATACGAAGACTCGTACCGCAGACCTCCAAATTCCACTCACCCCCGCCTCCGCTCCCGATATAAACCGGTTGTGCATCTGTGCGTTGTATCGCCGCCTGACTCATCCCTGGCGCCGGTGCCAGCGTCTCGCTTGCGCGCCCTAAAGGAAGTCTCTGCATGCACCTGGCCTGCGCGGCGCGAGCTCGCATCATCTCTCGCGCCCTAATTTTTTCTTTCCCGCCTGCTCTGCGCGTGTGCACCTTGAAAGAAGGAAAAGGCTGAGACGACCGGCAAATGCCTCCGGGCGGGGTCGAACCGCCGGCTCTCCCTTTCCCATCCTTTAAACAAAGGGAGCGAGTGCTTCATTGCTAGGGACACCTACGCCGGTGGAGAGGTGCGTCAATTTTCTGTGCGCTAAGTGCTGCTGCCTGATACACAAAACAAGCGTAATCCAACGTCTTCGCCGAATGGCGCCGCATACGGATCTATACTCAACTTTCCGGGCCTTACTCGCGGTTCGCACTCCTCCGCTTGTGCAGTCGCTCTTGGGAAGTCTCGGTTCTGCGTCTACCGCTCAGTGCAGCTCGAACTCGACGTCGTCGCGGCTCCTTGCCTCCTCGACGATACCGAATGCGACATGAAATATGGAATACGGATGCGGACATTCCTACGCTAGAGCCCCAAATTGTACTCGCTACGCTCCCAGTCCGCCTGCGTCAACTTAGTCCACTTTGGATTCGTCCGCTGCGTTGGTGCCAACCAACCCGACCGAGTCCGACCTGGAGTCTGCGCCATGGAGCCCGACCGCTTCGGATCGTGTTCCACCGAGTCTTTTCTGGCCCCCACGCCGAAGGCCCTGCCCGTGGAGGCTGATCGTCTCGCGTATGTGATAGCTCTGACGCTATGCTAGCGCGCTGAATGTTGCCATGGTGCTCCTCCCAGTACCTACTGAACCCGAAAAAAGGTCATCTATGCCCACCCAAGGCCTCCGGGCGGGGTCGAACTTCCGGCTCTCCCTTGACTGAAATTATGCGGGAACGAGCTTGCCTGCTCCATAGAGACCTATTTCACCATCTATGATGCCGATAATGGGCGTCAATTCCGTGTGTTGACTCAACCGAATGACTGACTGGCTGCCGTGCCGAGTTTTTTCTGGATCTATGACTGGACTCTGTATCCGCCAGATTGAGTACTTCCCCGCATTACTCTCTCTCCCCGTGCGCCGTGAACCTTCCTACCCACCAGCTGCAGCATTATTAACTTACTGGGGAGAGAGCTTCAATAATCATTGCTCCACGAAGACTCATTTAGTACAAGCGTGTATATCGCGCTCAATAGGTGCGCGTCTTACATTCGGGATACGCACGATCCGTGACGGCTTGCAGATAGAACTGGAAGATGCAATGCCCTTGCGAGTATCTACAAGCTGAGCGGTACGGGAAGGGGCAGGCGACCAAGGCGCGGTCGGAGGTTCAGAATGTAGAGGAAACCAGGTCCTGGGACAACAAAGAGAGAACCTCAATTACTCATTCTCAATGGCTTCGGCTGGATTCGAACCTCAGCGGACGGGAACGAGCACTATGCCCCACGAATAGCTGCAGGGGTCTCTGCGACGCTGAAAAGGTGCGGCCCTGCAGCACACAAAATTCCCTCTCCTAACAACCAATCCCCGATCCATCCCGGCGTTGATCTCGTTGGGACCAAGCCCGGTGCGTATCAAGGATTGGGGCCAATGTTTGCTTGAATCCGGCCCTCCGGAATTCATGGTACTTAATGCGCTTAGAATCCAAGCCGCGGATAATCCGCAGCGTCTGCAACAAAGCGTCAGAACGTCCCACCCTCGTGTCTTCGGGTGGATTCGAACCACCGCCCCTCTCAGTTTACACAGACTCTTTATGAATACACAGTGGGATTAAGCTGCCCTGCTCCACGAATACTTGGAGGGATGTCTGGGCAGCTGCATACGCGCGGCCTCCATGGACACGAGACGCGGTAATTCAAACCAGTTTCAGCTTAATCAATTTTCGCCGTACCTGTGAGCTCTTCGATCGGGATTCAAGTCGCAAAACATGCCTCCTAACATGCTGACAGGATGAGCGCCCTTCACCAGGCGCGGGCACGCCGAGGTTAGCAAAACCTACCCCAACGATTTCCTAGCGTCTTCGGGTGGAGTCGGACCACCGCGGATCTCGCACGCAATGTAGAATGGGGGAGTAAATTTCATACTCCACGAAGACTTGGCTGTGAACCAGCGAGGCCAGATAGGTGCCCGCCTTTCATACACAACCACCAAGATCGCCGGACTTCAAGTGACCTGCGCATCTTACGATCCAAGACTCCAAAAAAATCAATTCCCACCATTGAAGGTCTTCGGGTGGAGTCGAACCACCGCCTCTCCCAGATAACATGTGCTTCTCCGAATTCTACCAAGCGGGAGTGAGCACTCATGCTCCACGAGGACTCCTCAGGGGATATGCGCTGCTCGATACGTGGGCAAATCGGTACTTTGGCGTCACAAGCCAACTCTATCTGCTGTATCTATCATCACAATTCAAGCTAATCAATTTCTGGCGAGGGAAAAAGAACAGCCGAACACCACCCACGTCACCGGGTGGACTCGAACCACCGTCTCTCTCATAGCGATTAATTTGCCGGCGTACGGGACGGGAGCGAGCCCCACGCTCCACGAGGACTTGGATGGGTACGTGCGAAGCTGGACAGGTGCGCGCTTTGCGCACAGAATATAAGGGTTCCGCTGATCTTCAGTTGTGCACGCCAGGCTTCCCTCCTTCAAGTCCGCGGTTGCGCTCTCCTCTAACTGTCAACCTTTTGGCGGGCACTGAACTCGTGTGTGCGAATGCTACACGCCTGCGAAGGGATGAGCGTGCAAATACGGGGGTGGATCCGCAATAATGAGTGAATCCGCTCAGGTCTGAGAAACGGTGTCAGGCGGGAGATCGCGCGTTCGCACGCAGAATACAGCCGAAGGAGCGAGCGGACAGACAAAAAGTAACTCCGTAGCACCCCTCACACTTACTTCCTACGGTCATGCCAACTCGCTTTCTGGCTCGTCGCAGTCTCTCTTGGCTCCTTCGTTTTGCCTGCGCTTCCGATCCCTCTTAATGTCCCAGTCTCCCCGCTCTGTCTCCGGCAACGCAGTTCACCCAACTCCGGAAGCGCCAAGCAAGCGGCAAGCCTGTCGGCGAATCGACCCTTTCCTGTGCTCATCCGCAGCCTGAGCTTTATATTTTGACCCCATTCCTCCTCCGACTCCCCTGTGGCTTCGCATTTACTCTGGGCGAGTTTTGGGCTACGCCCGGGAACATTCTTGCACCTTCGTCCATCTCACCGACGGAACGTGTCATCGCCCACTCTCCTGCTGCGTCCGCCGTCCATCCAATCCACCACCCTCCTAGTCGCTCTGGGCCAGAAAATCAACAATACAATCTCTATAATATAACGACGCCCTCACGCGGGTTCGAACCACCTTCTGTCCTATAAACGTCCATGCATGTAACAATCGCATTCGTCAGGAGCAAGTTCCATACTCCACGAGGGCTTGCCGGCTCCTCAGTCCCCCAATCTGTAGGCCTAAAAACAAGGAGGGCCCATTTAAGTCTCTGAACTGTCTCCAAACCGGCTCATCAGTCCCCCAACTTGTATGGTGCAAAACAAAGCGGGTTGAAAATTCTGCGCCTCATAAATGTCTCAATATCAATCTTTCATCCAATGGAGCGGAAACAAATGCCCACGATTCAAGGACCCATCCTTCGCTGCCAGCTCCATCAGCGCTTCGTGGCTCCCTGCGTGTGGCTATAAAACACAATGTCCTGACTCCATGAAGACTTGGAAGCTCCTCTTCAACGCCCGTCTTATTACCGCTTCATCTCTAACCATGGGAAAGGTGTAGTGCCCTCAGGCGGAGTCAAACCACCGGCCCTCTCGTGCATGTCGAAGCGGTATTCCATCGAGCGAGCGTGAGCGCCGTACTCCACGAAGACATTAGTGTAAGCTGGGTGTGTTGGATTGGTGCGTCGAGTCTCAGTCGTGAAAGTGCGTTTTCTGATCCACCGGATCTGCCGTCGCCTTCCTCTTGCGCCCAGTCAGTCGACCATCTCTTGTGTCCCGGAGCCGCGCGAGGCGCGAAGCAAAGAGTGCGTGGCAAATGTCCTCGGGTGGAGTCGAACCATGGGCGCTCCCGCAGCGTACAGCAGCCCAACTACTCTAACGGGCGTGCTCTACGAAGACTTCCACGGCTATCTGCGAGTCTGAACAAGTCTAGTCCTTGCATATGCAAAATCTGAAATCCCTGTTGATTCAATTAAATGCAGGCTTCCCCGGGGTGTGGTCATGAAGTCCTGCGATTCCAGTCTGGCCTGCGACGCTCGAGAACATCAATACCGCCCCCTTGTCGCGCGACCAGAGAAAAACGGATGTCCGCATCTCTTCGGGTGGATTCAAACCGCCTCCTCTCTCCCAGAGTACATTCAAAAAACCGAACCGGCCGGGCGTGAGCGACTCTGCTCTACAAAAATTCAAGCTACCCAATCTCTCGTCAAAGAAAGATGATATTCCGTCGCGGTGGGAAAAAGAATGATGACAGCCAGCACATGTCCTCGAATGGATCAGAACCATAGACTCTCCGGATCCCACAAAATTTGGGAATACAATTAGTTGGAGCGAGCGCCCTGCTCCACGAAGACTTGCATGTGTGCCTGCAAAACTGTAGAGGTTCATCCTCAAAGACAAAATTGGAGGCCGGACGAGCCGCAGGGAATCTACCCTCGCCGCGATCTCCTCGCGAGGGCACGAGATTCGAATCGCGGCGCGCGTAGTGCCAATGCGATTGAATTTAATGACCTGTCCGAGACGATCCACCGCCGCAGACGACTACAGAAGAAAAAAACCTCATACATAATGTCTTCGGGTGGACTCGAACCACCGCCTCTCCCCTTGAACAGCGACGGTCTGGAGTGCGCATAGAGTGGGAGGGAGCGAGACCGACCCTGCGCTACGAAGACTTGCCAGTACTCTTGCGCAGCAAGCTGAATGTATCCCAATTCAAGCTAATCCTCCTGTCTGCACCAAATATATATATTATTCCGCCGCGGCGAGAAAAAGAACGATGGCAGCCAGTACATGTCCTCGGGCGGATTCGAACCGCCGCCTCTCCCACAGTATTCTCAGAAAGCAGAATCGGGCGGGAATGAGCGACCCTGCTCCACGAAGACTTGCCAGTGTCTCCGCGCCGTAAGAAAAGTGGCGGTGTACCACAATTCAAGCCAATCAGTCAGGCGGGGAAAAAAAAACCCAAGACATCGATCATGGCTCTACACATCTCCTGGTGGACTCGAACCACCGCCTCTCCTAGATCCAGACTTGGGCCACCGTAGTATTAAGTGGGGGCGAGCGACCCTGTTCCGCGAAGACCTACTTAGTAGTTTTCGACGCATGATAGGCGGGCAATCATCGAGAATTTTACACGCGTGGTGAACATGGAAAGTGTGAATAACAAAGGACATCCAGAGAGCCCGACCTCAGCCGCCCGAGGTACCAGTCCGCTGACGGAGACAGCCAGCCAGCGCGTGAGCAAGAGTCATCAGAGAATCCGAAAGGATGCAGAAATACCGGGAGTGCAATATGTAGCGGAGATCAGAATACAGTGCGCGCTGGCCAGGATGCCGCTGGCGCGCTAACGAGCCGCAGCGGGCAGAGGAAAATAAGACGGGCTGTCACGTGTAGTGTTGCCGCGGTCAGGTTCTGAACCGCTGGCGAACCTGAACCGGACCTGAACCGGACCCAAGTCCGGTTCAGTGGCTGTGAGGTTCGCCGAACCGAACCCCGGGTCCAGTTCGAGGTTCGAAAATTTTCAGAATTTGCTGAACCTCACTGAACCGGTTCGAACCGGTTCGAACCTCTGGTCTATGCCCCTCTAAAAAGCATTTGGCAAGCTTTGTGAGTCTCCAAAAAATTGTTTCACCTGATTTCGTACCTTGTTAGCGAGCCAAGTCTGTCCCTCGCCATCTGCCAAGTCCACCTGGAGTGTAATAGAACTATTGTAAATACTACTCAAAAAAAAAATGATTTCCACGCCTCACAGTGGGTACTTATTTTAACAGCTGTGTTCAAGCCGGGGAGCCTTGAAATTTAGTGAAGGAGGAGATTATTGCTGCAGCAGAAGTACTGGATCTACGTAAACAGCATCTGAATTTACACACGGACAGCTCACCGCAAAAGTATGCCTGCTTCTATGAAAGCAGATCGATGCTCCACGAAATGACATGGAAATGAATGGTTTGTGTTTGAGCGATCACAAGGCCAGATACCAATGTCTTCATACCTCAGATTGGGTTGTCAGCATCCCGTAGATTTCTAAAGGAAGAGGGGGAGGAAGGTTGGAAATTGCTCTGACCTAGTGGAGATGCATCAACTTTGATCAAAATGTGGTTGTTGAAAAATTGACTCAACCACAAAATAGGGCTGAGATCTATTTATGAAGTCGGGGCCTTCCCTGAAGGTGTGGTGAAGCAATGCTGCATAAATTGAATGCTTGGATGCTTCCCAGAAATCAAAACACACATACAGGTGTCGAAAATCTGCCTACTTTCAAATTTTGCCAAAACAAAACAGGTTCAAGGTTCGAACCCGGTTTTGAACCTGAACCGAACCCCGTTGAACCGAACCTGGGGTCCGGTTCAAGGTTCGGGAAATTGGCTGAACCGGACCTGAGGTCCAGTTCGGGGTTCGGAAAAATCAGGCATGAACCGGACCTGAACCGGACCGCGGCAACACTAGTCACGTGCGAAGATGTGCACCATCGAGACGGAAGAACGAGCGCAGGCAGGGGCAGCAGCGGCAGTGCGGGGAGGTCATCGGTGTATGGGGAGCAGGACGGCGGATGCCCGGCATCGGCGAGCACGATTAGACGCCGAGGGACCAGGTCAGCCAGGGAGCGAGATTGAGATTGAGACAGAGAACGAGATATCAGAGAAGCAGGGCCGATATCAGATGCGAGGAGATAACGGCGCCAATATAGGAAGACGACTCTGAGTAGTACACCCGCCATAGAAATTGCGAGTAGCTACGTCGTGCGAGCGGCATTGCGCGGCATCTTCAACGGCGCCACGGAAAAGCTCGTAGGGCATGTTACGGACGCCGCGGAACTGAACACGCTGGGGCCGCCGAGGGATTGGAGGAAGACGCAGAATGGCGGGGCCCGAACATATGGAGCGAGATCTCGATATGGCGTGGGTTTCGTCTCTGCAGAGCAGAAATGCTCGACAAGTGCCTCCGACGACGCGATCTCGGTCGTAGACGCGCTAAGACGAAGGTATGAAAGACTTGGGTACGTCGCCGCGGTGCAGCGGGGGTGACTGATGCCAACCTTGAGCTCGGATGTGCACTCGCTGTTTTGCGTCGCACGGGCGAGCGAGAAGCAGTTCATCACCGCGGACCGGCCGCACATTCATATCCTTTTCACGATGAGATAAGAGGGGGGTGTGAATTAGGGCACTCACCGTGCTGCCAAGCCGCTCAGCGAGGGCAATGCAAGCTGTGGCGTCCAGACTCTGGTGCTCCTGTTGGCGCTTGTGCGCGTACTTGTGAAATTAGACGACCCTTCTCGTACGGCTGATGACGCAGACGAAGACGTGTGCAAGATACGAAACGTCGGGCGCGGCATTCTGCGGTCTATCCTGTCTGTCTGTGCATTGACATGGTGGCAGGAGGGAAATGGGAGGTGGTAAACAGGCGACGACAAGGCGCAGGCAAAGATGCGCAAATCCCTCTCTCGACGGCCATCCGTAGTCTTTGCGTAGACTCGTGAACCAGTCGACGCTAGCGCATTGATCTCACACTGAGCCCGGACATCAGGCTGAATCGGGTGAATCGGACAACAACGACAACAATCAGACAAAGAGAGGCAAAGCAAGGAGATCTAGCGCTAGCTGCGCGTTTCCGCCCCGATAGTCGTGACTAAGCATCTCCTTATTTAGAAGGTCGATGCACGTGAGGTTCGGCAGCCTCTCGGCCCATCATTCATCTTTCATTCTCCAACACCTCGTCCCTTTCCTCCGCCCACCACCACCACCATGCCTTGCCCTAGGGCTCTGTTTATAATTCCCCAGCCAATTATAAACAGTTTTTAATTCCCGTTTATAAACAGGGTGTTTATAAATGTGTTTAAAAACAGTCCCGCAAAATTCATGAGAAACACCTGAACAGCACGGTTTGGGGTGATTTTTCACGCTCATGCCCTCGGAGGACCTGGGCCAGCACACGGAATCCATCATTTATGGATTCGACAACGAGTATGCCCCTTAATCGAACAAGTAATGCCTATCCTTGGGTAAGTGGGTGTCATCCCGTCCATTCCAGGCAGATTCTAGGCCAAACTGACCGAATAATTCATTATAATCGCCAGACTTAGATCAGAGGTAACTCAAAAGCTGAGGACTTCATCCACTATTCACCTTGCTGAGCACAGCCACATTGAATAAAAAACAGGGTGTTTTGGCCTGACCATATAAAAACCGGTTTATTAATACCTGTTTATAAACATGTTTATAAACCAGAATAAAAAACAGAGCCCTACCTCGCCCTCGCTTCTTTTCCACGGCCTTTTCAGTCCTCCCGCTTCTCAACAGCAATCCTCTACCACGTCGCCTCCTCCATCAATAACGCCACTCGGGCTCGGACGTACAAGCTCTAGGGCGCTGTTTATAATTCCCAAGCAATTAAAAACCGGTTTACAAACCTGGTTTGTAAACAAGCCCGTTTATAAACATGTTTACAAACATGCTGTGCTAAATGACTAGAAATCGAGTTCCTCCACCTCCCCCCCCCCGAATTTCATCATCGGCGCAGGCTGCGCTGACTTGCTACCTTTCTTGCCAATTGCCACTGCCCACGTTGAGATACTTTTGATGTTATCTGCGCCGTCAACCGGCGCGTCACTGAGGCAATCACGGAAGAACGGCATGGAAATATCCACTCCGTCGAGCTCGATGTCGAAGACAAGGGAACCAAGCGGCAGCGAGCCCAGCTGGGAAGTCTCATTTGCCTTTTTGACAGCTGCCAAACCCGCCTCGCAGTCCTCCGGACAGACTTGACACAGCCCATATCGGCCACTTTAACGGGGTCCGGCGCATAGTCAATGAAGTTATGAGTGTCGCCGAGGGGTATAGTATGTGGAAGATGCTTCAGAAGGCACAAGAGTTCCTTCAGCTCCTTGTCGTATTACGTCGCGCCGGAGCCAGAGCCAGAGCCGCCAGACATGGAAGCTTGATGGACGCCGCGGAAATTTTGCCGAGTTACATAATCCTAATTAGAAACCGGTGACTTTGGCCGGTCCATTTAAAAACCGGTTTATAAACGTGGTGTTTAGAAACATGTTTACAAACCAGACTTAAAAACAGCGCCCTAACAAGCTCCGCGGTGCCACCGGCCAACGCCACGCCTCCCGACGTGTTTTTGACGCGTCCGATAGGTTCATTAAGTTTCCCCGACTCCCCCGCACCCCGACGCTTCCCGCTGAATGACCTAGGTATGTTCCCTTCCCATTTTCACGGGCGGCATCGGCGGCATTGGCCTGGCACGTCTACGTGAGCACATTGCTCGCAAGTCATACGCAAGGCGAGGGTGGCGGTACTTCCGTCGTTGTTTGCTGTCGGAAGACGATGAGTTTGCATCCCTGCGATGCCACTCGCACCCACAGCCACGGGCTCGTGTTAAATTTGACCCGGATATATACGTCTTGTAATGTACTAGCTTGTACCCGTGGCTCACGCCACTGAAATGAAAAATCAGATGGCAGAAGTCCATGTATGGCATAACGGAAGTCTGTTGCCCTCTGTAATTTATTCAGGGAGGGCGATTGATTAGCAAATTTCAGACACATGTATTCGAGGGCTCAAAGGCAAGTGGGACACTCGTCACCAACCTTCGGTTGGTTCCTCGTGTCCCGGTTGTCTGATTTTCGTTTGAACTTGGTCTACATATGCCTTCACATGAACCACTGAAGTCACCATTCCAAAAGTTGAACATGTTCATGAAGCCCCAGTAGAGCAATAGCAGAAACCCATTGGTTTGAAGAGATGGAGAAAGCAAAAATATCTCACACCCGTGGTAACGTACCCGTCAGACACCCAAGTAGCACCTTAAAGCGCTCTGCACCTGGCTGGCATAGTGCCATGGATAAAAAGTCGAAGCAAGTTCAACAGTATTAACAATAGAGCAAAATGGCAGATACCACTTAAAGTACCCGTACCCATAGGGATGATCAATTTTCAGAAACACCCTGCACGCGTTAAGCTTGAGGGCCAAAGGACTCGGATTTGCTAGTCTCTCTTGATAGACACTTTATTAATTCTAACTCGTTCCTCGATTTGCTGCTTAAAAATGTCGGAAGCTGGTATAAATTAATAATGTCCATGAAGCGCCCGTGGAATAGAGCAAAGATGACAGATCAACTGGAAGTAGTCTATACCAGTAGCCAGGAGAGCATAACAGGTCCATGGAGATCTGATTTCAGCACCCGTGAAGCCTGAGGATAACTCGGATGCCGTAGAGACTCCGGGAGTCTGAGCCGACTCGTTGCCTTGAAGTTTGAAGTTTGCTTTAAGTTGCCACTTGAAAAAGGAAGCTGGTGAATAAATCATAAATTGTACAGGGATCAAGAACAGTGTCAGTCCTGTCTCCAGATGGAGGTCAGAGGAGCATGGTTGCCGTTGGGTTGCCGCGGCGCTTTCGTTCTCGGCACACGGGAGCCGGCATCATTGTTTGTCCTGATGTTTGTCTCAAAGATAAAGAACCAATGGGAAGGCTCCGTTGTCATTTCACGTGACCCCCGTCTTTTGTATAATAGATGCCTTCAGTAAGGAAATATTATATATATAATGTTTGTGCCACCTTCCGAAACCCTCTGAGATATGTAGGATCTCCTTCGTGAACAGCACGGCGGGCTTTGAAACAAAAATGACTGCCGCTCTGCCGTTCCCAAAAGGGTGTTGCCTTAAAACATCTAGGAAAAGCCCAGTTACTCGGTAGTACGTGAGAGAGTGCAGTAGAGATATAGAGCCGTAGCAACCCCCCCTTTCTATTTAGAGGCCAGTAGATCGATAGAGCCGTAGAACCGTAGAGCCATAGCTCGCGTAGAGCCCTGTAGAGCTCGGCTAGAACGCCCGCGTAGCTACAATCATACGCATCACAAACGCATCACTGATATTACTGCTTGGCAGATTCGCTTATTCTGATCATTCAGGCCACAAAAATCACCACGAAAGTAAGAGAAAAGAATATATTTGATGGTATGGTACGTAAAACAGGGTTGATGAGGGGGACTTGTACGAAAAGGGCTTGTCACTTGGGCTTGATTCTTCTGAATGAGCGGCCACAACAGAATCCCGGGTAGACAACTTGAAGCTTGAAGCTTGAAGCAGTTTTGAAGAGTTTGAAAATTTGTGAAGCCAGAATAACTCGAGGAGCTCGTGAACAAATTGAAGAAGTTGAACGGAGTAGCTTGAGTCTGTACACCTTGATGTATGCAACTGTGCTTGAGGGGGACCACTTGGGAAACAGGCGAAGCTAGAGGGGAGGTCAAGGGAAGGTGTGGGGGAAGTGATGGGGAGACGATGGAGCGGGCGGCTTCGCTCGGACTTTAAGTCATTTTTCACCAAGTCCGATGGCCTGAAACCGATGGCTCGGTTGGAGTCTGACACACATGTGAATGACGAGGTTCTATTCAGAGCGCTGTAGTTGCGAGACTCGACGGTAGAAGTCAGTAGAGGGCGGGCTCTACCATAGATACCGTGCCTCTACGCGGCTCTACAGCGATGTCTTGGCGCTATGGAGCTCTACCCAGACACCGCCACTCTACCACGTGGAGGCGTGCTCTATCAGCCAGAATCGCGTTTCCAGATGAAGGAAGTACGAGGGCGGAAAACTGAGATCTGCCATCCGTGGGACTGCTTCAGCGTCGCACCGCTGTGTGTTCTCCTCCCTCTCCTCCGCTCTCGACTCCTGAAACGGCGCGCTGACATATATACCCCCGCAGCGCAAAGACCTACGCCGCCTCCCTCGTCGCCTACCTCACCGCGTGCCCCGCCGAAGTGCCCTCCAAGTCTGCCGAGGCGCTCGTCGGGCAGTTCTGCGCCGCCGCAACGAAACACACGTCTCTCTCCCTCCCGTTGTTCGTGCCGTCCTCGACCTCCGCGTCCGCCTCCAATTCCAATTCCGCTGCGTCCAATTCTAGCGCGGGATCAAGTACGGTGACGACACCCGCGAGCTCCTCCGCGCCGGCGTCGACGATGCCGAGCAACGCCGCCGCTGCGCATAGAATCCGCCCCCTCGGACTTCCCCTGGGCGGTGTAGCAGCGAGTCTGGCGGGCGTCCTACCCGGTGCGGCGCTACTGCGGTAGCATTTGCGCCTTCAGGCGGAGTGGTGCGATATCTCCCACGACATCGCGCACGGAACATTGTCTCCACTCCACTCCGTCTCCACGCCGCACACTACCTCCATGCTGTCTGCGCTTTGGTTGACTCGTCTGTGGATCTGTGCGTTATATCGCGTCCGCCTGACTTACTCCTCCTCGCTGTCGGCCGCCGGTGCCATTGTCTCGCGTTCGCGCTCAGGCTACCGCGCGAAGTCTCTGCGTCCTGTGCCTGTGTGGCGCGATCTCGCCGCTGTATAGGCCGGCTCTTAGGCTAGCTTACGCGCTGCGATATCTCGCTCGGTGGCTACAACATGCCTCTGGGCGGGCTCGAACCGCCGGCTCTCCCTACACCTGGTTTCCCGCTGTAAGTGTGTAATGGGCGGGAGCGAGCTATACTGACTGATGCACAAATAAGCGCGCACGCGTACATGGACTCTGTCTCTCACTCCCTCGGGTCTTATCCTGTATACTCCGCACTATCACCTATCGCGGATACTGATTCCACCATTTCGGCTCTCTCCTCGTACATACCAATACTTCTGCTCTAGGGCGCCACAATACTAATGCAATCCCGCTTGCGTTAGCTCCGGGGCTAAAAAGGATTGACGTGTGAGTTAATGCCTCCGGGCGGGCTCGAACTGCCCTCTCTCCCTTGCATTTTCAGTGGTCCCCTGCGACTGGGTGGAGCTGCCTTGCTCCATGGAGGCATGCAGGTGCTCCTCCTAAGTAGGTGGATAGGCGCGTCAATTTTATGTGCGTTAAATGCTGCCTGATACACAAAACAAGCGCAAATCCGACGCTTCGACGAATCGCGCGGCATACTGGTTAGACTCAGCGTTACCGGCCTTCCCCGTCCCTGCCCAGTCTCTCGCGGTTCGTACTCCTCCGCTTACTCTGTCGCTTTTGAGAAGTCTCGGCTCTGCGCTCAGAAAAGTTGCCGCGGCCGCGGGCACCTTTCTACCCCTCAGTACAACTCGAACTCAACATCGTTGCGGATCCTTCCCTCCTACATGATACTGAATAAGACATACGAAATGTGGAATACGCATACGCATATCCGTACTCTAGAGCCCAAACTGTACTCACTGCTCTCCCAGCCCCGCTTGCTTTTCCTTACTCCTCTTTGGATCTGTGCATTGCGTTGCGTTGGTACCATGCAGTCTGAGTCCTTCTTCTCTGGAGCCTGCGCCGCGCAGCCCGCCGGCTTTGAGGCCCGTTCGACCGAGTGTTTTCTGGCCCTCTCCGCGCAAACGGCTCCCAGCACAGGGGATACCTAGCCTATAGTTATAATCAATGTCATACGCATTGAGCCCGTCCTCCAAACACCACGCACAACTGAGTTGCAGGAGCAATAATCCACAGCCTTCTCTGGCTGCCCACAGTTCAACCATGCTCCCAATTTCAGTGCCCGCAATTTGCTTCATCCCGGCGATTGAATTTCTCAGTTTGGTTTAGCGTTTACATATAGGATTCCATGAGGCAAGGCAAATAATTCAATATATTACTGCAAGCCATTTTTACTTAGCCAGCGTACATTTGGGGCGGGGTATTAACGGCGATCAGGGAGGAGGTGCGGGTGCGCAGTATCCAAGCCAACTCAGCAGAGCGAGCAGAGCTTTCCGTTCCGTTTCAGGCCCAGCAGATGATGTTGAGGTCGGGTGCGGAGGCTCAGACGAATGTTCAATGGGCCTTGTCACGATTCTCACACCGCCATTTCCGCGCCCGGGCGGCTCCCTATGCCGCTCCGAGGTATGCCAATTTTTTCACTACAGTTAAAGGTCCAGGCGGACCGCGCCAAAGGGGCTAGAATCGGAGAAATGTCGATCCCGCAGGGTCGAGGATATCGCGTCAATGAATAGGAAAGCCCGGGGATACTTGATTGCATTGACTTGCGGTGTTCGGTGTTGATCGGTAGAACTAGAACTTCTCCGGATGGGGCGCCGTAATTGAGGCACCTTGGCATAAAAGCGGGACTTCTGGGCAGGATTCAAGCAGGACTAACCACCCAGCATCGCAAACACAATGAAGGCCTTTCCCTCTTCATCTTTCGTAGCGTTCGCAGTTGCAGCCGCCGCTTCACTCATTCTCCCCGTGACAGCCACGGTTCAAGTTGGACAAGGTTTGTATTCCTCGTTATGTTCCCTTCCGTTGCATCCCGAGCCTCTGCTCCCTCTTTCAGCGACCCTGCTCGACCCCACTGTCTCATCTGACACATGCGGAATCCCGATCACCGAGGCTGACTTGTATGCCGCTGTCGCTGACTCGCCTGGAGGGGACTCCCGCTGCAAGGATACCATCATCGCCCAATGTAGGTTCTCAGCTTACATGTATTCGGATGCCTACGCTGACTCCCTGTCCAGTCGGAGACGCCTCTGTTAATCTCACCGTTGCGCTTAGGTGCATACAATGCCAGAATGAGCGGATTGAGATGACGCAGGCGGCGTATACAGCGTTGATGGCGCCGGTGGGGCCTCTTACAGTGATGTGGGAGTTCGCATGAGCGACGAAACTTGTTGATAGGTGTAAACCGTCTGGAGTCTGGAATCTGGAATAACACGATTGTGATGATTTCTACAAGAAGCACGCCACTCGGAAATTCAATTTGGACCTTTGGCTCCTTGGATTGCGCCCCGCATCTCAATATTCTTCTTCTCTCGCGTCTCTGGTGTCTTGATGCGACGCCTTCAGCGAGCTTTTCCAATTCCGGGTTACCCACCCTGAGTCTCTCTGCATCCCGTGATGAGCGAGCTTCTCACAGCTCAGGTTGATGCGCAACTTGCTTGAGGAAGAAGAACGAGATCGCTGTGTCCAGGCGGGCTCGATCCGCCGTCTCTCCCTTCACTTGTATTCACCTGGAAGGGCGGGAGTGAGTAACCTTGCTCTACGAAGGCTTCCTTCGGTACATGTGAAGCGGGATATGTCAGTGAGTACGCTTGCGATCCCACGCCCACTTGCTCCGTTTCTGCGCGAAGCGCAGGCACAACTTACTTGAGAACGAAAGAAATCTGTGTTCCATGCAATAGCGAGGCAATCGGGGTGACACAGGAGGGAGAGACAGCTCTGAGGTCCGGAGAAGGCGATGTGCACCGTCGACATACATTAGACGAACACAGCGGACAAGAGACGAATTAGCGCCACGGGAGCAGGACGCGAGGAAGCAGGAATCGGACAAAGCAAGGAAGGCTGCCACAGACCGGGAACAGCCAGCGCGCGAGTAACCTTGAGAAAGAGAAGGACGCGAGAGCTATTCGGGACGCAGAAGCGGGGTGGGAGGGAGGAGAATTCGGAGAGGCCGAGATGAGGGCTGAGAGCAGGGACACGGCGGCGCGAGTAGTACTATACGAGCACAGTGGCGAGGAGGAGTAGGACGTAGGACGTCCGCCACGGTTGGTGCGATGCTGTCAAGCGAGTGCGCGATGTGTGTCCGCACAGTGTTGCTCGGCTTGGCGTAGACGAGGAGCTCGCGGTTACAGTCACGATGTTCGAGCCCCTGCCCGAATTCGCCGCAGCCGAAGAGGGAGCGGAAGCGGCGGAAGAGGAAGAGGCAACGAATGAATGACAGGACACGCTCGTCAGCTTCCCGGCGGCGGCGCAGAAATTCTCGACGAGCGCCTCCGCGGATGGGAGCCCGGCCGGGCACGCGGTGAGGCAGGAGAGGAGGGCGGCGGCGTAGGTTTCGCGCTGCGGCCAAAACAGCAGCTCACGGAGTAGTTCGCGGCCGCGGCGGCTGGGGCCCAGGCTGCACTCACCAATCCCAATTCCCGATTTATTAGTTGATGAAGCTCAGGGGAGGAGGATAGGTGCCCTCCCTGGGCGGCCGAGTTCGTGGGCGTGCCGATTGCGCTGCTGCTACTACTCGCGGCGGCGCACTGACACTCGCACGGGCGTTTACGCTGGCGGGGCTTGAGCTGGACGCCGCCCGGGCGCCGAGCGCGAAGGCGAGGAAAAGGAGAAGCGCGGGAGGGAGATGCATCCCCTATACCTCCCGGCTAGGCTCGAATCCAGCCTGTCTATGAGAGCAAGCTCATCGATTACTATCGACAGTTCTCATAGACAGACGGTCACCGGTCTAGGACTCGGCGGCCCGGGGCGCAGCCTAACACGCGCAAATGGGCGCTTGCTGACGACGGCCATGTCGCCCCGCGGCTTGGGTGTGTGTCGGCGACTTGATGGCGCACGGTACTGCATCTACCAGACTTCTCCGAGTGGCTTGGCCGAAGGCTTGCCCCGGCAAGCGGAGTTTGAATTTGGCTGAGCCAGGCTTGTGCGGCTTGGGCTTGGGTCTGGTAAAAATGACGCGGCAGCGGCGCGCACTGAGAAATCCCCCGACAATTCGAAGTAATAGGAACTTGAGAAGAGATACCGCAGATTTCCATAATACGTCGACTGCTGGGCCATAGAACGCCGTACATGTCCTCGCAACGACGGTGAGGTGTCTCACGACGCCGGTGGTGAGGTTTATTATACCGGGCCTTGTCGCCAAAAAGTTGTCCTGGTGCGGGGTCTCCGCATAGAGATGGGAGCACATGAGCCCCACTAGTTCTGGGATCTTGAGACACCAGTGCATTTTCCAGGGTTCAGCCAGAAAGACGACGATGGACAATGGTCGCAGAGGAAGGAAGAAAAGGCACAGCCTCCGGTGGCGGTGTTTAGCCTTCGGATATCGCCGGCATCCTTGATCACCGGACTCAATGTCCGATCACAGTAGAGGTCGCCTTGCGCAGATTTTTGGAATGCCCCACATCTCTCCCCACTGATTCTGCGGGCTGTCCTTATTCCATACCGTGTGGAATCTATGTTTTCAAATTTCGCCTTCAGTTCAGTTCAGAGGTTTGAACGGGAATTCTGAAGCGTCCAGTGTCCACCAGTAACTATAAGCAACTATGAGTATTGGATTCTTTCCAGCACTGTGGCATTCGAACATTGCAATGTAGTGTTCCTTCAGTCCACACTTATCTGCCCTCGAATTGATTATCGATTAAAGTTACAGTATGCTAGCCAGCCTACCAGTTCCGCAATATCAATTGTCTAGGTTCATCACTTTACTCTGTCTGCCATGGAATATGCATGTGCCGCACCACCTTCCTATTCGGGACGATATCGGTAGCAGTCCTGATCAGGTGCGCACATAGAATATACTTGTGCGCTCTGTGCTTTTAACCCAGGTCCCGGTGTAACAGAATGGATGATGTTATACGTAACATCCGCAGAGTTCCTTCACTATTCAAGTCGAACATATACTTTGAGATGTACGCAATCAGACAATGCCTGGCATTTGTACTTGGTGTACCAGTAAGCCCGAGCTATAGGACAATGACAGAATACTTGTGCAGCTTCAGCTTCTGGTGTACGCAATTTATTCACATAGAATATCCTTCGGATGGATATCTGCATGGATGTGTACACCGCCATTTGAGTCGGGTATTTCTCAGATGTTATGGCCAGACATCTTGAACATATCCTCAAAAATATTTCTACTATGCTTTTTCAAGGATTTTCAGCATATTTTGATTGGAATGTTCTGCCAACATGTTGAGCAACATTGTCTGAAGCTCAAATATATATGCAGCGGCGCCTGCCTGAGGCTCTGATCCACAAGCATATTGAATTAACGGTCTGGGCCTTTCATACGTGGGCACTAGACCAATTATAACCCTGCCAACGCAAGTGGTACACAGGTTGCTCGCCGGACCTCAGGCTCATCCGAATTGTGTTGGGTCTGGCGTCAGTGCTTACCTCCAGATGGAATTAGCCTGCAAAACAACAAGTGCACTAACGGCAAGGAGGATGAGGATGACATACTATATACTGATAGACTCGCGGGCCAGTCGACGTCCACAGCGCTTACAGAGAGAGCCGGCGCAATGAACAAATTAGGACAGAAAACAAATAAGAACAACATCAGAGCAAATAATGATGGGACGTCAAACAGCGGGTAAGCTCGTGGACGGACTGGGCCGGCATGTCGCCTGTTTGGTGATGGGCCATCTCCCCGCCATTTGAAAGGTGCGGACTTGGGCAAAAACATCGAAAATGTTTTAAAAAGTGCTCAAAGTGTCTCAATCAAAGTTGGATAACTTTTGATTCTCTATCGAATAAGCTAAACTTGTTTTTTGGGAGAAAAAATGAATATTCCGAGCAATAAAGAGCTGTTACAGTATAACTACGCGTCATCAGAGTCGGAATGGTCCCCATCGTCCAAATACCACTTCGGAACATTATAAAGCTTGTTTCTACTGTATATACACTAAATATTGTACCCCCGCCGGTAGACTCGTAACCAGCCCTACGTTGAGTAACACTAAGAGTTAGTAGTTTGCAAGTTATTTTCAATGCAATTCCAAGTCACGCAAAAGTTGTCTACACTTACAATAACTGTACTCTCAATGTATTGGACCCTGTAACATCGTTCTCATTGCACAATAAACATAATTGTCCGAGATTGGCGGCACGGACCGGGCTTCACAGCCACCCATCACTTTTGATCTCTCTGTTCAATTCCTCAATGCCTCCCTCCCTACATGCGGCCAGCCTCTCAGAGCAATGTTCTTTCAAATTATAAAAGGTCAATACTCCTTTGGATAACTTGATACATATTATTCTCTGCCTAGCTGATACAGAGAATGAACATACTTTCAATGACTTCATATATTACCTAGGCTCTATTTAGGCTGCCGAACTTATGATTCCGGCCTTTGACACTCTTAAAAGAGTGCATAGGATGATATTTAAGACCCTAAATATTGACCATTAATTCAATTATCATGTATGGGAGCTATGCATCCCAACATCAAACTTTGACTGTTATATTCAGTGCACAATGAATACAGCATTCTGTGTCATTTAAACAGTACCAAAAAGCTTAGAAAATAGGTGCACAACTTTTGTATGACTCAGATCTACAGTGGGCGAGATTCAGATTTCGCGCAAACTCGAAAATTGCACTAAGTCAGATTGAATCGTCACGTGATTTCTATTGACCTATTTCTGTACCAAGTTCTCCCAGCCTCTGCGTTCGAGTAACCCCGACACCATTTTTTTTTCTCCCTCAATTTTTATCGGATCGACCTCAAATAAAATGCAAACTACTACGCATATTGTTACTCTACGCAGAGGCTGGTTACGAGCCTACCCCGCCGGCTTCTGTGTTTTATCACCTAGAAATTACATTTTTCACCCAAAAACCGACTTTTGCTCGGTCGATAGAGAATCAAAAGTTATCCATCTTTGATTAAGACACTTCGAGCACTTTTTTTCAAGTTTTCAATGCTTTTCTACCAAGTCCGCACCTTTCATTTGGCGGGGGACAGATCCATCACTGAAACAGTCGCCGAGGGAGCCCAGCCGGTACCCAGCATGCTTTGGCGAGTTGATTGTCTGATTGTCCGATTGCTGGGTTACCGGATGGGGACGAGCCTAATATATTGATGGTCCTGTAACCATGTCAGAAATTATTGGAAAGGTCCGTGCACGGAATTTTCAAACTCCGCCGATCAGACCAAATAACTGTCAATGTTCGGACGACAAACCTTTCTCTCTTTCTTTGACCGTCCACCCGTCTCCTTCCTTCTCACTGCCTGAAAGTGCGACCTGGTCAATCAAGCAACACTCCAGGTCCACAGAGTGCAGCCACATCCTTTGACACCTGATTCGACGCAATCTGCTCTCGCAATGCAAGTGGCGACAGTGGGGGGGTTCGGAGGTTGTTCGCCTCGGAAGAGGAGTAACAAGTTTCATACGGGGACGTTAGGAGTTAATAGTTAAGTCTTCCCCCAAGATTCTGTTTCATACCCATTCTGCCGAAGAAGCTTCGCGTCGCCACCGACTGTCCCAATTCTTTCTTTTGCTGTGCACAATCCTCTTTCATCTTCAATTAAGAAACCCTCAAAATGCACATTCAAGTTCCTCGAGTTCCAGTCACCGTCATTTAATGCGCCACGGTTTCAAGCCCCAAGCACGCAGCTCGCAAGACATGTATTGATCTCCAAGAATCCCTCACATGCGGAGTCACCATTTGTACAACTTGTTTCTGTCACTCGCTGCCCGGCACTGTCCTCAAATGTTGCCCATCTGTTCGCAACCCGCTCCCGACCGCCCTCAAGCGCTCCTGTGCCACAATACGGTTCTCAAGTCGTTAGGACCTTTCGCGGTCTCCTTCAATTTCATCGGCCCTGATGCACTGCAAGAACTCGTGATCACCCTGTCCCCACAACATTCCAGATACCAAAACCAACTTCAAAACTTGCAGCACGGCACTCCAATCAGATGCATCGCACTGTCGAGGCTCGACGACCAGGTGCCTAATTCTTTGTGGGCGCTGGCTTGAGTATCTGCTTTCAACCCGGCCTGGTCCATGCATTTGTTATACACACCCATTGTGAAGCCTAATTCGATGTCGCGTCACGTGGTGGCATGCTCAATCTATTCTATTTGAAACAATTGTGCGTGCAGCAGGCACATATTGGACATTATAGATAGAAAATGTATCAGTGAATGTTTGAAAAATGTTGTTGCGGATATTTCCCAAATATTGTTCTCAGAAAAGCCTCGAGGGTTTGACTTCGTAAATGTCCTGACAATGTCTGAGACAACATTTGTCAAACATCGAGCCAAAAACATTTCAGAGACATCTGTTTCAAACGGCGGTGTAGTCCGGGCATTCTATGTACATTGCTGACTTCCCTCTCAAGTTACATAGAAAGGTCAAGCAGTTGGGCTCGGACGTTGTACTTACGCATGCCGAGCGAGCACCTAGCGAGAAGTCCTTGCGCTCACCGCATGTCCTGTACAGTAGATGTCCCGTGGACGCAAGTAGGAGCGCAGTATTCTGTATTGGTAGCCCTGCATGAATATATTTGTTTCTCCCCCATCCTGTGGTTTGTGAGCGCGATATAAGAACAGAAAAGGTGTGTTGTGCTGGTGATAAATATACATTCCGGTGTGATTCTGGCGCCAGGATCGCTTCTGGGGCCGTCTATCTTTTTATGTCGCCAGGAGCGATTCTGGGGTGCTGGCGCTCTTGGCAGGCCTGGCGCCAGACGTGCCAACTCAAAAACACTTTCCTGATGTCATTTCATGGTGGAATTCAGGCGGCTGAGATGACATTCATGATCATGACAAAGTAACCACAGGCACACAGGGAAGCAGAGCTCGTCTACAGGGAATCTCATCTCATTGCGGAATTCAGGCGGCTGAGACGACATTCATGACAAAGCAACCACAGGCACACAGGGAAGCAGGGCTTGTCTACAGGGAATCCTCAGGACCAAACAAAGAACCAGATGGAAGATAAAATGAGCACTGCGCTGAAGACGGCTTGTCACTCCTCACTGGTCTATATGGGTATTCTGGGCGTGGTTCTGGCTGCACAGACGCGTGACACCGAGTACGCATCCATGTTACAGTAACCACACAGGGAAGCAGGACTCGTCTATAGGGAATTCTCAGGACCAATCAAGGAACCGGATGAAAGATGCCAAGCACTGCGTTGGACACGGCTTGTGACCTAGTGTTGTCAACGGTTCGTTCGCTTCAGGTTCGGGGTCTCCTTTTCCGAACGCCAAACCTGAACTCAGGTTCGGTTCAGAAAAATTCCGAACCTCGAGTTCGAACACATTCGAACCTTCAAAGATTTTCCACCACTGCTGAAATCTAGGAGCAGGAAAAAACTTCAAAGTCGGTAAGTATCTCTTTATTCATGCCTCACCATGTTCTGATCTTCTTTACATTGAGGCTGAGACTTTGCCCGATGCGGATTCCGCATATAAAATGAATTGGAGCCAAAACCCCATCAAACAGGCCATAAGTGCGATACGGCTTGGATTCATGATGGATCCAGCATAGAAGCATACAGAAAGCACTCAGAGGAAGCTTTACACTTCAAAGTGTCAAAACCCCAAAACTAACCCCTTCTCGCATGTTTCTGACGCACCTCAGCCCACTCAAACTATCCTTAGCATTACATTTTGGGGCTGCCTCGGCCAACCTCGGCCAACTCCTTGGCTCGGCCTAGTCGGTCGAGGGGTTGGTCTAAGGTTGGGTGGCCCTCGGTCGACCTCAATTTTAAGCCGCTCCTCACTAAACCGTTACTATTAGTAACGAGCGATCTACTGATCCGGCACATACACGGCGCGCACAGACTTTGTCGCGCAAGGGTTGGCCCTCTCTACTGTACGCCCTTGAGGAACGCGATGTATATCCATATCGGATTGACTATACGCGACGACGATGAAGAACGACAGAGGGAAGATATTCAACACCCCCGCGTCATTTCAGTGAAAGGTAGACCCCGAACGGAGCGTTTAACAGATGCTACTGAAGGCCGACCAATCAAACATTAACATACAAGTACGAGATCGAAGACTGTCCGCTCAAGTGAGCTGGTTTGTAGCAGTGCTGCGTGTCTTTTCTCTTTTTCGTGCGGAACCGGTCTTCATCGCCGGGGTAACCGCCCGGGCCTGGGTGCCCTCTGTAAGTAACCCACTTCTGTGCACGGTGTTCATCGTGCCACCACTCCATCTTCTATATATGCCAACGTGGTGCGTCCTTTTCTGTTAGCTTCATGCCAGTGATATGGTAGATGAATATAATCTAATCATGTACTTACAGAAGCCGCACTTGTTGTTCGGGCACAGTACACTGTGAGCAAGAACTGATGACCTTTCCCGGCCCTTCACGGACGCTGGTCATTTCTGAATATAAACGATTGACATAGATTTGTATCTCGTTTAGAAATAATTCTTAACACCACAGTTCAATGACAGAGGATATCAAAACAGTAGCGCAAGCGAGGTCATATCTTCAGGATTTCTCTTAAATCCCTGTCTCTTTCCGGTTTCCCCGACATGCGACATCCGAAAATAAAACCGAGTACACACGGATGGAAGCGTCAAGCAAGGTACATAGAAGCTCGGGGACAATTGTGACCTGTCATAGGAGAGGACAATGCGTTACTGTAACATCTTGCACAGGTCCTCAAAGGAGTTTACCGAATGCAAACCGGTATTTTATGGGTGCACGAAGTCGGCGATGCTGTGGAGAGAGGCGATGCGGAGATGGTCGTGGCGGTGGGAACCAGGGGGCAGGCCTAGGGCCCCAGATATCAACAGCTCACTTACAGTGGAGAAGCTTAGTGTAAGCGAGCACAAGTCAAGCCAAGCCACAAGCCACGCCCGCCCCGCCCGCCTAGCCAAATTCAAGCTCCGCTAAGCGGCGCAAGCCATTTAGCCAAGCCAATCGGAGAAGTCTGCTCAAACTCTTCGCAAGATATATGCACTCATTCTGACCTAGTTTGGGTAGGGTCGGCCGCCGGAGAAGGTTAAGGCTGGGACATAAATGCTCAAGTGGCCAACTTCCTGGTCCAACATAGTGTTCAAAATTAAAGTTTTTGTATCGTATTTTTGGCCAGCACTCGCCGTACCTCGGTTCTTAGGTGCTTCCGTGCTTCTCATTCGTTCACCAAACACAGTTCGCCCCTGAACCGAGGTAGCGAAGCACGCCATACCTTGGTTCCTAGATGCTTCCGTGCTTGTCGTTCTTCCATCTTGCCCGGAAAACGGAATCTCCCAGATCCAACATCTTATGAAGTTACTCGGGTCCCCGGCAGCACTTTGCGAGCAGATTCAGTTATCAAATTCACCATCTAAAGCCCTCAAACAAAAGCTGTAGAACATCGAGGCAAAGAACAGAGTAAGTATAAGTATAATGGGGTTGTCTTAAAGGGGATAAGAGTAAATACATGTCAATGAATCGGGCAGAGAATCTCAAATATATCCGGGAAGATTGGTACTGTTTGTGCACTGTCCCTTTACTGCTACCGGTGATTCTTTTCTGAGTTCTGCAAGTACGAACATGGACACGGTGGACAGAACATATTTTAAATTGATGAAGCCAAAAACTATATAAATGCATGGCTCTTTGAGATAAGTTCAGCTGTACTACTTTCCCGTTCCAGAACAGCTTGGCTTGTCTCCTTTCCACTCATGCAGCTCATCTCCGCTCTCACTATTTCTATACTTGCTCTCGTCATGAGCATCAGCGCCTCACCGGCCAAACCCGTCGCCCTGACCCCCGACGCCGTCGCTGCCGCCGGCTTGACCAACATCCACGACTTCCAGGGCAACAGTCTCAATCTCGTCGGCAACGTCAACCCGACTGAGGGTACAGGAGTGATCGGGTTTCCCGGCGGCTTTGATGGTTCGATCAATCAGCAGGAAAGAACTCATTTGATCTATCTTAATATCGGGTTCTTAACATTGAATTGCAGTGGACCTTTATTCCCCAAGGATCCAACTTCATCATTGCAAATGGCCTGAACATGTCCTTGTTCCTGTCGTATCCGGCTGCCCCGTTCGCTGGTAATCCCGCTCAAGCTGGCGCCGTCGTATTTTCAGAATTCCCTGCTGTGTTTTCCCTTCAAGTCGTTGCTCCTCCTTCTTCCGCCGTTTCGTAGGTGACATTTCAAGGCACTGGACTCCGATAATCAATTTTTGCTTTATTTAGCATAGTCGAAGTCACCCACCAACTGGCGCTGACGTCTTGGCCCTCAGTTCCCGGTGTCAATGCTGCACCTGTTCGTACCCGTATTTCTCCAAGCTAAATTAGCATTAATATCATAATTTATTTTACCCCTGAGCAGGTTACTCTGGCCAGTATTTCCTCTGTCCTGCAAGCAGAGCAGACCTGGAATATTGTCGCAGCTGGTCAGTTCTATGATCAGTTGAAATAGTCTTGCTAAAACCAAATCTTTGGCAGCTTAACAATGCAACAATGGAGTATGTACATGAAGTGGGTGCTGATTCATCTCTCGCCTTTATGTTGTCTCTATGTGTGTTATCAAGAACATATAAATAGTTGCAATGAATGCAATATCATGTTCTGTTTGAATATCAGAAACAAGACACACGGTCGCTCCGCTACGTCAGCTCATTCGTAGGATTAACTGAGCTAGTGACTAAGCACACAAGCAGCTTATGTGCTTGCCAAGATATGATATGAATATGAATTTGGCGTATCATATTCATATTTGTATCGTATTTGTACTCACCAGCATGAATATGGATACGATACAAGCGCTCGCCGGCCCCCTTCGGGGCCCGGCTCTCACTTCTGAAGTTCTGAGCACATGTATTTAAAAACCAAGATACATGAAAGATTTCATCAAGTACACTGGGAATATGTACATTCACAGCAGAAGCTCTTCCCAGATATGTTAGAGGTAGAGGTTGAGAAATCATCTTCATACTTAAGAATCAAGACACTTTCTGCATCAGGAACCTGCGTCATCACAGAATACAGCTGGCCATGAGAAAACACCGCTCTCTAAAGGTCTAGTCCGAGTTTTTGGACACTAAAACCCTGGCATCAATTGAAAGTGGTTGCATAACACAGAGCTAATAGGACTACAGACATGTATTGAATAAAACTTCAACTAAAATTTTCTGCCTGAGTTCGAGCGAAGTGCTGGGGCGCGAAGAACCCCAGCGGATGCCTTACTAAGTTACTTATGTAAACTCACTTAGCCTGCCAAAGTTAACTTAGCCGAACTTATGGCAGCACAAGTTGATTTCACAAGTTAAGTAAAGGGAAAGTACAAGTTAAGTGCATTCAAGTAACTTCAAGTTGGATTAAGTTACACAAAGTTTGCTTCAATTAGCCACCCTTTGCGCCGTTTTGCGCCCTTCCGCGTCCTCTACGGTCGGTCCGAGTATCCTATGAGTGTTTGATCAGGTATGGGCAACAGGCGCAGAGTATATATCACAGTATTGTAGTGAGTTTCACATGTTTCATCTCTCGCGGGCAAGTTACAGTCGAATTCGAATGTTTCTTGGGTGCTGCGAACGTCCACGTGATTGCGCAGATATTTTCAACTTTTTTTCACTGTGATCCACTTTGACGTGACTTACACGTTCCTCCGCCATGCTGAATACCATTTGCTACCTTCATATCCCGTCGACTCCACAGTCAACATTCCCGCCTCCAGCCCACTGTCTGATCTTCCCGCAGACGTGCCGATGGATTTTGACTCTTCATCTGGGCCAGAACCTGCCAATGGAGGCCTGTTGAAAGGGAGAGAAAACTCGAAGCCGGTCACCCAGTCTTCAGGAACGTTGAAGCAGAAACGTGCGGATGATTTATCACCCAAAAAAAATCCCGCTAACACGGAGTTGGGTGAGCGGGAGCCTCAAACATTGCGACGGAGTACGAGAACTCACGCGGCCAAAAGAGACGTGGAAGTAGGGTGAAAATACCTATCTAGGATATCAGAATGATCAACGGCGGTCTCTGATGGCAGCCAACTTGAACGACAAGCGAAAACTTGGCCGTTACCTGGATGACAAATCAAACTTGACCCATACCTGATGCAATCAGGTCCATCTGATCGTATAAGTTACTTTCCCTGATGGAACTTGGCGGGCCAAGTTAGCTTAAGTACCGCTAAGTCAAGTTCAGTAGCAAGTTACTGTAAGTTTCAGCAAGCAAAGTGAACACAAGATCAGTGGAAATACACCTGGACCATGTCGGAGACCTGGACATTGGTGAGACAGTTGCAGGACGGGCTTTGAAAGTTGAAAATGTGGTTTGTGCCTTGGTCTTCAATGCCCAAAGGACTTGAATTGAACAGCCCTGGCTTGAATCAGTATCCCACAGATACATAATTAAAGTTCAAAGCATCAGCGTAGCCCCTTGAGTTGTCCATGAACCCAATTTGGTCAGCCGGCGAGACATCCCGAGTCCATCCGTGGATTATGAGGCCATTAAGCGAAGGAGATCTGGGATGGGGATCAATTTGGCACTGTATTGAATGAATTCAGGATACTAGGATTGTCTGGCATGTGCAACAGCCTTGAGGGTCATTGTTCTTGTTGTGCCTTGCATGGCTAGAACTATCCGAGGTTGGCTCTCAACTTAAATAGTTGGGTGGCAAGATTTATTATGGACATGATAAACTCTATATCACAGGCATTGGTTCAATGTAAAGAGGAATTATGCTCACAGAACATGCTTTAGACATGCAACCAAATATTGACCGACTGAATAAATTTGTTGGAGTCCCCGCCATCCCATCTATGCAGTCAGAGGATGATGAGGATAACCACCAATGTTTGAGGGGTCATATGGACCCATCAGATAATAACCTTTGCGTCTGAATTTCTTCCATCTTTCTCCAATGCTCACATCTCGTCTCAAATCGTGTGATCACGGGTTGTTTATGTATGGCTGGATTTGTTGAAGGTAGACCCGCCGATATGAGTATACCCGCCATCAGCGCCATCAGGCGCATGTTACTTTCTTATCTTTTACTTATATACCGGCGCAGTGCGCCTTATCACCTCAGTCGTTTCCACCTTAGCGTGTCCGACTGAGGTGAGCTATTACTTACTTTACTTTACATTCACGACGCTCATAGCTTATATTTAGCTCTTACGAACTTGTTCTTACTTTAGGATTTCCGACTAAATTGTATGTAGATAATGCATACAACAGCTCATATGGGATGTCTGAAGCCTCAAGCAGGTGCACACAAGGGGTTTTAGAAAGAGAGTGGTAGCCGTGTGGGCGGAGTTTGAATAAGGTAAGGGAGTCAAGCGTGGGAAAAGTTAAGTTAAGTTAAGTTAAGTTCGGCCCAGCCAAGCCGAAGGGCTAAGTTAAGTTGCCAAGTTAGGGAAAAAGGTACTTTTCTCGGACTCACCCCAGCGCACTCTTGCAAATGTGGCAGCAAGGAGAAATCCGCATCGTGCAGCAGTCGGCTTTCTTGACGGCACCACCTGACAGGGCATCACTCGCAGATCAACTTTGAATCTCCGGGAACACCCGTAAATAAGCGCTAATATTTCCCCGATCATTTTCCCTCCAAGCTCCTGGATTTTCACCCGCCCAGCAGCGGCGATCTATCTAATTAGCTATTACCCCGGAATGTGCTCCTTCCAGGCCCAGAATACGTAGTACTGGGGCAATTCCTGGTAATCTTTCGACCTTGTGAGCATTACGAAAATAGGACCCAAGCGGATACGTGGCCGACTCGGGGCTTGAGCGCACCAGTGAGCCGAATGCGGAATTGACGGCTTTGTTAACGGCGCTACTTTTCAGGGCGTCATTTGAGCATCAAAGGAAAATAGGATTTGAGCGTATAATCAGTTTCACTGACAGAGAAACCCTGATCTGTGTGGCTAATGGGGATACAGGCTTCAGACAGACGGACAGACATCGAAATTTTATAAAGAGGTAGATGGGCTTATTCAAATATATTCCGTCAGTCAACTAACTTTGAACACTGAAGACCCACCTCACTGTGCTGAACTATGTTCTAGATATCCCAACACACGTTATATTGCACTTTCTTTAGATATTTTGAAGCTGAATGTGCCAGGGAGTGAAAATTTTGCGGACAAGAAGTTTTATGTCAACATCACTAAATTTTGATGCCACCCACGGAGGCGGAGATGTCCGGCAGGCAGCAGATTCTGTGCCTAGGGTGGTTCCCCTCGGTACATGTATCACTTTGACAGGTTGGCTGGTGAATTATGATGTTCAGACTTGTGCCGGGTGACAGCCGTAGCGGCAAAACCAACAACTTTTTGTACTCAAATATTTAAATACGCTCGGCCCCATATCATGATATACTAGCAGTTACCCGTGATTCGCCACGGAATTAACAGCACCATCATCCATCGGCCATGCTCCCACCAATCATGCTGGAAGCCTGTTTTTGATTTTTCATCCTGCTGAACAGAAAATTCAACAGCCTCTCGGGCATAATCGATCTGTCCAATTGGTTGATAATACTCCTGGTAGCTCACTTTAAACAGGGAAATTGAAACTCAGTCATCAATTACACCCATTCCAATTTCCGTTGAATGTCGGGGATATACATCTTTTATACCAGTGCTCTGTTAATAGCATGCCCCATTGCAGTTGAAAATCGAGGTTGAGGCCGACCTCACTCCTCATTGAATAAACTTGAATGTTCAGATAATGCCTGGATGGACATGACAACATCATAAGCACTGTCATCATGCCCGGTCCCTAGAAGAATTAGGCTCACCTGGTCTTCACACCTGATGCCGGCTTTTCAGCTGTCTAATTCACTGGAGGTTTACACCCATTCCTTCAAAACTCCACCTTCTTTTTTTCTTTTTTTTTCTTTCGGAGGTGCGTTTGTTATGACCATTGGCAACTAACAATTGGTTAGCCCCGCTGGTCCGCAAAACTGGTAGGGGACATGTGACCCTACTCCAAAGGTGGGAAGCACGAACGGCAGATGCCGAACAGTGTGGGGCTCGACCTAAATTAGGTAATACCCACTAGAACCCTCCTAGTGACGGCTTAGCCGGGGTTTGAACCCTCAATCTTAGCGAGGCCCAGCAATCTCCGATTTACTCAGAGATTAGGAGCACTGGTTACCGATACACCATGCAGCCCCGATGCTTTTTTTACTCTTAGGCTGGCCCCTAGGACATACAGTGCCCAGTCAACACAAAGTTCAGCCGTGGGTGATTTGCATTTGTCGGGTTCAATTTCTGTTTGACGTGATGACAAAATTCTAGGTATACCTTCAATTAAATTATTCTGCTTTGATTCTGCGGGACATTCCAAATTCACGCAGAAGTTGTACTGCTGAACCTTCCACGCCCCACCAATCCGGCATATATTGATCATTTCCATGGCTGGTTTATTTTATTCCGTGCCCTCAACCTGTCCTCTCTTTTCAGCTGCACTGGTAGAAGATTTCGAGTTTTTGAGTGAAAAAATTGGTGAAAATTAGTTTGGGTTTTACACAAGTTTTTCGCCAAAAATGTAGGTGAAAAACTCAAGAGTTTTTCAGCAGTTTTCCATTTTATTTTGAAAATTTCACCTAGAGTTGGAAAACTTTTGAAAATGATTCAAGTTTTTTACCTACATTTTTCGCAAAAAACTTCTGTAAAACTCAAAACCTTTTTCACCAAATTATTCACTCAAAAACTTGAAATCTTCCACCAGTGCTGGACACAAATACCCAACCCGAGAGTTGATTTCAGAAACCAACCCGAATTCGGAGAACCATGGACCTGGGTGCTCCATCAAGTTCCCCAGTTGAGCGTGTCCCCACATTTATATTTGAACGGAAGATGCTGCTTGTGTGCTGTATCTTCAGAGTCTTCAAACATGTCTATGTTTTGCACACTCATTCGGTAGCTCATAGCCATTTCTTGATGTCATGCAGTTTCTGACATGTGTCCATAGCCATATATGTTTTCATACATTCTCACCCAATTTTTCAGTATATTGCAAAATGAATCTAGGGCTGGAAGGAAAGATTCTGCATTGAGAGAGTGCTCATTAGCACATTCGTTCATGGAATTAGCTGAACTCTGAGAGGTTTCTCTGAATTAGAAATCTGTGCAGGCTGTTGTTAATTTACTGCTAACCCTGACCCGAATCTCAATACATACCTAAACTTATGCCCGATGACTGATTGGCTCACAACGTGTCTTCCGCAAACTGTCGTGGCCATCAGTAAGCCCGGGTCCCTCGATATATGATCATCCAATTACCCTGCATTGCATTAAAACCTTGATCTTTCCCTTTGGATTGAATCTTTGCAAGATTTGTGATTTTCTTCCATCTCTTCCTGTCGTATCGGGCATCTCGGGGATGTTGTGGGACCGGTGAAGAGTCTCGGTCGAACACGCCGGCTAGTATTTATGGTGCAGTACTCTGATAGTGTATCCGCTGCAATATAGCACCGTTCCAGACTCATCTCGCCCGTGCGAGGCTCTCGGAGCTTTCATTTGATTCATCTGTTCTCACCTGCCTTCATCCGGAACTGAGGAACTTACACTTAAGCTTACCTCCCGAAATAAGTTGCAGTTTAACCGTTCACGGGGGTATTCGAAGTATACGCTTCTTCGCGCGATGAGTTGGAAGTATTTATGCTCGACAAAGCAGGTTTTCAACATCTCAACATTTTATAAATAGGAACCCGACAGTTTAGTGGAGATTTGGCCGAGAACTCAACATCTCGTCGGATTTTAGTTGAATCGTGGAGCGGATGACAGGGACCGCTCCCACAGGTGCCACTTTTGTCTAGTCAAATCACGGCTTTTTTATATGGTCCTCAAGGTTGTATGCCCTTGTCTCTGTTTCCTCATCCGGTCTTACAGGTTTCGGGTTTCTCTTCCACTGGCAACTTATTTACGGAACAAATTTCAACTGATCATCTCTACAGCGCGGTGTAGCCGTATGCATGAATGCAACATCACGGCAACCTGTGGAGCGGATCTTAAACCGTTCCCACAGGCCCCACTTTTGTCTGTACAAACCACGGCTTTTCTTAGGATAAATAAATAAATCTATTTGGCACCCCTGTTGCCATATCATTTTCTATTTGGCACCCCCTCGGGCTTGGCATGCTATTTGGCACCCCCCCGCCATTGCCGACTGCAGTCATCATGGGCGGCATATGACTGCGCCATCACGATCTGATCTTCCGTGTTCGGGTGCCTGCATGCAACCTCCTTCCTGGTACACTTGGGGCATCCAAGTGGCAAGTATGAACCTCATGAGAAAACAGCCTTCAACTCAGCTTCTATGCTTGCTAACCCAAGCCTCAAAAGTTGTTGTGAAATAACTTGGATTGATCTTCGGTGCTGAAAATGAATTTCAAATCGCCCTGCCACCATGTGCTCTATCTTTTTGCCTCCGCTTTTTTGCCTCCACCACCATGGCCTTCCCAGCCTATAAGGTAGGGGCCATACAAGCGCGGTTACCCCACGTGCCATTACGGTCACATCCCTTTTTGGGACCAGTCGCGCTTCGACAGTCTTTTGCACGGACTTCTGAAAGGTTTTGGAGAATCAGCTTCAACAATGTTGTTTAGATATACATTAAGGATGCTCGGAAATTTTCTCATCAATTTTGGTGAAATATTGAGGGAGTAGTTATGATTATACTATTATGAATGTGCTACAAACCAGCATTTGTGTTCCCTCCTCGCATAATTCCAGCGGCAACCATGTCTTTTTGGATGTCCGGAGGCAGTACTCTATGCCCCTTGTACTTCCTCGTTGCCCATGCCGTCTGCGGGCCGTCCAGTCCATGGCAGTATGCATCAGCAAACCTGTGAGCTCGGAGATCAAACCGGCACATGGAGTCCAGGGGGACCTGTTCGAGCGCGTCGAGTGTGTTCCTCTCGAGGGCATCTTCACGCGATGACTCAGAGTTTAGCCGGTAGATGACCATCTCGCTGGAATTGTGCGAGGAGGGAACATAAATGCTGGTTTGTAGCACATTCATAATAGTATAATCATAACTACTCCCTCAATGTTTCACCAAAATTGATGAGAAAATTTCCGAGCATCCTTAATGTATATCTAAACAACATTGTTGAAGCTGATTCTCCAAAACCTTTCAGAAGTCCGTGCAAAAGACTGTTGAAGCGCGACCGGTCCCAAAAAGGGATGTGACCGTAATGGCACGTGGGGTAACCGTGCTTGTATGGCCCCTACCTTAACTGGACCCGGGGTTCGGTTCGGCGAACCTCACAGCCACTGAACCGGACTTGGGTCCGGTTCAGGTCCGGTTCAGGTTCGCCAGTGGTTCAGAACCTGACCGCGGCAACACTACTCATTGAGGAGCTCAAGCTGAATAAATTCTCAGAGCATCTTGCCGGCTTTCACGTTACCGACGCTCCGCTTTACGCCCTTGGCTGCTTGTTGGATGAGCGCTGGGCAATGGAGGATATTCTCAATGCTCGAGTGGAGGTGATCTACTTCCGGCGGGGCGCCAATTTCATTGACGAGGAACCATCTTTCCTTTTTCTCCCTACCTCGTTTATCAATGACTGCCGCACACTCCTGGCCCTTCCAAATACCCCTTTCAGTCCAGAGGTCATCCGCCTTTGGGAACACATTCGAAGCGGGAAGGTCACTATGCTCGGGTTTCTAGTGTGGACAGACAACAACTACTCGGTGATATTCAAGTTATCCATGGCCAATCTAGATCACGGCAACTCTTTGCACCTTCCAGCAGCGCCTGACACTCTGCGCATCCTCCGTTGGGCGTTTTCAGGGCTTTCAGGCTTCATGCCCTTGCCTGACCAGACCCACATCCCGCTCGGCCTCATTGACAGACAACATGTGCTGGCCGGCGGTGGGAGCTGTGGAATAGCTGCAATGAATTTCGTGGAAAGCCGGATTGGGTAGCCCTGTGCTAGAAACTAACATGCTAATAGCACAGCAATAAATAGCACGCTATTAACATGCTAATAACATTTCTAGCTGGGCACCCTCCAAAACGGCCTGCTATTTATTGCTATATATTCAGGGTGCAGGGGAACATTATAGCCCAATGTCACTGCATCGAATGGACCAGAGCAAGACCACAGGGCTTGAATTAAGTCAATATCTACTCGCATGAGTGAGCCGCTTGTATAATCATCAGAAATCACGGAGGTCCGGATGTTCTCCGACTGATCATAGCCTTACTAGCATTTCTAGCATGCTATTTACCGATTTCTAGCTTCAAATAGCGGTTAGTAGCACCATGCTATATAGCTGCTATTAACACCTGCTAGCTATGCAGCTCGGAGGTTGGGTATTTCTAGCATAGCATAGCATGTGCTATTTAATTTCTAGCACAGGGCTAGGATTGGGCTTCACATTCCTCGCTGGCACGCGACCGAATCCGCCCTGTTCCACGATGTTGTCTTACAGGAACTGCTTCTTTATCATCTCATTGCTCGGCGTAAGAGAACGGTGAGTTGTACTTGTCATGTTTGAGTTAACACATTTGACTCATTTGCCCTCTGACACAGGTGTACGCAGACTGGGTCGTGCAGTGCACTCTCGTGAGCGCCGGCGAGGTCCCTTGTTTTCTCCCCGACGCAGTTGCCGTGGGATACAGGGACTTCAATCTGGACATGCTCTCCGCGAACGTACGTTGACGTGTTTCTATATCTTTATATTATTGACTCGTCTCAATTTTCGACTTGGCCTAGTTCGCACATCCAATCTTCGAGTGGATACCTGCTATTCTCGAGGAACCGAGGGTTTTTACCGACACTCATGCGGAGCCCGTCCCCACCTCCAATTTTTCTGCTGCCCCTTCCGCCAATCCGACTTTGGGCGCACCGTTTACCACGACGAGTTCGTGATAATCTATAAAAAAACCTTTATAGCATTTTTTCCGCTGGTTGAAATGCTCTGAATCTGAAATATGTTGTGAACACATACCATGTAGTGCTTTGAAAAAATTGGGGCTCCTCCTTGACCTGGAACCACCTCCCAGTCAATGTTTTGATGAACCATCGGACACTGTCCGAGATGGGTCGGACATTCGGCCGATGACTTCTGCACCTAGTTCACCGTCCGTTGAACTGAACTTTGTTAACCTCATTAGAAAAATTTGTGACTCAAAAACCAAAGTTGTAGTGCTCTGTAGGGGCATTCAGATTCATCTATGACCTAGGTCTCAACTAGCTTAGTTAGCCCACAAAATGCAAAATACTCGACCAAACGCGGTTCAAAAATGCAACTTTATTAGAAATGTTTGTGACTCAAAAACCAAAGTTGTAGAGCTCTGTAGGGGCATTCAGAATGATCTAATGACCTGTACCTCAACTAGCTTAGTTGGCCCGCACAATGCAAAATACTCGACCAAACACGGTTCAAAATGTCTAACTACATAACAACTTGTGCGAGTCATTAGAAAACTTTGTGACTCAAAAAATCCAAGTTGTAGTGCTCTGCAAGTGCATTCAGATTCATCTATGACCTCAAATAGGAGACCTTTAGGTGTGCTTTACTTTGTTCATTTATCTCTGATTTATCATCATTTTCACATGAATCATAGAGGACTCATAACAGTGGGATCAGGCAACCATCCAAAAGCGGTTATGTGGGCAGGCGGGTGCACCACGTGATGTGGCGGGACCACCCTTATATTGCTGGTGTTATACGGTAGTATTAGGTGTACTTGATATACATTTTTTTGGGTGATTTCCTTTCTGGGATGCAGCTGGGTGTGCCGAGAGGTCGGATTACTTAATACACCTGAGCAAAATCACACGAGTTGGTATGCTGCAGTATATCCACAGCATATCTACAGCATGAACTGCAGCATAAACAGCAGCATGTGGTGGCAAGGCAGATCGCCTCTAACTAGAGGGGGCACATGCACCCTACCTACCCCTCTAATTAGAGGGGAAATCTGGCATTAGTAGGTGCATCATACCATTCGTGCCGCTTACCAGCAGCTCTGTCCAATCCCCACCTTCCTCCTTCCTCATCTCCATCCCCTCGTCATCGCGACGACGCCAATCGGGATTCAGAGCGCGCCACCATGCATTCCACTGCGTTTCGAATTTCTTGACGTCCTGCACCGTCGGCTTTTGCTTCCGCCCGCGCCCGATCCACCAAGCGACTTCCGGGGGGCGCCCCTTGGCGGACAGCTTTGTACCCTGCAAATCTCTCGTTCAGCTCACCCGCATCGCCTTGAGAAGTACGTCCTCGTACCTCAGCAAAACCTGTTGCTCCTTCTAACCTCCACCACTCGTTACAGAGCTCCTCCCAAGCGGGCCCGCCCTTGGGGTCCAGCGAGATCAGCTCTGCAAACGCGTCCACTGCCCAGCTCGGCGGCTCCCCGCACCTCATCTCCGTGCCCACCCGCATCGCTCCCTTCGACACTGCCGCTGTCCCCTTCCTTGCCCGAGTAACCGGCGGCTCCCGCTGCACCTCGTCGTCGTCATCGTTGGAGTCACTGTCGTCATCGTCGCTGTCCTCGGTGGCGGCGGCCACCCCCTTCTTTGCACGCTTCCCGCCACGTTTCCCACCCCTCGCCCTCGGCCTCGCCGCCGCGCGCTTCGTCCCGTGCGCCGCCGTCTGCGTCACCGCCGCCTCCGCAGCAGCTGGTTTATTCCCCAGCAGGAGCTCAAGGTCGTCGGTGCTCCAGTTTCCGCGACACCCGCCCTGAATTTTTTTGAGCTCCGCCGTGCTGGTAGCGATGTTGTTGGCACGCTGGAGCGCCAGCTCCCCCATCTTCTCCAGCTCGCCCACTCGCGCAGCTGCAGCCGAGGGCAAGAGAAGCTCAACCTCTGCACGCAATGCCGGCTCCAAATGAAGCCTGTTCAAGCGTTCCCCCAATGTATGATCCGCCCCTTCGCTCGCAAGCAGTGCCAGCAGTGCCACGGGCAGGTCTTCTTCGTCGTGCAGGGGCGCAAGGTCCGCAGGCGCCGGTGTGGATTCCAGAACTTCGGGAGAGGGCGGCACGGGGGCGTCCAGCGGTTCTGGAGTAGCAACCGGAACCAGCGCAGGAACGGGGGCGATTGCACCAACGACGGGCACAGGAGCAGGAACAGGAACGGCTGGGGCTCCACCCGGAGGACGAGCGGACGCCCCACTACCCCCGGGGACACGCGCGTGGTAGACCGGCGAGGCAGCGTCTGGAGAGCCATAGTCCGCGTCTGCCGATTACCATCCAGTCGACGAGTTGCTGCAGCAAAAGGTACGCCCACTTACACGCTGCGACGAGGTACCGCGTGAACTGATCCAGAAACTGACCGTCATAGTCAATTTGGTCCCACTGCATGAAGTCCAAACCCGACTCGCCCCCGTCGGCGCCCTTTGTCCTCCCCTTGTGGAGCGTCACCGTTGTCGCCTTGTTGTCCGCAATGCGGCCTGCGACCAGTGTGATATGATAGCCGGTGTACGCCTTCAGCACGGTCGAAGTCGCGGGCGCAGAAGCGCAGGCGTTCCAAACCCGCGACGTACTCCGGGTCGTCCAGACTCCCGTGCAGCTCGCCGCCGTGGGCAGCCAAGTGGTTCTTGTAGCGTAGGAAGAGTTCGCTGACGAGCAGGTCAGTGCCGGGCTCAGTTGTGCGCGGCTCGGGCGCACCTCGAGCGAAAACAGTGCACTTCCTCCTCTTTCTGCGCCCGTTCGGCGACCTCATCCCGCCGGGCCTGCCAAAGCGCCTGCATGCGGCGCTTGGCCTTCTCCCGTTCTGCCTCTTGGTTTCTCACCCGGTAGCGAGCCTGTGCCTGCGCGCGCGCGACAGAGGCTGAAGCGGGTGGCGCGAGCTCGAACATGCCGAAATGGGGTGTTGCAGGGGTGCCGCTCATAGAAAAAATATCGGGTGCAGTGCCTTGCGGGTGGACTTTGAAGGTGAATTGAGCAGACGCGAGATCCATGGTGTTGGTCGCGGATTTCGATCGATAAATCCTGTTTTACGTGGGACCTGTCAGTACGTGCGAGCAAACAAACGGCTCCCTTCTTACCTGCTGCCATGCCTGCAGAGAAACCCAAAATCCTCTGCTCGGCATCCTACTGGCACGACTTCCACCGCTCGCGTGCCGAGCGCCGGGCTCGCATTGCTCGCGGAGCTCCAGTCAATGAAGAGGACGGTCCACCCATGTACGACAGCAGCACCATCTACACCTTTGTCCCCCACCGCATCCTTCCGCTCGTTGGCTTCCAGCAACGCGATGGGAGCATCATTCCAGCGCAAAATCCCCCACCGCCCGTCCCCGCCAATGCCCCGCACGCAACCGGCACTATCTTTTACGCGCCATCCAGTATTGGCGTCAAAACGCACCGCCACCGCGCCGCTGAGATCGAAAGGTGGGCAAGGGCTATCATGGATGCCAGGCCCGACGCTGACACGCTCTTGCTGGCGCGCTTGGCCAAGAACTCGACGCAAGCAGAGCGCGCGCCTTGCCAACCGGAGCAAATGCGAGGTGAGCCTGCAAGCGTTTCTTTGGCCAACGCCGTCTGACGCGATCGCAAGAGTGCGTCAGTAGCAAGCACGCTGCCAACAATGGGGCTGAGGCGTGCCCGCCGCCGACGCAGACGCAGAGTGGCGCAGGCAGGTGCTCCAAGCGGCCTTGCACCGCCACACCGCGCCGTTGGTAGGAGGGGCGTGGGTAGCGGGTAATGTAGCGAGAAGTAGTGTTTTGGTGGTTTTCTTGAATGAAATGCGAGGTGCCTTCACGACGATTGCCATTGAGCACCGTGGTTCGTGGAACATCGAACACAGAGACCCATCCCGGGCAAACTCGAAGAGTGGGCGGCAACGAGGATGAGAGAGCGCTGGAGTGGCAGTGCTGTCCAAATGCGGAAGGTTCGTGGTTGAAAGGCAGCGAGGGAGCGTTGTCGCCAGATTGAAGCCAACAGTGTGCTCGGGTCCCTCTGAGAGGTGTACGATACTATTTTGAGAGCCCCCCAGCCAAGCGTAGATGCAAGCGTGGTTCCCTTTGGGCAAAATGGAGGTTGGGTGGCAGTGCTTCCCAATCGGGAAGGTTCGTGGCAGGTGCAAAATTTTGAATATTGTGAGCCCCGCGGGGGGCGGGGTACGCAAAGAAATTTACCAGGCCATAAAGTAACTCTGTACCTTCCTTAGGGAGCAAAAATTTGGGAGTCAAGGGAGCGTTGTGGCAAAGATGTGCCCAAATTGCGTCGGCCGGACACTAATAAATACTTTGGGCTCTCTACATGCGTCCTGATGCAGGCACTTGCATTCAACGGGAAAATAGATATAAAAACGGCTACTTTTGATTTTCCGGCGAATACAGTACATGTAAGTTCTACACGGTGAAGCGGTCAGGGCGAAGACTTCGGAGAGGCGTCCTTAGGCCAGACCCGGTGCATTTTAATGCCCTCCTCCCACCGGTGATAGCGGTCCTTCCAGCGCCTCTCATGCTGCTCCTCGGTCGTCGTATGCGAGGTGTTGACGTTTTTCTCAGTGCGAAAGCCGTTATACACCCAGTGAAAGATGCCGGCGGGCGTGAATTGGGTGAAGGAGTACCGGCGCTCCCCAGGCTGGATCTTCGTGTTCGAGTGGCGAAGAATAGCGGATGGAATGAGGATGGTAGCGCCAGGGGGGAAGCAAATGATGAGTTTTAAGTCCCAAAGAATCAGGTGCCCCCCCCCGGTCGGGATCGAAGTCGCCAAGCGCAGTGATAGCGCACCAGCCCCAGGCCAGATTGCCAAAGTCGATGTGGGGAAAGGTGACAGTCGCAGGGCCAAAGTTAAACGTCACGGTGGAGAAGACGGAGAAGGCGCGAGTGAAGTTACGCCAGAGATGCTTCGCGCGCTTCTCGGCGGCATCCCACTCGCAAAGTGAGTCGAGGGTGGAGGCGTAGTATTGATGAAGCAGAGGCGCGAAGCCCATGAAGAGGACTGCCGTCGGTTCAGCTCGCATCGGGAGTTGTGACGTAAAGGGTGCGTACCGTTGGTCCAGCCGGAGATTTGCTGGAAGCACTTGGCGCCAAACAGGCGGGCAAGGTTCACGACGGAGTGGGCCAAGTTCATTGGGTAGCGCTGCCCGCCGCCCATCGCGGGCCCAACGTGTTCTGCGGCGTGGGGCCCGCGATGCAGGGGGTTGATGGGCGCGACCACGGGCTTCCGACGCCCTGTAAATATCTCCTGTGCCGCATTCTCCATCTCCGCGGCGGCACGGGCGGCGACGTCAGGTTGCCAGTCGGAGGCGTTCGGGGGACAGCCTCCGAGGACGAGGAGGACACGTTGCTCGCGGTCGATGACGGGCTGGGGGATGCTGAAGTCAGGATCAGCGAGGACCCCATTACGTCTACTGGCAGCTCACCCGTTCCAATCATAGAGCTCGAACTCCGGATCTTCTGCAAGAAGCTCGTCAAGATTGTAAGCCTGCGTGTCTGGCTCATCTTGGCGGAGCCCCATCCAGCCGGATGACGCAATGAGCAGCGGATAGTCGGTCCAATCGAGCTCTAGGACGACAGGCTCGGACTGGCGGACGCGCCGCGCAGCTATGGCCTTCAATCCACTACCACTTGCAATGCAGCGCTCCTCGCAATCGCGCGCACGCACACGGCGGTCGCAAGCACGCTTCTTGGCACGCTGTCGGTCAAGCGCCTCGGCTCACGCGGGCTTGCTACGAATCTCGGATGTGGTTACGGGCGGCGGCAGGCGCGGGATGCGGATAAACCTTTCTTGGTATGGCGCGGGGCACGGAGGTGTTGGGGGCTGGCGCCAATAGGAGTAGGTGGATGGCTGAGGGTCGGGCGGTGCTCCGGGGCGAGCACAGCGGATGATGGATATCCGCTCAGGCTTGGGCTTGGGCGGCGCGAGCGGGTATACCCAGCGGGTGTATGTCACATCGGTTGGCAGGGCAGGGGCCTCCTCGTCTTCGCCGTCGCTCGACTCGGGGGGTGGTGGTGAAGGCGCGCTGCACAGATCTTCGGCAGCTTCTTGCTCAGAGTCGAACTCGGAGCCGACGAGGGATTCTGTGTCAGATGTGGGGGCGTCCTGAGAGCGACGGACGAGGAGCTCACGCAGGCTCACGTGCGCAGTCTGATAGGGTACCGCATTGTCAAATGTGAAGGGGCTGAACTCCGCCCCAGAGCGCGTTGTGCGCCCTGTTGGGTAGATGTTAGTCTGAGACGACGCAAGGGGATTCGAAGGGGGGCGGAGGGTAAGGTACCGTGCGCTGGGCTGCGCATCTCCAGGGTCGGAGTTGCGCAGTGGCGCAGATAACGGTGGCGGGGATGACAGGCGCGCGGCATTCTGCATCTCCAGGGTCGGAGTCACATAATGGCTCGGCACAAACGGAGGGGGGCGGGAGGGTGTAAGAAAGAAAGGAAGAAACTCACCGGCGGTGGTGGGTTTTTTCTGAGGCGACATGGGGGGCAAACTGAGGCCAGGGTATAGGCAAGGCCTTTAAGCCTTGCCAAGCGGGGATGGCGGGAGTCAAGGCATGCGTTCAGAGGCGCCCACCATGTGGGGCGCCTAACATATGAATGATGGCGGCAATGCCATCGGTCCGAGCCGGTCAACGACCCAATATCTATGGTTGCTGGGGAGGCCAAATATCGCTTCAGTCATTCAGTTGGTTTGAGCGTACCGAAATAACCTTGCTTAGGTAATCGTTATGGGCATGGGTTCAATTCCCGTCTGAGGTATTCGAATATGTCATCCTTGACATTTTTGCATCTCGCGACTCGGGTTATTTCAGATTTTGTTAAAAATATAATTTTAATTAAACGATTACCGTCCATCCCACCCCTGCTTGCGGCTTGAGTTTAAAGCTTCAGTTGCTCAGCTGGTTGAGCGCATTAGCGACTTTCTAACCTGATTGCTTCTCGTTTATGTAATCGGTGTGAAGCAGGGTTCGATTCCCCCCTGAAGTTTCCCTTGACATTCCCGTCTTTTTAATTTCTGGTGCATATTCTAATTTTGTGGGAAGTTGATATTTAAAATATATCCACATGTCGCTGCGCAATCAAAATCGACATTGCTCTCGCTCACCATGTCCGACGATTATTGACATGGGTGCTCCCAATGCAGGCACGGAAGCACCCGTCATATTACCATCTGGGTGCTCCCACCAATGGCCTAGGAGCTCCCGCCTTGGTGCCTCAACAGCCCGGGTGCTCCCGCCAAAGATGTTAACCTGGGCGGGAGCTCCCGCCATTTTGTTCCCCTTCTCGGGTGCTCCCATTGCAGACGATTACCCAGCTGGGAGCTCCCATCATTTTGTTCCCATTCACGGGTGCTCCCACAGCAGCTGTTGTCTCAGCCGGGAGCACCCGTGAATGGGAACAGCTGGGTAATCGTCTGCAATGGGAGCACCCGAGAAGGGGAACAAAATGGCGGGAGCTCCCGCCCAGGTTAACATCTTTGGCGGGAGCACCCGGGCTGTTGAGGCACCAAGGCGGGAGCTCCCAGGCCATTGGTGGGAGCACCCAGATGGTAATATGACGGGTGCTTCCGTGCCTGCATTGGGAGCACCCATGTCAATGTGTGGGAGCATCCACCACCCAGTCTGGAAGCTCCTATACCTGCATTGGGAGCATGGGCAGGAGCTTCTGCCACCCGCTCTGGGAGTTCCATAGGAGCTCCCATACCACTCTGTACCACTCATGGCAGGGGCTCCCATTACTGGTGGTGAATAACTTCAGAGCAGTAAATGATTGGAGGGATTCCAGCAGCATGGCATACAGGCATATAGGGATGGACATGCTACTTGTGGGATATGTAATAGCTGGGACAACCATATCACAGCTGTGGGGTGTATCTAGAGCCCCAAAAAGCTGCTACAGCAGCCCTGAGATCGAATTTTTTGATGCGGCTATGGGCAGGGAATAATAGGGTATATACCCAGGAATCAACCTTGATAGCTGGGCCCACTATGGGCCAGCGAGGGGGCACAAAAAGCAGCCCGCAGCTGCAAAAATCCCCCCAAAATAGCCCCGAATAGCTGCTATAGCAGCCCTGAAATTGATTTTTTCCCCGCGCTATGCGCGGGTAAGGATAGGTATATACCCAGTAAATGGCCTCGATTGCTAGGCCTACCATGGGCCAGCCAGGGGGCATGAAAAGCAGCCCATGGAGGGCAAAAATCCCAAAAAAAAATCCCCTGCGGGGCTGGTCCAGGAGCACCCAGTGGGAGAAACCCGCTGGGAGCACCCAGCTGGACAGCTCTCTGGATGCTCCCATACCACAATGGGTGGATGCTCCCGCCCGCATGGGTGTCCCACTATAGCTGGGACCCCTTTGGGGTAGTCATCTAGGAGGGCACAACCACCCCACTATGGGTCAGATATATGTCTGCCTGAAGTGGCGTGACAGTCACGAACTACTTTCCGCCAGCATGCCGCGCGATGAACACAGGAAGAAGAACACGTGAGCAAGCTGCCAGACGGAAGCTTCCAGCAGCTCGAGTGCGTACTCGCACAGCTTCAACCTCGTGGACTTGTCATCTGTGCCTGAAAATGCACCGGTCGCCAATTTTGTGGACCGCATGTCGCAGGACAGACATTGTTTGTACCGAGAGGAGTGGGAGTTACAACCGCCATCTCCTCTGAAATGCCAGCGCTTAGCAGCGACGGCAGCAAGCCAGCAAGCGAACACTTTGCCCGCGCTCTTCGAGCAAGATGGCGCTCAGAGCTTGACCGATGAGCGGTATCAGCTTAACGTGGACGACGATGACGAGCCCCCTCTCTTCGCCATTCCTGAAGCCCCCAAAGCGCCGCGCAAGGTGAAGCCTGGGGTAAGTTTTTTTTTTAAAACCTGTGATTTAAGCCTTGCGCTGTAATTGATTTACCATGCAGGATCCGGCCTTGGACAAGTGGCGTTGAATCAAGCAGGACACCTTCATCGTAGAGTTGACGCGGTTGGATGGGCCGGGCGATGTGAACGTGGAGACGTGCCCGGGCTGCCGCGGAAAGTGCCCCCCTCTCTTCCGCTGCAGCGACTGCTTCGGCGGAACACTGTATTGCGAAGATTGCATCGTGGCGCGCCATCTCGGAAACCCGCTACACTGGATTTGGGTGCGTTGTATGTTTTCTTTCATCTGGAATGGCCTTACTGAGCGACGAACAGAGATGGTGCCGCAATTCGTTCGTCAAGACATTGTTGGCGGCTCTGGGTTTGCGCGTGCAGCTGGGGCACGCACCGGGGGATTGCTGCCCTGGCGCCGAGGCAGCCAACGTCGGCTTCGTCACCCTCCATACGAACGGCATCCACGAAGTCAGAGTCGACTTTTGCGGCTGCGAGCGGCAGCGCACGGTGGGATCGCCGGACGTGCAGCTTCTGCGCTATGGGTGGTTTCCAGCTACGAATGAGCGGCCGCAAACTTGTGCGACGCTCGATGTCCTCTCCACTTTCCAGCAGGAGACGCTCCAATCCAAAATGACAATGTACGACTTCTATGGTGTACTCGAAAAGCTGACCAACAATACTGGCATCAAACCCCCCGACCGGTATCACGAGTGGCTCAGGATGTGCAGGGAGTTTAACCACGCGATCATGCTGAAATGCAGGGGGCGCGCGACGAGCTACGCGTCCGGGGGGGCGGAGGCGACAAAGCAGGGCGAGCTTGTGTTGGAGTGCCCCGCTTGCCCACACCCTGGGGTAAACCTTCCCGAGGGTTGGGAGAAGGCTACACCGGACAAACGGTACGTGCTTCGCGAGCGCTGCACTCCGGAGGCTGACGAACCCCAGATTTTTGTACACCCTTTTTATCGCGCTGGACACGTGCTTTCGTCTCAAGCGCCTCCTGGTCTCGAGCGAGCTCAGGGACCCGGATCTCGGATCGGGCTGGGGGTATATGGTTGACACAGGCCCTTACCGCAAGTATTTGAGAACCGTGACGGACCAGAAGGAAGTGAGTGCCTCCGCCCCAGAGCATCATCTTCTTTAGCTAACTTTACACGTGCAGATGAATACCTGCAGCGGGCTCGCGGCCCTCAACTACGCGAATACCATATTCTCGCGCGGATACAGCACGACCAGGGTCGGGATGGGCGTGTGTGCCAGACACAAATTTGTTCAGCCAAACGGCGTGGGGGACCTCCAAAGGGGGGAACAGTGCGTGTTTCTCTCATGGTCAGCAAGTTGCACGCATCTGACCAGATTTTTGAGCAGGTTTGCGAATATGGACTATGTTTTTGCATCCATCCTCAGCCACAAGCACAAGCACCTCTTCAAATTGGTCTCGTACGACATTGTATGCATATGGAGCAAGCACCTCCTCGAACGGCTCAAGGCTCTGCCGCCGAACGTGCGAATCGTCATCGTCGCGACCCTCATCTGCTTCACCATCCCCAAAATGCACATTCACACGCATACCTTGCTGTGCCAGCTGCTGTTTTCCCTCAACTACCTGATTGGCTCCGCAGAGACGGACGGGGAGGGGATCGAGCAGGTTTGGGGCCCTCTGGGAGCGGTCGCAGCGAGCTCGCGCGACATGGGGCCGGGATCGCACCACAATCTACTTGAGTGCCAGCTCCATTACTGGAACTGGCTGAAGCTCATCAGCATTGGTTCGTCATTTTCTGTCTGCGGTGAGAGTTAGTCGTACTGACGGGGACTATAGTGGATTCTCTGCATCGCCGTTTGGACCGAGCCGAGGCTGAACTCAAAGAGCAAACCGAGTTCCGGTCTGGAAGAAGATGGTCCTCGACTACGAGCAGGACGACACCAAAAAAAACCCATACGAGATGACCATCGTCGGTACGTACTTCTTTGGCTGGGAGCTTGTGGGGTTTGGCTGACAGGTTACTAGGTAGGACGGAGGCGCAGATTCGACTGGACTTCGCAGAAGAGGAAGCCGCCGAGGCCGCACGCGGCGTGCCATCTGTGCACGACGTCAGTCCGAGCACCTTCGTCGCGGCGGGCTTGGACTTGGAAGGAGAACAGTGCGTTGTCGAATTTGAGAGTTAACAAGCGGGGGTGCTAACGAGGTTTGGACAGGCGGCGGGGGCGCATGCACGCAGAGTTGAAGAAGAAGGGAACGACCGCTATGAAGATCAGTATGAAGTGTCTGCACGGCAAGCTCAATCGGTCGATTGTGCGCTTCCGCAAGCTTCAAAAAGTCTACATGCCGGCAGCATTCCAAGCCCTGGCGAAGAAGGACTTGGCGGCAACGACGCTGGTGGAGGACGTGCCCCTCATGCTGCCCTCAGCGCTGACGGCGGTGGAGTGGGTGTGTTACGTGCCGGGGCTGGACCACATCGAGAGACTGCTGTGGGACGGGCAGTGCCGCACGTCGCTGGTGGCGCTCCAGAACAAGCTACACGTCAAGTCGCGCCTGTTGACATACAAGACGAATCAGACGCGGCACCAGGGCCCCAACACGAGGGCGCGCGCTGTCGTGACGCACAATGAGACGAAGATCCACCTCAGCTCCGAGAAGTACCAGTGCGCTTGGGAGGCGATCCGCCTGCTGTCGGGGGGAAGCGAAGCGAGCGTGGGGTGGCGTCGGCTGAGGAAGGACGACATACGGTATATGCAGGACCAAGAGGACATGAAGAGGAAGGCGAAGCGGCACACGGTGGGGGCGGTGCGCTGGCGCAGGCGGGACCAGGAGCTGTTCGACCATGGGCTTCTGCCGGCGGAGAAGGACAACGAGATGGATTGGGAGGATGTTGAGGACGAGGAAGAGCGCGGCCCCGAGAACCAGCGCCAAGTGTCCTGGATCTGGTCGACGGCGGGGACGTCCAGGACTGATGCAGACTTGGAGGATGGTACGTCTTCTACGTTTGTTTGCTAAGGCCATGGCGAGCTGACAATGGGCACGCGACAGCTCTGCGCGTTGAGTGGTGCAAAGCATTCGCTCGCGTGCGGCGGTGGATGGAGGAGAAGAGGCTGGTGACCGAGGAGTATCGCCGCGTGCCACTTTCCTTCAAGTACGAGGCGGCGAAGTGGGACGCGAGGGCGGCGAGCGTGCGGATCGGGGTCCTACCCCTGGCAGAGGTCGAAGGCGGAGTCGCGTACGCAGCGCGACAGGTGGCTATGTATCGGGACCTCATCGTACGGGGAGAGAGGCGGTGGATGGAGGTTGGGCACCCAGGGGGAAGAAGAAGGCGCGCCATTTGCCTAGCGCGGTGGTCGCAATGCAGGCAGAGCAGGCATGGGAGCGGGAGCGGGAGCGGGAGGACGCGTTGGCCGAGGGGTGGGAGGACTGCGAGAGCGACGGTGAGGACGACAGTGACAACGACCTCGGATTCGGCAGGTTGCACCTCGACAACGAGGCCTTCATCATGGGCAGCGACGGTTTCGACGGCTAGGGCGGCGGCGGGCGATGGGTGTAAGGGCAGCGGTGGGCGCGATTGGCACTCTGGGGGGGGGGGGGGGGGCAGCAGCGGGCAATGGGTATGAGGGTGGCCGTGGGCACCACTGGCGCTATGGGCGGCGGCGGGCGGGCGGGTGCTATCTATATTGAGAATGGATCATCACTGCATGTGCATATCCGGGGATCTCCGGCTTAAATCAGTTGGCCGGGCCTCAATCAACTGATGCCTCGCCTCCTGAGGCACGGCGCATCACGCCTGCACGGCGAAACACATGCCGGGTGATGCCATTGACGCCAACGATGCCGCACAGGCCGCCGTACACCCCAAAGGGGTCCCCCATAACATAACACATTACATTTGTGGGTCTCAGCCCATATGTAACGCGTTATATTGGGCTCAAGGGGTGGCCTCGCAGCGGCGGCGAATGCTCCAAAGCCACAGTGGACTGTTTCTGCATCGCCCCACTGTGAGTTCTTCCTCACTTTCCCCTGCTCCTCCCTTCCCTTGGATAGCGCAAAGACGTGCGCCGCGTCCCTCATCTTGTGCCTTCGTGCCTCACCAAGTACACGAACTGTCGCCCCTCCGCCGAGGCGCTCGTCGAGCAGTTCTGCGCCGCCACCAGCAACCTACATACGTCTCTTTCCCTTCGTGCGTTCCTCAAGCTCCGCGTCCGCTTCCGCCTCCAATTCTGCCTCCGCATCTGGCTCCAATTTGGGTGTCGGCATCGAGTACCACGATGCTCCCCGCGAGCTCCTCCGTGCCGCCGATAAATGCTGCGTGCATGCGTCAGTTCAGCTTCGGGTTCCCACTGGACACAAGTGTGGCTGGCTCCCTACCCGGTGCCATCCTCCTACATTAGCGCCGCCGTCTTCTGAAACTCCGTCTCAGCCTCTCTGAACTATTCCGAATGGCCCCGCTTCTGCTTCTCAGATCCCCCCTGGTCCTCTATCTTTCTCTGTGTGGCAAGTCTGCTTGCACGCCGCCTGCCCCAGATCCCTTTCGCTTCCTGGCGTCCGTTCTGCGGATTTTGCTCTCTCCTTTGTACGCAACGTTCGTCTCACTTGTCTCCGCCGCCGCTGTGTGCCTTCGTTCGTCCATATGCATCTCGCTGGTGCTCTTCCTTGCACACGACACCTCGTGCCCTCTTCCTCTGTCCGCTGCAGCTCGCGAGCACGCGAGCCTGGTCTTCGCAGCTTCTATCTTCGTTGCTGCACTGTGGGTGCGGGTGCCTCTCCATTCTTTCAGATTCTTCCGTGTCGCCGTTATCTCTGTGCCTCTCGAGCTCGTATCTGATGCTTCCGGAGGCTGAGTTCGAGCTCGATATATCCTTGTGGCACCTCTCGCAAAATGCACGGTCTCTACGTGCAATCTATTTTCACCGTGTGGAATTCCCGGTGAGTGCCCATGTAGGCAGCGGCGCAGCTGCACAGGTGAGTCTTCGGCTCCACAGGCAAATACCAGTCTTCATAGAGCAAGGTCACTCGCTCGCTCGCATTGTGCATTCCGGATAATCCCTGTTATACAAGAGAGCCGGTGGTTCGACTCCACCAGAGGGTGTTCCGCATTTCTCTCGCCTTTTTCTCTGTCGACGCGTCGCTCAGGTGAATCTTGTACTATTTTCGACCCTGTACTTGGCCACCTAAGCATTCATGCCTTAGTATCAAACTGTGGTGTCGTTCCACATGGGCAATACAACGTCAGATGAAAGGCAGGCATCTTAAGAAGAGTTGAAGCCTCCTCCCACCCAAATATATGAAGATTTGTCCTGGCAGTGAATTTCTTTCGCACGGCGGTTCAACATTGCCAAACACCAGGGTAGTTGGCCATCTCTCCAAATCAAGCTTTGAAGCTGGAACTCGGCCACCGGAGCCGTCGGGAATCGCACCTAGGGCATATATTCATAATTAGAACATATATTAGTGTTCATGCGGCCCATAAGCGGGGGGTAAATAACTGCTCCTCCAACAGGGAAAAAGCCCGAACTCAGGCTGTTCGAGCAATGCCGTGTCCAGCGGAAGATGAAATTTTGCTGGGCCTCAAATTGGGCTTCAAACAGCATAAATGAAAGGTATGCAACATATTTGCACTAATAACTTTGTACCGAGGTGCTTGGAGCACACCAAAAAAATCCCACTGTTGAACGATCAACATTGTGTTGTTTGCAGCAAAGCATTGCACTGAGAAAGGAGCTGAGCAGATAAAATTTCGGAGTACAGCCTAAATTGAAGTATTAGATTCCAAAAGCCCTCGTGCCAAGTTCCAGATGGGTAGCCCCACAGTGTCGTCTTATGTGACGTCGGCCAATATGAGCAGCTCAAAAAAAGCAGCTGTACCTTCAGGGGAGGATAGTGAAGGGATTTCTGTCCTTGCCACAGCACGAATGGTGGCAGATGATCCGCTAAGACCAGGGGAACAGAATGAGCCTACAAAGTCCCGGAATGGCCAAGAATTGGTCGAAAGGGAGCTGTGAGAAGAAAGCCGAGCCGCGTTGGCAATAAGAAAATGATGTTCACACGTTTCGGAGCCCGATCCGACATGTCGTAACTTTCCATCAACTCATCACTCCGACTCCAAATTCGGTTCAGGCATTCGTTATGGGACCTACTATCATCCCTCATTATGCCAGGTTATAAAATGTCAAGACTCGGAGTGCTAGCTACCAAATGGCCAACTACGGGGTCCAAAATAGTACATGTAGCCGGGGTAACAGGTCTTCGTGGAGTGGGATAGCTCGCTCCTGCTCTTACAGCTATTTGCGGAACATAAGGCGCGGCTGCATTTTTTTTTCCTTTTTGGTCACTTTTTGATCCCCGCGCTTACTTTCGCTGTAGCGGCCTCAGTTCTTACTCGTTCGACTCGGGACAGGGCGCGTTCGATTCCTATGGCATTTATACAGTGCGTAGGCTATTTTATTGGACTTCTGCACGTGCGTAACCGACCCCAGCAGGAACTCCGCTAAATTTCATTACTTTTCATCTAGCATCTGCAATAGAGTGCGAGAGGCCCCAAATATTTGATACATTGCTCTTATAGATATATTATAGTGCGCTGGGTACTTTATAACTTATTCCTTGCCAAGGGAACCTCACAGCAAGGTCTACAAAGCCCGTATCAGTGCCAGCTTGCTTTTGCCCATGTTTCGGGCGGAGAATTGTGTCCCCGGGCATACAGGGCTTCCTGTAGTGTGCGGACAGTTCCCGGAATATATCCTCACAATATCTGGACTCTGGACTCTGCGCGACGCCCATACGCGACGCGTTTGCATTCCGAATGTCACGATCACGTGTTGTTACCAGTAACACTTCCACAAATTTTCATTCCGCTCCTACTCTCATTTCACCAATGTCTACCAGGCGTAGCCGTCGGCTCACTGCTCGCCCTAGCAAAAAGAAAACTCCCCATCACTCAGAGGAGGAGGCTGGCTTCCCCTCGAGCGGGACCCCGACCCCAGGGCCAATGCTCTCCGTCAATCCGGACTTCGATGATGGTCCTGCCGGTGAAGCAGAAGCTGACGCATCGATGCCGGACGCCGATGTGCAGAGCATCAGCTCAGATCCGATTACTCCCCCTCCGGCACCTGCCAAAAAGAAGACCCGCAAGCACTCTCCGGAGCCGTCGATCAGTCTTGATTCTGACGAATCGACTGCCCCCGCAAAGAAGCCGAAAAAGAAGAAGAAGGTGGCCCGCCTGTCGCCGGCACCTGAGGATCGACGTGTGTCCTTTGCACAATCTCATTTGCTCATTCTGATTCCTATGTCAGCGCTTGTTCTCATGATTCCGCGCGCTGAGGGTGTCGGTCAACAGCGTGAGATTTTATCGCATGCGACTACTTTCGATGATGCCCTGGCGATTATCCACTCTACCATTGGGTGTAAAGATATTCCCGTAAAGCCTGTGCTCACATATAAGCTCAGCAATGCCGCAGCGAAGGTCCTGCCCATCAATCTTGGCTCGGCGAAGGACTGGGCGGGCTGTCTCCAGGAAGTAGCGGCAGCAGAAGGCAAGAAAATTATCTCAGTAGAGATCCAGGTTGCAGCGCAGGTAAGCACGCTCATTGTCTCCGTTTTGTATGTTTTCTGATCTCTCAAAGTACATTGTATCTCTCCGTGCCACGCTTGGTATAAAATCAGCCGGGCAACCGAAGGGCAGGGGAAAGCAGGCCAAGATGCAGATTCTAGACCTCGAGCACGCCGAGTCGGGCGACGACGATTTCGATGATGGTGTCGGGATTATGGATAAGGAGAAGAAGTTCTTGGAACAGCTTCAAGCGCAACACGGGCATTGTCAACTGTGCGGGCCCTCGAAGTCGTGCAAGATCGATGTTTCTGGGAACCACTGCCCCTTGAGCAACGGCCAGCTTCGAGGCTGGGCTCTTGCTTTGGTTCGATTTCGTTCCTTATCTTTCCGTCTATTCTAAGGACTTGACAGGCAACTGGAACGCACAATGTGACTCTCAAAACCCCGCCGAATAACCAGCTCTTTGGTATGTTCTTCAAAAATTCATTGAAGGCGACGCCGAGCGCTTCCACTTCTATGGTCGCACCACCACCATTCGCCCTGCCGCCGTATATGGCAATGAATCCGATGAATCCGTACGCATTCATGCCTTGGGCGATGCCTGGGATGCCCGCAGCCTCTTCGTTCAATGGGAACCTGTCAACTCCGGTGACTCCAACCCCTATCCCCCCGACCTCGCATGCTTCCGGGTCCAAACTCACCCCCGCATTCCCGTCCAGTGATCCTCCGGATATGGGAGCTGTGAACCCGTATCCTGGAATCACTGAGTTCCTTGAACAGCTCGATGGATACGAGCCGCAGCGCCGACTCTTCAACTGCATTTCCAAGTTCGAAGAGCTCGACTTCTACCATATTGACGAGATCGCAGCACTTGAAACACCTCAGGAGCTGGCGCGCGTCGCGGAGATCACCCTCGGTAATGCGAACTACATCATGAAGCAGGTCAAGGGCCAGATCAAGCGTGTTGATCGTGAGCGCAAGGCCAGTGGTGCGTCGGGGGCATCCGCAACGTAATTTGCTTACTCGTACTTGTCTATTATTGACTTTCCGGTCGTTACTCGGTCCCTATCACAGTCCTTACGTGCACACAATTATCCCGAATCAATATACCTCGTTCCGATTCGTAGTTTACATCTAGTACCCTGAATGATGGAACCAACCCCTTGAAGCCTCCGGAGTCACCTGGTCCAACGCTCTGTACAAGAATAAGAAAGGGTCAGCCTCGTCCCCAAGCTCCACAATGTCCCGAAACTCCTGCCCGTGGCGTGCAATATATGCCTTGATAAATGAGAAGCATTCTTCGATAGGGTTGAGGTCGGGTGAATACGGTGGAAGAAAGATAAGCTTGACACCGCTGGACATAGTTAGTGCGGATCGTTGCGACTAGAGTGGGACGTACGCTTCATTACACATCTCCTCTACACCCTCTACGTGATGGATCCGGCAATTGTCGAGCACGAGCACACTATGCTTTGCCGGATATGGATTCATTACACCTAACACACCTTCGAGCCACAACAGGAATTGGTCGCCATTGTACCCTCCCGTCTTGATATGACTGTAGATGATGCCGTCCAGTGAAAGAGCGGGCAGAAGGGAGTATCTATGCTGGCTTTCAGTTGAATTGCTGAGGACAGAAGGGAGGAAGTCGTACCTGGTCCCGCGCACAAAGCAACAACGCTTTCGGGCCCGCAGGCCCTTCATTGCCCAACCGTTTCGCCGATATGAGGTAAGAATATTGACAGCGGACTCGTCCGCACAGACAATGCGGTCCGCAGGTTCATTTCCTATTTCCATGAGGAAATCACGGCGAGCATCCGCGCATCGTTCAGCTGCCTGTCGGGATAACTAGGATTATGTCAATTATGGTCTGCGCGAGATTTATGTAAACCAGACCGACCTTCTTTGACCCGATTCCGAGGCGATGGAGCGTCCGACTAATGGTGGCCAGCGACACATCCACATCATGTTGCGCAAACAGTCCTTCTTGAATTTCGTCGAGGTGGATATCCGGCGTGTGGTCAATCAGAGCCAGCATGAACTATGACGGGTTATCATAGTCAATAATCGCTGGCAGTGGATGACAGACCTTAGTATTCCCCTGAGAAAGCATCGGGGCTCGTCCCTTGTGCCGACGATCCCTGCATACATCTCCAATTTCCGCCCACGTCTTCTTGACGCGCTGCACGACACGTGGCGGCATATTGAGGTCAATGGCAATTTCCGTTGTGCTCTTGCCCAGAGTGAATGCCTGGTAAACGACCCGCATCTTGAGGTCCCTTGAGTAGGTATTTCTGACCGGACTAGCAGCTTTTTTTCGCGGCATGGTGGCAGGAAGGCAGCGTAGGCTGTGACAGCTAATCTCACGTGGGCGTGACATTTGGCATCGTCCGCGGGATTTTATTTTGCATACAGGCACGGTGAGTGTTGAAATATTGCAGAATTATTCTAGAATTGCCTCCTACATGTTCTAAGGCAATTTGTGATTGGCAGACCAGATTCTCCGCCTTAAACATGGGCAAAAGCAAGCTGGCACTGATACGGGCTTTGTGGACCTTGCTGTGAGGTTCCCTTGGCAAGGAATAAGTTATAAAGTACCCAGCGCACTATAATATATCTATAAGAGCAATGTATCAAATATTTGGGGCCTCTCGCACTCTATTGCAGATGCTAGATGAAAAGTAATGAAATTTAGCGGAGTTCCTGCTGGGGTCGGTTACGCACGTGCAGAAGTCCAATAAAATAGCCTACGCACTGTATAAATGCCATAGGAATCGAACGCGCCCTGTCCCGAGTCGAACGAGTAAGAACTGAGGCCGCTACAGCGAAAGTAAGCGCGGGGATCAAAAAGTGACCAAAAAGGAAAAAAAATGCAGCCGCGCCTTATGTTCCGCAAATAGCTGTAATTTAGTTAATAACGCACGGAATCAATGCACCTAGGCCGCATCAGATGAGTCTTCGTAGAGACTCGCTCCCACCCTTTGCCTGGGGACATGTTGAAATAAACGGAGACATAGGTTGTTTATTGAGTAGGACTTTGAGCGACACGCGGAGTCACTCATCTGGCAGGGCAAGTAAGGAAGTCAACAATAGTAATCTTGGTTCGGCAGTGGGTTCTAAATTTAGGAGAGGCGTAAATGATCGATACATGCGTCGATCACGATTATCTAACAAAAGTTGCGATGAGGTGACTGGGCGGTATAAATAAGCCCGCGACATCAAGGCACATGCTTTCAAGTTGGGTGCCATGCCATACGCAAGATGCAAGGTGAACAGGAGGAGGGGAGGTGTGGATGTGCAGTAGTGGTCTACACCACCGATCTACACAGCTAATTTGCAGCGTGAAGAACAGAGATAGATGCCGGCGTCCCACGGTCATTTTTTACATGTCACCCCATTTCGCCGTGTGAACATCGGCGAAGAGCATTGAGGCCATCATCGTGTTGACCACGCCTCGGGCACATTTGACACTGCTTGAAAATTAATCAAGTCAAGAGATGAACAGCCGCATAATCCAGATAATCGATAGTGCGTACCATTATTAAACGTGGCTCCTGTTAGCCACGCCTCGGACACGTTTGATGCCAACAGCTTGCACATTCATCAAGTCTACCAACAGCCAATGAAAAGCATGGAATGCACGCCGAACATTCGTGGACAGGTACCAAGCCTGTGGCACAGGACATGAGGAGCCGTATGTCATTGAGTGACCGGCGACCGGTGAGATGCCACAGCTTCATGAAGACATAAATAGTCAAGCATTGGCCACGTCCCTCACTTCCCTCGCAGCTCCTATCTGACCTCCCATTGACCGACTGTGTACATTATCGGAGGAGCAAAGACTCGGATCCACAGCAATGTCGAACACAAATGCCCCTCATAAAGGGGTGAGAGTCTTGTCCCTGGGTAATTCCCTCGTCCCACTCAGCTTGAAGTCACATTGACCCCCGTGATTGGTCAGATGGCGGTGGAGCAGGAGCACTATCTGAGTTACTCATCCTCGAGCGAATTATGTATCAAGTGCAGGCAACTCTTCCCTCCGACACGGCTCCTGCTCCATGTGACTATTTCGAGGTTATCGGAGGTAGCGGTATAGGAGGGTGAGTGTTATTCCCTGGAAATTCGGTAAACTGATGCAACTTACAGGATCATCGCATTGATGCTTGGCCGCCTCCGCATGTCGGTCTCTGCTTCGATTTCAGCCTATGAGAAGCTTCGACCGAAGTCCAAAAGGGGATCTGCCGAGAAGTTCAAAGCCAGCCAGCTGGAAGCCACACTAAGGCAGATATTTCGAGAAGAAAAGATGAGAGATGTCAGCCCACATGCCTGCAAGACGTGAGTGTAACTATCTGTCATCGAAAGAAAGTACACTTATCTAGATGCAACCCCCAGCTTTGTGTGTGCCATGCATGAAAGCAATCTGAATGCCGGTATTCCTGAACTTTTTCGCTCATACAACACACCAGAGGAACCGGCCTTTGATTGCAAAATATGGGAGGCAGCCCGGGCCACCTCTGCTACACCTGGAATTTTCAAACCAATGGAAATTGGCCAGGGAGGGGTGAGGCCAAAGTACATTGGTGGAGGTGTCTGGAACAACAACCCAACCTCCCTGGTTGTGGCAGAGGCTGAAAAGATTTACCCCTCACAGCCTGTTGTCCTTGTGGTCAGTGTTGGCAGTGGCTATCCTGACACCATCCAGATTCCAAGATCCCCAAGTTTGACTGCCTTTGGCAAGACCCTAAAAAGCATTGCAACTGACTGTGAACGGATACATGAGGACAATGCACGCAGATTTCGCAGCAGTCCCAATACCTATTTTCGCCTGAATGTCCTGCAGGGTCTGCAGGGCTTCAAGCAACAACAGTGGGGGAGATCTGGTGAAGTTTTCGCCCATACTCACACTTATCTGGCTACAGAGGATGCAAAATATAAGCTCACAGGCGCTGTGGAAGTGATCATGAGTAAGTGTCTTGGACTCTCAGGCTCTACTTTACTCCCATGCTGACACTGATGTTTGATCCCGTGGTTCCAATGTCTGACCCCCCCACCTATCTGAAAGTTTGTCCCTCCCCAAGTTTTCATTTCACTGGAAGAGAGGATATTCTTCGAAGGATGTCGGAATATTTCAACATGAGCATTGGTCAACGGCATATTTTCCTGTTGCATGGGCTTGGAGGCTCAGGGAAAAGCCAAATTGCCTTCAAATTTGTTAAGCAGTCTACCAGTATACCAGAATCACGGTGCGTGGTATTGAATGTCCAATCTGACTCAATCTGATACCCCAACCCAGGTTTCCAGATGTTTATTTTGTTGATAGCAGCTCTCAGCAAACAATCGAAAATGATCTTGCGACACTCGCCCTTGCAAAGAAAGTCGGGAAAACTTTTCAAGATAGTTTGCTGTGGCTGTCGCACCAGCATACAGAATGGCTAATTGTTTTCAACAATGCAGACGACATAAACCTCAACCTCGGGCAGTATTTTCCTTCTGGCGCTCACGGGAACATCCTTGTTACATCCCGGAATCCTGACCTCGGGCAGCTTGCACAGGCCACACACAAAGTCGAGCAGATGGCACTTGAGGAAGCAATTGATCTTCTCTTATCTGCTGCTCAATATGATATCATGGAGGTGGCTAATAGAGAAGTTGGTAAACAAATTGTTCAGGTATGTTGCATCGCCACAATCTTGGACATTGGTTGAAGGATTCCAAAGAAAATCCATTGCCTTCCCTTGGCTGTGGCACAGGCCGGGGCATATATCTCTTTGTCCCGTGCCCTTCAAACATATCTGGACTTGTATGAACAGACAGCTAGCTGAATGCAGTTACTGCATCAAAAGCCCCGACAATCCCAATATGGGTCGGTTTATGCCACATGGCAGATCAGTTTCGACAACCTTTCGAACCAGGCAAGGGAGCTGCTTAAACTTTGCTCATTCATCCACCATGATGGGATAACAGAGGATATATTTCAGCAAGCTACATTGTACCAGATTACTCCAGATGGGCCAACTAAGGCGGACCTCTAGGAGCCATTGGGATTCTTGGCCAAATTCTTAGACAGTACAGGTTCCAAGTGGGATTCACTGAAGTTTATAGGACTGACCGACGAGCTTGGACGGTTCCCGTTGATTGACTTTCAGTCTGCCTCGGGAGCGATTACCTTCTCAATTCATCCATTGGTGGATGAATGGTGCAGGGCCGTAGTGAAAGTGGATGCTCCCACTGAACTGTGCATGCACAAACTGATTTGGATGTCATTGTCCTCAAGGGATGATGATTTTCAATTCTCACACCGAATGTTTCCCCATCTTGATGCACTTTTATTCAAAATAGGCCTGGGTTTGAGGCGCCAGCCTAATATCCTTGACACTTCATTTGCATCACGGTGTTTGTGGGTATATCACAAGGAAGGAAAGTGGAGTGATGGAATTTGTCTGGGGGAATATCTGCTGCAAACTGTATTGGTGCAGCTGGATGAAGACCAAACTCTCCACATTCAAGGAATTCTATCTGTCATGTATGCCAGCAGTGGGGCGATTCACAAAGGGAAGGAACTTGCAGAATTGGTCTTGAACAAGCGCAGGGAACTTATCGGTGAAGACCATCCAACCACACTGATGGCCATGGGAAACCTGGCACTCAGTTATGTAGAGATGGGACAGGTTCATGAGGCTGCAGAACTGGAGAAAGTGGTCTTGAGCAAGCGCAGGGAACTCCTCGGCGAGGATCATCCAGATACTCTGTGGACCATGGGAAGCCTAGCAACCATGTACCCAGAGATGGGACAGGTTCTTGAAGCTGAAGAACTGGCGAAAGTTGTCTTGAACAAGCACAGAGAACTCCTTGGTGAGGATCATCCAGATACTCTCAGGGCCACGGGAAACCTGGCAGTCGTCTACTCAAAGATGGGACAGATTCATGAGGCTGCAGAATTGCAGAAGGTGGTCTTGAGCAAGTGCAAGCAAATCCTCGGTGAGGATCATCCGGCGACTCTGATGACCATGGGAAACCTGGCAGCCACCTACTCGGACCTGGGACAGTTGCAAGATGCAGCAGAACTGGAGAAAGTGGTATTGAACAAGCGCAGGGAACTCCTCGGTGAGGATCATCCAGACTCTCTCTGGACTCTCGCAAATTTGGGGCACACATATTTCAAAATGGGTCGCCTCACAGAGGCACGCGAGCTTCAGGAGCGGGTCTTAGGTGAGGGTCATCCGCACACCATGGGCACCGCACATCGATTGGCCACAACGATTTAACAATTGGAAGGCACAGAGAGTCAGTGAGAGAGCCAATATTTTTCAGTAAGTTGAGTCTTCACATTGAATCAATTCCTCCGGGTCTTTGACTTCTTGCTGGATAGCGAAATTTAATTGGGAGCAGATCAAATTTGTTGGCTCATTTGGGTCCTTATTTGTCTTACTTTGCATAGTTCTGGTAGTAGGGATTCTTTGTTCAATATCAAATACAAAGCTCCATCTGTAAGCAGTAGCAAAAATTCTTCATACAATACCATAGGATACACAGCTGGTGGCATGGTTCTACTAGGTGATTATGTTTTACTTTTCTATCATCGCCGTCGGACGGAGAACGAACCCAGGTGGCCGAGTTATCTTGGAAGCATGTGGTAAATTTAGGCTTATCTCGTCAGCCCGTTCATCCAGCGACAATTTGTATTGGATCATAGGCGAACTCTCGTCGGAACATCTTATTCTTATACATTAAGAGACGATGAACACAGCTTTTTTTTTTGGATAATGTCAGGTGATATTATCACGGGCCCTTCGCCTCGGAATCAGCCGGGCGAACCCGGGAACTCGGAATCCGCCGGGCGTTGGCGAAACTGAGAGTCCGCCGGGCGTTGCTGCTTCTCCGTGACGAAGGCACGGGTCAAATATACTTGTGGGCTTGAATGCGGAAGGAAGCAATACTAAACTGACAGATGCGCATGAGAAGACTCCGAGTGATTTGACTGCACGTCGACCGACCTTTGAATAGTATGGCAGAATTCGAGGATGCCCGTGCCGAGAGGTTCTAAGAGCTACGTTACGCGCAGTTGAACGCTGCGGCTGGATCACACCCCGCGCTAATGGCTGGCGATCATCGGCGAAGGTTATTCTGCGAATACAGTAGGGAGGTAATGCCAGTGACGGGGCATAGCCTATCGCAACCGTGCAGCTGATGTGCCCCGGGATGCATTTGTGAGTCCGGGGCCATTGGCTTCATCCGCAGGAGAGCTTAGGTCGGGAGGCAAGGCTGAGCCGTTTACTGGGAAATGAAAAGCGCCATTATCGAAATCAAAGGTGGCGCGGGGCATGATCACGGGGACCACAGCCGTTATTTCATGTGCCTCATCGGTGCATAAAACACCCCGAATTTTTTCAATTCCCTTCATTCGCACACGGTCACTCCGTCGTCAAGGTTAATCTCTACCTGCCGATGAGGGCGGAAATCCACCAGTGGCTATTCTTGGCAGTCGACGACGGAATCGAGACTCGTCGCGTCCTCCCTTGTAGCCGTGGAGCCATTTATACCACCAAGCCTGCAATTTTTAGGGCCCGTAAGCCACACTATTCGCGCGGATATTAGAAATCTCCGGAGAGGTTGTGTGATCAAGGGCGCTGGGGCTCTCGCGTCTTTGGCCCTTTACTAGGTCTGCTCTTCCTTTTTCAAATATCTCTCCTCAGAACTATCAGCATCCAGGGGGATATACAAGTATCCAAGGAACAGTGACCTGAATTTAGACAACCTAGCAATCAGTTCTACCCTGCCCCACTCTAGTTCTCCCACCTTTAAATATTCCACTGCTTCTCATTACGCTTGCAGTCAATCTATTCGTGGTGAAATCTTTTCAGAGCCCCGGAGTTGTGGATGGTTTCGCTGATCTGCAAAGCAAGGTGACTGGTGTGCTAACCTAGGCCCAATCTGTCACGAATTTAAAACACCCTGAAAAATCTCCCATCCGCGCAACGTCTAACATTGCGCCTCCGGGTCTTTCAACTCTCCGGAAGAAGCATCTGATTCAATTGGTTCTACGAGGCCCAGGAACATAGATCCTGAAATCAGATATTCTGAGGGTGCGACGCAGAGCACAATTATGAACAAAATCTCACCTCGTACACCGATCTCCTCGCCCGCAAGCGATTTGTCGCTGCAGGCGAGTTGGACCGCTCAACAACCACGTAGAGGACGTCAGTGGGATAGATCTCTCTGATCGACAAGATCCCTATCAGTTTGACGTCAACCTTTGACAGTCCGGCATTTGGGTCCATCTGGGGCTTCCACGTGGGCTGTGCCCGTAGCTCGAGGGCCACGCTTGACTGAACGACCGCCCTGGAGATCATGTCGCCGTCGGTATTTGGATTCCTCTGGATCAACTGTTTCAACTTGAATACCCAGTGCCCGATTTGGTAATTTTGGTTGGATTATTTGTTGAGCCATTGACGAGGGGCAGCGGGGAGCAAGCAGGTGGGATCGATTGCAAGGTGTGGTACAAAATCCGAAACCGAACTATGGGTCGCTAGAATAGAGTCACAATAAGTAAGGTAGCTACATAGCGGGCGTTCTAGCCGATCGCGTCGATCATCTGGAGTGCTTTGTGCGAGGTTTAATTTTGTTGCGCCTCAACGATAATGGTCTCTCCTTCCCTCGAAGGCGCTCGTATACGCCACACGCATTGCAAATCTGGGTTGTTGAAGGCGGAACGAGTGAGAAATCAACCAAAAGTCGGGCTGGAGAGACTGTTGCAAACCTGGGCTCCAGTCTTGCTCCTGCGCCAGACAGACGTTTGGCGCGTGAAGCAGTGGCTGCACTTCGGACCGGTATACTCCTCGTCCGGGATCTGCGGCGTGTCGTCGTCGTCGATGTCCGCGTCGATGAGCTCCTGCGGGCGCAGCTTGTTCCGCTGTTGAAGGTACTGTGCAATATTTATTAGCGGTCGTATCTCTACCGTAAGCAGGGTCTTCCTTACCAGTCCGCAGGCGTTGCACAACGGACGTTGGGTTGATGGCTCGCGCCGCCAGAGCGGGGTGGAGGTGACATGACAGTGGAAACATGATTTCTTGGCCGCTCCTTGTTCAGTGCTACCACGGCGAGACGCAGGCGCGCGAGAATGAACTGCCGGTGCGGACAACGGAGGGAGGAAGTACGAGGATGAGGAGGACGGTGACGATGTCGCAGATGAGTACGACGATGCCGGAGAATGCAAATATTCGGGGAGCTGCTGAGGCAAGCCGCTGAGGGAAGAGTTCCACGGTGCGGACGAGCCATTCACGCTGGGTAACGACGGCCAAAGGGACGACTTGTTGCGCTCGAAGGTAGCGTACTGCGCCATATTGGAGGCTGGCCAGTCGTTGTTGTTGTATGAGGGATCCATCTGGGTGCGACTGTCGACGTCGGGCGACTCTAGCTCGCTGGCGTACATAGGAATCAGCCCCGAGAAGTCGATCGTGGGGTTCGACGACTGAGACGAGTGCCCATATTCATCCTTGGATGAGCGAGTGGGATTGGAATGGAAGCCATCGAGCTGGGTTGCGATCTCCGTTCTGTACTGTGAATACGGATAGTCCCGACTGATCACGCGTCTAGATGGAAGACTGTGGTCTGTTCTCGCCGGTCAATGAGTCGTCCAAGAACCGGAGCGACGCGCAGCGCTTACCTGGTGCCCAGTACGCATTCGAGGTCCGCAACGTCGCGGACGACAGCCCTGGTGATCTCGAAGACTGCATGCTCAGCGTAGGTGACTCAGTGCGGGACTCGGCCACTCGATCGACGATGTCATTGAACAATAGGCTGTGGGTGGCCATGGGTGGTAATGTAGGCGTGCGGCGCAAAGAGAGGGTGTCCTTTAAAGGTTGTGGAGGAAGATCGGGCTGATTGGCGCCGCCAGAAATTTCGGAAGTACTGTACTATTTCGACCAAGTGTTCATTAATTTCGGAATTTTCACTCTCCGAGATGGCCGATAAATTTCCTTTTGAATTGTTGCGATTTTTAACGGCCTCGGAAAAATCGGCCGTCACGCGTCACCTGAACACTTGGTCGAAATAGTACAGTATCTGTGCATGAGGCGGATCGGAGATCCAGAGTAACCCCGGACAGGACGCCGCGCCTTTAAGCGGCATTTGATGCAACAGCAAACCCAAAACATCATGCCGTAACGCTCGTCAACTCCCGGGCCAATCGGCGGGCTTGCTCGGGGAAATTCCGACGGTTTTGAGTGCCCTTGACAGTCGCGAGGGCCATCGAATCAGAGCCAATCCACCCCTCATCATGGTTGCAGGATCATCGAAAGGCACGGTGGTCCAAAGGACGTATGACGGGAAAAGAATCAAAATCACAGGGAGAAGAGTCAAGATCACAGCATGGCTATTTCAAACCGCCCGACACAATCCTGACTCACCCCGTGCGGCTTCCGTGCTGAGGTAACTACCGAAGTGTAGCAAATGAGCGCAACGTAGCACCTCTCACGAAAAATGTTGAAGCTGTTCAAGGTTGCTAGGCGGGCGACGCTTATTAATCTGGATTTATTAACGCTGATGAGTTCTATTTCCGCCTGAAAATGTCGAGGACCCGGATATCAGACCGCAATTGAATGAAAGCGGGATAAATTGTCACCATGTGGCCAAAGAATGGACATGAATACGCGCGTGCGTGGGAGTTGATAGTTCCTGTCGCCCGAAGTACGATTGGTACCTGAGGAGCGGTATAAGAAGACTGAGCTCGCGCCCTTACTCTGGTAACCGCACAGCATTTGGCTTTAACCCTCCTTCAGCGCAACTTCACCAGACGTCCGCAGCCTAGATCGCATCATGTCGCGCTTGACATGAGGAAACCGTGACGTCCCTCTGACGCAAGAGTCAGATGGGCGGTGGAGCGCAGAAAAAAAAATACCAAGGCCAGCCCAGAATACAATATCCACCTTGAGTCTCGCCATTGTACCTCCGTGAACGGAAGATACTCCCGCTCGTGGAGACCTATCCTGATCTACGTCGGTAATTTCAACGCAGGAGATTCCAAAACTCGGGTTCCTGCGTATGAGGCACATCGCACATCGCCTCCAGACTTGGAGCATACGCGGGTCCAGCACGTGCTGCGAACATACGCCTAAATGGTGCAACACCTCGGCGGTGCGCACTAGCTTCTCTTCCTTTCTCAGTCAGCCCCAGTCATCAGCGGCTCGCTACCGCCTCTGTGAGAACCCCCATGGCCTGCGGTCTGAAATTAAGCGCTAAGGGCTAGATGGACCTGGGTGCGGGCCTCACGTCCAGTTGCGAGCAATCCGCCGGGCCTAGGGCGCGCAGCTTATCGGGTGCCGGGTACAAGTAGGTGCCGGGTACAAGTCTAGGCGGTCTCCCCAGCGGCATGTCAAGAGGGGATTCACGTTAGTGAGTAAATCTGGAACGTCGAAGGTTAGGTTAGGCCACACTAACGCTGGTATCAATCACGCATCAATATGCGTCCCATCAGACTTCCTAGACTAGCGTTGAGAGCTGTGGGTGTAAAATTAGCGAAGGGTAGAAAGTAGCGAGGATGAGAACGGGGTGACTCGCTGTGCGCGGTGATCATGCAATACAACCTGGGGCGTGGAGGGGTCCTGTCATTCGGATCTAGAGCTCCGTAGTGGAGAGCGGCCGGTGGGAGTGTGACGCTGACTAGTGCCGAGTCCCACGGAGGCTTTGCATGCGGGCGCTATACTGAAATATCTTCATGAATTCCTTCAACTGCACCCAGAATGTTTTACGGCTGTTGAGCTGATTCATTAGGCACCTGCCGTCCAAAAAAATGGAACGAATATGTTTTTGTGCAAGGCCGAGAGGAGGACGTAGGCAACGGAGACACAAACGGGCTTCACCCGACGAGCGTGTGAAGAGCGGCTCGACACCGTCATATGTGGCCGAATGACCACGTATCCCGGCTTCTCCCCGAGACTGCATCGAGTTACAACCCAAAGGGGTTGGTATCGGAGACCATCAACGAAAAGGAATGATTCTCCAACACGCAATACAGTAACCTGGCCCCATTAAAAAAAAGGTTCGCAGCAAGGTCAGCAGGGAGGGGTTATTTCAGCTTTCATTAGGAGTGACGCACGGGAGAAGGAGAGACGGAATTATCGGCCGATCGCCCCCATTGGAAGTGCTTGCACCAAGGTACCAGCCGATGATGACGTTCACGGGAGGAACAGTTAGCGGGAGTTGCGTCAAACCCAAAAAGCAGGGAATTGGGGCAGCCAGGGGCCAGTTACGCTCCAAGGTGACCATGTCCCGAGTATAGCATAGGAGCAGCCCAACGACCACCGTCGGCAGCCGACTTGACGCCACAAACCAAAGAGTTAAAGTTGCGGGTGAACGAGCCAAGCGGCGTTTGGTTGGAAGAATTGCAAAAATAGACGGCACACAGATATCGGCTCTATTGTACCTCCGTGCGGATATCGGCATGTGTTCCTCCATTCGAATTGCTAGGGTCTTCGTCCGAAACGTATCGAGCGGCATGACATGTCAGAAAAACGCGCATATCTGATTTGGCTGCGCCAAGGGAGCCGAGGCTACGCGTGCGAGGTAGGTAGGTAGGTAGAATTACACGGCCGGTCCCGCTTAGGAACGCCGGGGCCCAGGAATTATCTAAGTGTACAGGCACTGAATGTACACTATGGTCCCTGGACTCCTCCATACACCCGTAGCCGAGCTCACGGACGCAATTTTTCAACTCGCCGCGGTAGAACTAAAGGAAATACAGAGAAGCAATTAATCAGGGCGAACTTCGCCCCGTCTTCGCCCGGCGAAGACGGTGGCTGACCAGAGCAAGACCAGAGTGTACAATTCACACAGGCTAGCAATGATCTGCGCCGGAAGTTCGTGATAGATTTTGACTGGGTAAGCATCTCGATTATCGTCTTGTCTCGCTTAGATTGTTGTGGAGGAAGAAGAGGTGGATCGTATTTGGCTGTGTTGGGGGCATCATTTGTCAGCACGTGGCGCGTAAGACCTCGCGCCATCGCTACCGCATCACAACAGGCGCTGCATCTCGCCGTTAAAATGGCGGCGAACGAGCAAGGGTATGGTCCTCTTCAAGTATCCACCTATGCTCACAATTAGCAGATTTTGGGGTGTGACCAACCGATTTCCGAGTCGGTGGCAACTTCCTTTTCGCGCGAGCGCGAGATAACAACGACTCTTATGGAAGAGCTGACAGCAGAATACGTTTGAGACGGAAGAAGAGTCTCGCAGAAGTTGCGATTCATTTCTCATCGGGGCCATTGAGCCAGGAGCCACGCATGTGCACATCAGGAAAAAATAAATCCTCCATAGTCAAGGCAAGATTTGTGTAGTCATCTGTGATCCACGTAGCTGAGCGACAGGATATGTAGTCCGATGTAGACATCTGTAGTCAGTACCGGAAAATACATAGCCGATGTTGTATCACATGGCTAAGGCTGATGCAACATGGTCCCCATGTGCTATGGAGCCAACATGGCAAGATGTAGTTTACCGTCCAAATATATTGACAGCCGGCTTTCCACACAACCTGAGTTGGAGGTAGAGTCTCTTTTGGTTTTTTTGAGCCTCTCGGATGTAGGCTCAGTGTTCGGCCAAAATCTGCCTAATAAGCATATTATTCTGGCTGGCTGAACATTACCACTGTGCAGTCCCAATTGCGTGGAGTAGCAACTATTGAAACGGGCTTGTGTTAGTTGAAACGGAGTTGGTAATGGGGGAATAGGTAAGAATCCCGATATGGAGTGTGTAGTTTGATGTCCATAAAAGGCTGCGTAGTAGAAAAGTAGTATGTTGTTTTCTTAATTTCCCTCTGTTCGCGCGAGATCAGTCGTTCGATTCCCGTCAGTAGCAGTTATTAAACAAAATGAAAATGAAAATGAGTTTCTGACTTCACAGCTTGAAATTGACCAGAGCACCTTCCAATGACTAGAAAATACAAAGCCTAGAAAGTGATAGACTGGGTCCGATAACTATTTTCTTGACGAAATAGAAAGGACTACGGCCAATCTACGGTAGCAGGCCGGTTGACTACAGGACACTACATAGGGCTACAGAAATATGACGGTTAGCTACAGGTGCTACATAAAGGGGTACTTGTCAATACGACTACGAACGATACATAGCCTCTGTATTACTATGTCGTGGTTCCACTTTTTCCTGATGCATGTCGTAACTCAAGTCGTAACTTGGCAAGTTACGACTTGAGTTACGACATGCATTCCTAGACGTTTCACGTTTCTGCCACCGCATGAGCGCTCATTCCCCTTTATTGTCAAGATTCCGCGTCAACGCGCGCTGTCAAGTGCTCTCCGTTAGTCATTTAGTTTCCAGAGAAATTATTCTGGGGCGTGTGGCTGCGGTCGTGCGGAAATTTGTCCGCGATGTATCTATCTCAAAGGGTCTCTCTGAGACGGCCGCCAATGCCGCCGGCGGCAAGATATTTACGTTTGGATCGTATCGGCTAGGTGTCCATGGGCCGTCTTCGACATAGATAGATCCACTGTGTGTCGTCCCACGCGAAGATTTTTTCCGGGGCTTTGAGCCGATGGTGCGCGCCACGGAAGGAGCGAGCGAGGTTTCGGTGAGTGGACTCATGTTCTATTTCAATCAGCGGCTACATTGACCGCGACAAACTGCGCAGGGAGTACCCGGAGCGTTTATCAGGGCAAAAATATCCGACGTCTCCCTTGACTTGTTAGTAGCGCCTATTGGAATGTCGGCAATCCCGGAAGACCTCTCTTTGAAGGACATCAATGTCTTGAAGAATTTGGATGAGACTGTCGTTAGGAGCGTTAACGGTGGGTCGGACTCCTTTGTTTGCGGCATCTTATTGCGCCCGTTCTAAAATAATCTCACAGGGACGCGCCCAATGGACGAGCTTCTTCGCCTCGTGCCTAATGTGCCAGTCTTCCGAGACGCCCTCCGCTGTGCCAAACTATGGGCCCAACGTGAGCTCCCGCTGTGACCACCCACTGCACACTCCGCCTAACGACGCATCCGCTTCAAGGCGATATACAGTAATGTGAATAGGTACTTGGGAGGAGTGACGTGAGCAATTCTCGTTGCCCGCATCTGCCAACTTTATCCAAATGCCGCGGCCGACGCAATCGTCTCCCGCTTCTTCACGATCATGTCCAAATGGCAAGCTCATGCCGGAGTTTCCCGTAAACGGCTTGGTTTACACGTTGAGCAGGCAGTGGCCACAGCTCGTTCTTCTCAACCAGATCGAAGATGGGCCGCTTCAAGTGTGCGTCTGGAACCCCAAGGCAATGCTTGGCTCGCATGTCCTTCAGTTGATTACTCACCGGCTTCCACTCAGGTGTATCCCAGCGATAAGGCGCACCGGATGCCGATCATCACACCGAATTATCCCAGTATGTCACATCTTTTATCTTTCGCTGAGGGAGCGCACCGTTGTTGGCGCTAACCATGGCCCGCCGTCCTGTCAAGGTATATGCGCAACCCACAACGTCTTCGCGTTCACGCTCGCCATCCTCAGCGAGCAGATCCAAAACGGTAGGACACCCGCACACCCACTCCGTTGTCCACCCGTTGATCCAAACGCAGGCGCCGACACTGTCGACAAGTCATCGCGGGCACTGCCTCGTGGTCCGAGCTCTTCTCTAAGCGCAAATTCTTCCACAAATATCGTAACTACATCCAGGGCTTAGCAGTGAGCTGGGACACCCAGACGCAGATGAAATGGTACGTCCCGCCCCTTCGATCTCGCCTCTCTGTCCCTAATTCATAATGCCAGGGCTGGCACGGTCGAGTCGCGTATGCGGCACCTCGTCATGAAGCTGGTGTTCGTTGGCAACTTGGCCCTCGCACACCCCTGCGTCAAGGGCTTCGACCGTGTCGTGCGTTGCGCGTCGGAAGAATAGGCCGTCAGCGTACTTCTTGGTCGGGCCCCCGCGTCGCCAGACCCGGATGGGGCCACGGGCGGGGACGCCGCCGACGCGCCGCACAAAGTCTACCCCACCGCCTTCTTCGTCGGGCTCGCCGTGAAGCCTGAGGAATGTGCATGCTCTCCCCACTGCGCGCTATCACCACTCTAACTCCGAATCCCCTCTACCACAGCGCCCGACGCGCCCCCGCGGCGACTCGATGTCGCCTTCTCCGTCACCGAGTTCGTCAGGCTTGTCAAAGCCGAGAGCTTCGACTCGGCGACCATGAACATCGCATTGAAGCACATTCGGAGGTGCGCCCCGCCGCTCCGGACTCCCTCGCCCGTCTCCATCCATATCGACATTGTTCCTAATTGCCTCACAGCACCGCCCTCCCCAACGATGTATTCGACCCTGGCGAGCGAGAGGCCACAGCGAAGATTACAGGCAATCGTGCAAAAGATGCTTAATCCTTTCCATAATAGCCAGCCTGTGTCCCTAATGCGCTGCTGTGTAGAATCTGTCGGCGGGAAGGGCGATAGCCTGAACAAGAAATCCCGGTGAGTCGGTTGACGCTTCCTGGTACGCGGTGGATTCAGGTATGGACGGATTGCAACGTAGTGTATCCTAACTAGGGTTTCCCATTCACATCGTGGGGCGTCCAGCGCCGCAGCTCGAACAATAGTGACATATACCTCGCGGTGGATATAAGGCGGCTTGATGTGCGCATGATCGAAGTGTATATCACCAATCCGGGTGCATCCGTGAATAACTCTGATTTCGGACACGGTCAATTACGACTATTGCAAAGATCGCCACACCGAACTGTGCGCCCACCGCTGCAGGACACAGAAGTCGAGTTGGTGATTTCTTGTTCGTCCCCACCAAGCATTTCATCATGATCGCTACGAATCGGATGCAGAGAAATTATTGGGGAGTTTCAAATCATTCCCAATCTGTCGACAATGCAGGTAAATGCTATTAAGGGGAGGCGACCAAATTGTGTCTTGACGCAGAAGCTTAATTAGGCTGCCTCTCGGGCCTGATCGACGTAGGGTGGCGGAATGTTGGGCGTTGAAATGGTGTTTACGGCATCATTGGCGCGCGGATTAAGCAACGGTGAAAGCTGTCTGCCTGGAGCTTGACAACCAAACTGATGGAGTTATCCTGGCGTAACAGTGCGCCACGGAGACTGGTCAGTGGGGGATAAAATCGGAAGCTGCCGCCATCAGAGGAGGACATCCCCACATTGTTCCTCGCCCTTGCGAGGCGCAACCCCGAGTCCAGATACTGCCTGCCAGACGATTCCCACTCAGCGTGGGACCAATAGGGCTTCTCATTAACATTCTGGGGCTCCTCTCATTCCCTTTTCCTCACGCCACGACAGAGTAGATGAGGTGGGGGACTAAGCCATCAGCAAGGACACAAAATTCCCCCTGCATGATAGCAGTCCCCACAACCATACACACCCCCGAGCCAGACTTTGGCTAGACCGTAAATGAAGTTACTGAGTATAAGTCTTGCCAGCAGCATGATACTCACCCTGTCTACATCCCTCGGTAAGACAGGGATGCCCCCGTCTCATTTACACTCGCCCCTGCTTTCTCCATCACTTATACGATTGGCGTCCTAGAGATTGGCACCTTTGTTGCCATTTTCCTGTTCGGATTGGTCACGGGACAAGTTTATGTTCCTTTCTCCCGCTCTGCGAATGATCCATTGGGTTTAAAGGTTCCCGTAAGTCGTGGGTACCTCAAGGTGTAATTTTAAATAATAACTAGCAGTTTGCCCGTGCTACGCTACTATTACGAGTCCTAAAATGTGTATTTTAGACTCGTTCTTACTATCCGTTCTCCGCATACTGACCTGTTTTGGGGTCGATGACGTCTGTGACTCGTGTGCATTCAATTGCCTTAAATGGGGATTCTTGCTGAACCTTTAGGTTTGGCTACCCAGGGGAACATCGATTTCGTGCATCATTTTTTATCTATTTGGCATGCAGAGTTGGTCATCGCAGGAAAAAACATCGGTAGCACAGAACTAATGAGAAATGATAAGTAATCAAAATGCAAGTAGATTTTTACGACTTTGCTGCTTTGAATTCCTGAATTCTAGCTTGTTGCTCTGCCGGAAGGCACAGCAAATCTGTTAAGTTCAATTTTGGTCAGTAGTCATTTCTGCTTGATGTTCGGGCTATTATCCGTTGACGTGAGAATTTACTCATGACTTGCTCACGACGCGTCTGGATGGTGCCCTGAGGATATTGAGACGCACTGTCAGACACTGAGACGCGTCAACGCACACGCCAGGGTGTTATAGCGTTATGGCGACACATGGACTTCCTCAGCGCCGTGTTTTGAGACCCCAATGAATAAATGATGCCAAGGACCATCACAATCTGGGGTGCGGAGGCTAGATAAATAATTCAGAGCGATTGAAGGGGTTTTATATGCTTTTTATCTTGGTTTTACTCTTCATGATTTGACCCCCCATCCCATCCCTCATGACAGGTCCCAGAAATTTCAACATGTACTCATGTCCACACAGACTCTTCAGTATTTGCTTTGACTTCTTGTTCAGTTTAAGCGAGGTTGAGGCTGCCGGAATGTTGAATTCTGTGTCAAAGCAGAGCAGATTCATTTGAACCAACCCATAACCTTCATTCTGGAGTACCAACAAGTCTTGTGCAACTTTCAAATGAATTTCCCGAAATTCCGGGTGGCTGTCACATTAACTGAAGCTTAAAGGCCGGGATTAAGCTCAAAAATGGCCCGCTGTATTACTCGCCTTTTGCCTGAAAAAGAATCAGGATCGAATGTTTCTGATCGAACATCCCCGATCATATATTTAATGCTTGGCTATTTTCTGTTTGCCCGCACCTTTTTCCTTGCTGTGTTGAGCCTGAGTATCCTTCTTCAAGTTGTATTTTGTACATAAGGGTGTTTCAGAATTAGAATTTGGGCTCCAACTCGGACCCCAACTCAGACCTCCAACTTGAGCAAAGTTGAGGCACGAAATCGGAGTTGGATGTCAAGTCGTGACATCCAACTTGTGCCCCAACTTCCGGTTCTCGGGCATCAAGCCGATAGGCGAGGCGACCTCTGCCTCAACTTCAGAGTTGGGGCAGAAATATCCACTTTGGTGTTTCACAATTAAGCCTCCAACTTGTGCCTCAACTTGACTCAATGAGGTCGAGTTGGGGCACAAGTTGAGGGACGAGTTGGACTCAAAATTCTAATTCTGAAACACCCAATAGTAACACAGTATAATTAATGTTGATGACCACCCACCATCTTGGCAGTCAACCATCAGAGTGCGGACACATTTCATATCCACCTAAAGGTTCAGCATCCGCCTCGGAGAGGCCGAATCCATCATCGTGGGGTTTTTTGTTCTTCTTATGGGTCTCTCGTCAGCCTTATTATCTCAAATGAGCTTCGAATTTATACGTTTTTGTGATGACTTACTGTGTAAAAACGATTGCCTTTCATCTTTATGATGAGTTGGGGTCTACGTTACTTCACCTTATTTACTTATAGTCTTACCTCTTTGTACTTTATTTTTTTTCGATATTTTTGGTTGTCTCTTTCTCGAGTAGGAGCTCAGCGTTCATTAATTTGTTACCTCTTTGTATATATTTGTACCTTGTTTATCTCTTCTACCTCCTTGCCGCCGCGCGTTCTTTCTGCTTTGTCCGGTTGTTGCTTGCTCGGCTCTTTCTGGGACGGGAGGACCTCGTGAAGCCGATTCCTGCCCTATTGCGTGTCCATCCCTCTGTTTCGACTCCGTAATAACTACATATAGTGCCCTCGCGCTGCGCGACTTAGTCCACCTTCGCGTTACACTCGAGCCTCTGGCTCGTGCAATAAACTGTGGCGCAGATAACACGCACCATCTCCTCCGTGCAGATCGAGTGTGTCCTGTACACTGTGCGTTGTGAGCCGCATCGGGCTGTCCCCTTGCGACGTGCATTTCGTGGGCGCCCGGTCAGCCTGCGCAGCGTCCTCCAGCGGGAAAACCTCGCGAAGCACCTCTCGGGACTCTACGTATGTGCCTATCATGGTATTATCCGTGCTAAAGTGCACACAGCTTCTCTCCGTCGCGATTATCGTGCTGAGGAATGCAGAGGCCGGGCTGCGCGTGTCACTTCCTTCCTGCACCCCTTCCGAGCTTGCTACGTGCATTAGTTCCGCGTGGACGACGCGCCTCGCGCTCTCTCTGCTTCCGGAGTGTATCCGCGCGCCGCATCTTCGGCGCCTAGACTTCCGCGTAACTTGGCGCCTTTTGACTCTGCAAGGCCGTTCCTCCAGTGAGTGCGGACCCACCCGCTGTACATATTCGTGTCGATCTGTGACTCTCGCCCTCGGGCCAAGGGGTAGAAGACAGCTACGCATCGTGCTTACGCTTATACATACTATGTGCGTACGATGCGTATCTCCTCCATGCGCTGTGTTATCCCCATTAACGACCAGACAGCTCTTCGAATTTTTCATTTTGTTTCTACTCTGTTCTTCGGGTATGTTCTATTCTATCTGTTACTGCCCATCCCAGATACCTTCCTCCGCCGTACCAAGTGCAGTCACTCACGCGCCATGGTATATCTCCTCCGTCCAGTGCTTGCTTCAAGCGGATGGGTTCGCCCGATTTGCTATTGAATCTATGCGTCTGGTATGTGGTGCTCAATGGTCTTGCTCTACGGCTCTAACTGTGGCTTGACCACCTCGTACAGTCTTAGGGCGGCTATGGCGTCTATTCCGGCGTCTATTTACTTGGTTAGCGCTTATTCATGTGTCCAGATTGCGTGCGCTCACGTTTTATCTCATCCGTCAGGTCCTTGGCTGACCAGTCGCTGGTTGACAGTTCCTTAGACAGCTCGGATCCCAGTACATCTTCTACGCTGCTCTTAAGTGACAGGTTCCCGTATGCCGTTTTTGAGTATTTCTCCGCCACTCAGCTTCGCCATGAGTCCCGCATTGGTGAGAATTTTTTCATGTCAATCATGTTCGAGGCGTGGATGACAGCTAGTTTGAACCCAATTTCGATGAGAAGTAGAGTGGTCTACAAGTAATGGGGGGCATAAAGGGCGGCATGGGGCGCATCAATCACGTGAACAACGACTTAATTGGGATACCTCCCACCCCATGGTGAGCAAGTCAATGCGTCACCATGGATTTAATCTCCAGACATGCTTATAGCCTTCCTTGTGCTATACATCTGCAGAAACATTGTGCATCTAGCTCAACTCAGCATGAGTCTGGCAGTAACTGTTTGAACTGTTTAAAAACCATTTGTTTACTGTTTGGCAACTGTTTGGACCCCTCCCCAAACAAAACGAAAATAAAAACAGTTGAAACCGTTTAAAACCGTTTACAAACGGAAATGGTTGGAGCCTTAGTCTTACGCTTCTCTCCGCCATTCGGTTCGCTTTCGACATGAATACTGTTCTTTGGGCTAATTGTGATCGCCCCCCAACCCTCCCCGCTGGAAACGATATCGCTGCGGTTGTGCTCGTGGGATGATCTGCCTGGGACCACTGCTCAAGTCTGACTGCTTCACGTGCTATCCCATCTCTCCTGCGGTGTCACCTGAGTCTTCCGCAAAGCCATCTGCGCAACGACACGCTCGATCTCGATCTTGCTCAAGTGCAGAAGCTTCCTTTTCCCTCTGACACCTCACTTATCGTGTCCTGATGGCAACGGAATCGTTCGCATCCTCAAATATCCCTCGCTACAGACCCGGTCGCTTTCCACGACTCCTTGAGAACTGGCCGTTTCGGCTGCAGTGGCGGCCTCTCCAAACGCCAACGTCCCGCAGCTTAAAAACCCTCCTGGACCAACTCGCACGTCTTACTCGACAAATACTCATAAGACGAAATCTCGTGAAAGTCACTCCACTCTTGCGCCACTTGCAAATGCCTATAACTTTCTGGCGTATCACCGTGATAACTTCAGGAACAAAAAAAGAAAATTCTCCCTCACGCCAATGGGGACCTTGGGTGCGCCGGGAAGAGGAAATTAAGTCAGTAGTTTGACGCATTGCACTGCGCACCAAATCAGTGTTTTGAACGCCTCGGTGGCGAAACCAAGACTCTCGAAATTAAATCACATCCTACACCGAGTGGAGGTTCCCAAGGGTAATATGTGCTCACCAGGCTCACCTCCATCGGTTAAGCGTGGAAGTAGTCCGAAACGGCACGAGCGAGTTGGCCAATTGGCGGTACATCTACACGGGACACTAGGTGTGCATGCAGGTCTTCGTGTAGTATGGAACTCGCGCTCAGGGATCAGAGGGTTTGAAGAAATTCGAGCGAGGAATGGTGGTTCGACTCCACCCGAGGACATGATTCGGAAGAATGGTATGCCTTTTTGCCAAAGAAACAGATGCTATGCAGACATGAAAGGTAAGCAGAACGCAGAGAAGGCCTACGGAGCTCGCAGGTCTTCGTGGAGGCCGGTACTCCGCTCCCCAGTACAGTAGGCAATTCCCAGTGTGTAGGAGAGCCGGTGGTTCCAATCTACCCAAATACATTCCGACTCCTTGCTCTGCATTAATATTCCGCGATAGACTTTCCATTAAGGTTTTGGTTCCGCTAGATGGCGAAAGTTATGAAAACGCCCCTACAAAATCTGTGAGCGCTGTATTGTGAGTAAGGCTGGATAAAATTACGATTACATTCGATTATAATCTATTATAATCTTAGGATTACGATTAAATATCCTCTCCCCATAATATTACAGCCTTAAAATTATAGTTGGTACATTACATTACAGTACCATTATATTACGATATGGGCCTCGTATTTAATCATAATATTAAGCAAGAAGTCAGCTTGAGGATATGCCTTAGCTTGGGCCCGGGCTTGACTGGAAGTGCTTTGAGACATGGTATCAGGTAGAATTAATCGTTAATTACCCAATCTTCACTCACAGGGACCCCTAATAACCTTCTGCGCCCTTAATAGGAGCGAAGTGATGTCCATCACTGAATGATCAATCCATCAAAAAATGTTGAAACTCGTCGTTACTCGCACCCAGATATATGGTGAAGATGATTACATCCCGACATGCTTAAAGTGCCAGCCATTGAAATTCGATCCTGAACTGCAAAAATCTTGGCTGGACCTGTCATTGCGGGCACCCGGGCTCCAATTCTCAAGTAGCTGGTCGGATGCACAATCTGCTACGACCGCTGCAGCATCTCAACTGTCATGACAAAGGAGCCAATGAACACCAGATTTGAGGCCATGTCACCATCCATTAAATACGATTATATATGATTAAAATATGGTTACAATACATTATGTTACCGATACCATTAGATATGTGGTGAATCCTTAAAATTATCTTACGATTACAGTACGTTACGGGTTGAGCTCGTATTTAATCATAATGTTCCAGCCCTAATTGTGAGTACAATCAAACTCAATTCAGAGGTGCGCATGTGGAGGACATCGGAGCGGCTCGCAGGTCTTCATAGAGCATACTCGCTCCTATCCAATTGTGTAGCATAATGCACATTTGCGGGAGAGACGGTAATTCAAATCCACCTGAAGACATGGGGTCGTCAACTCTCTCTTTTTTCGCCCGCACAAGATGAGAGCGAGCCATTCAGAGCTGTCCAGAAGATAGTCAACATACATTGCGTGCGAGGCGTAATGAGCTTGCTGTGAGAAGAGACCCCGAGAGGGTCAGAGCGCGTGGATAGACCGATGAGACGAAGCATACGCAGGAGGAGCTCGGGGGCGTTGTGGATTAATGGAGCTCTCCCCCTTACCTGAAGGGATTTATGGATTGAGAGAGAGGGTGGTTCGAGTCAAGAAGACATTGAGCATTGCCTGTATGTTTCCCACATTCAATGCGTCCCACGGGCGAATGGACTCTGAGATGCACATCGATACCGTCTCGCAGACTTGCAAGAAAGTCTTCGTGGAGCAACGACGCTCGCTCTCACCCGATAGGCACATATTTGACCGCTGCTGGGAGTGATGGTGGTTCAAATCCACCCAGAGACGCGCAGGATTGTCACAAATTGCTTTTTTAAATCAGTACTGGAGGCCTCAGCTGGACAAGCGAGCCGTCGAAGCAACGCCGCTTTGCAATGAAGCTCGCTCGCTCGGGTAGAAGATGCGGAAAATGATCACGAAGAGCCGGCGGTTCGACCACGGCGGGGGCATGATATAGGCAACGTGGGTGTTTTTTTAAATCGAGCAGGCGTAAATGATGCGCGTTAAATTCGAGGAGAGATGTGCTCGATCGCTCAACGCGAGAAGGACTCGGGCTGCATGGTACCAACACAACGCAACGCACAGATCCAAAGAGGATTAAGTGAAAGCAAGCGGGACTGGGCGTGTGAGTGTAGTTTGGAGCTCTAGGAGTAGTAAGTATTAGTGTCCATCCGTGGTCCGCATTTCGTATTCGGGATCGTGGAAGAGGGAAGGATCCACGACGAGGTAAAGTTCGCTCCGGGGTCGCGAGGTAGATGGAAGCCCGGCGACGGCACAGGTGGAACTCTGCTTTCGAGCGCAGAGCTGAAACTTGCCAAGGGCGAGGATGAATGCGAGCCGGGATCGTGAGGGCGAGGGCATAGACGGCGAAGACCGGGAAAGCTGGGACTAGGATTCGCCGAAGACATCGCTTGTTTTGTGTATCAGCCAGCATTTAACGCACGGAAGCTGCGCTGCGTACCTAGTGAACTTGGAATGGACGTCTACAAGCCTCTCTGGAGCAGAGAAGATCACTGCCGCCCGTTATTTCTAATAATAAAGATAGAGGGAGACACGGCGGTTCGACCCCGCCCGTTTGGCGAGGGCGTGTGGGCCTCACGTAAACATTCAGCAGGCCAGATGCCAGGTCGGGAACAACTAACGAGGGACTGATGTCAACGCGACTTGGACACAGAGCTCGGCCTCGCACGCCGGAATGGGTGACAATTTGAGTTTAAGGGAGATAGTATCCAAAGACTGGAGAGACGAGGTCCGCGTCTGCGTGCATATGAAATGCAGTGTCGTAACGGAAACGGAGATGCAGACGACGCGGCGCGCGAGGGTTAAACGTGGAGTCGAGTGGAGACGGTGTGCGGCGGATGGAGATCTAGAATGACCGTGTGCAGAGTGGAGATAACAGTATCCACGCGAGATGCGACACCGACACGCGGCTTGACGGACACAATGCTTGTAGTGAACGCGGGGGACGAGCTTGAAACGGGCCTGCTCCCCGCACTGCAGAGGAGCGCAGGAGAGGTACGTGGGACGTTCGAGCTGCACTCCGCGGCATGCGCGATGTGGACGGAGCTTTTGGTTTTTTTTTGTTGGATGAGACAAGCCACAGCGTGAGCGGCGTAACGCGACACGCGAGGATGTGAGTGGGCCAGTACACATCGGAGGAAACCTATCCCCGAATATAATCACGAGAGATTCGACACTCACAGGCTGGCAGAAAGAGCCAAGACAGTCCGAGTCAGAACTAAAAATTCCGGGTCGAGTGGCAGCCCAGAAGAATGGATCGAAACGCGGGAAGGAACAGTCCTGCGGCAGACGCCGCAATCGCGTCCCGTGTGTGGAACCGCCGAAGCACACCCAAGCCGCGGGTCGACATGGGCGTTTGCAGCAAGCGCCGATGTGCGCATGTTTGGCTGCGCCCTCCGCAGGCTCCGCTTGTTCAAGTTATCGCGTGTTACCGCCCTCCTCTCTAGTAACCAACTAGTAACCACCAACCCGCTCTCCCCTCTGTACGCCGGCAGATACAGACGCCCGCACGATGCACTTCCGGCCCGCGCTCTTCCTCCTCACTCTAACTTTCGCGCTCGGCGCTCGGGCCGCGTCTAGCTCAAGCCCCGCTAGCGCAAGCGCTAGTGCGAGTGCCGCCGCGAGTAGTGCAATCGGCACGCTCACGAATTCGAACTCGGCGGCGCTCTCTCCCTGAGCGGCGTCTCGTTGTGCGGTGCACTATACTGCTCCCCTGCGCTTCATCTACTAATTATCGGGAATTGGGATTGGTGGGTGCAGCCTGGACCGCACCGCCGCGGCCGCGAACTGCTCTTCTGAAGTTGCGGTGAGCTGCTCCCGCGTCGCCCCGCTGTGCGTCCCTCCCGTCTCCTCCCCTCCTCCCTACTCCCTTTAACCCTCTTCTGCCCGCAGCGCAAAACCTACGCCGCCGCCCTCTCCTGCTTCACCGCGTGTCCGACGGAGCTCCCATCCGTGGAGGCGCTCGTCGAGCATTTCTGGCCGCCTCCAGGAAGCCGACGAGCATCTCCTTCCATTCCTTCGTGACCTCTTCCTCTTCCGCCGCTCCCGCTCCCTCTTCCGCTGCGGCGAATTCGGGCGTGGGCTAAACAAAGTGACGGCACCCGCGAGTTCCTCGTCCACGTCGAGCAACGCTCCGCGCACAAACACCGCGCACTCGCTCGACAGCGTCCCACCAACCGTGGCACACGTCCTACTTCCTACTCCTCCTCGGCGCCGTGCTCCTATAGCGCTGCTCGCGCCGCCGTGTCCCTATTCTCGGCCCTCATCTCGGCCTCTCCGAATTCGCCTCCCTCCCGCCCCGCTGCTGCGTCCCGAATATCTCTCGCGTCTTTCTCTTTCTCAAGTTTACTCGCGCACGGGCTATTCCCGGTCTGTGTCGGCCTTTCTTCTTGCTATGTCCGATTCCTGCTTCCTCGCGTCCCGCTCCCGTGGCGCTGATTCGTCTCTTGTGCGCTGCGCTTGTTCGTCCAGGTGAGCACGGCTCAGGACCCCGGCCGTTTCTCCATAAATTCGATCTTGATTGCCTCACTACAAGCGCCCTACTTGTCCGAACTATCCGGCTTCGCAGTTTACCAAGCAAGTCTTCTGGATCGGAGAGCTTCGCTCGCACTCGATGCGTTCGACGCGTAAATTTTAATTCACCATGCACGCGAGACGCGGTGGCTCGAGTCCGCGCGAAGACACTACCTGTATACTAGGCCATTAATATTGTCTGATATACTAGGGCAGTGTGTCTTACTTCTTTTGCCGTCCTGGCGTTCGATCGCGCGTATGCTGTACTGTATATTGAATTTACTTCATGTGCGTGGGGATATCGAGCGCGCACTTGAACTGGTGCTGGACACCCGTGCTCGCGAGAAGGGCGGAATCGCGCGATACATATAATAATATACTTCTCCCTACGTCGAATCTCGGAAATCCGGGATCCTGGATCTGCAGGCGCGTCGCGATGAGATCGACGCGCGGGTGGATTAATGATTCCGGGATTGACTCGTATTTTCGAATTCGAATTCTGTATGCGTGCGCGCGGGGCGCACTTGTTCAGCTTCGCTGAGATCCCTGGCCATGGAGGTCGTCGGGGAGTATGTCAATCGAGATCGAGATTTGTCTTATCGCGGAGAGGCGGCGTTTTCCTTGCCTCCACCCTGCATGTTGTATATGTACATCGTCTCGCGGGCGATCGTGTAGCCTACAGTATATTTAAAATGGGCGGAGTCTTGGAACGAACGAGGGAATGGAATGGATTTGACTCCAGGAGATCGGAGGCTAGGGAGTGTCAATTCGAATTTTGAATTGGGTGGGCCTCGCCCCGATGTAGGTTTAAGGTTCGGAGATACGTACCGACAGCTCTGCGAATTTTCACGGAGCGTGGGACTCGCTCGTACTCAGTACAGGTGGGTTATTGTGGAGAGTGGGTTGCTGGGGATAGATTGTGGCACCCCACACATATCTCAGGAGTGAGAGGGTATTTTCTTTTCCCCGTGTCATTTTGGAACCGATATCGAGGGAAGTGTCGAACCGAGTAAGCTTCCCGAGGTAGAGCACAGAAGCTCGCTCCTGCCGTTCACACAGAGATTTGTTCAATCAGCCGTTCAATCGACTATTAACCAAGCCATTTCCGGAGTTAGTCACTCAGATAGCACGGTGGTCATCTAGGTAAATAAGTCTTCGTAGATCAATGAAGCACGCTCCGGTCCGTTGGACAGTAACATTTTCAAGGTATGGGAGAGCCGGTGGGTTGAATCCACCCGGGGGCATTCACAAGCGAGCGAACACTTTTATCGGAATTCGGTGGGAGTGCCGGGCAGAAATTCAGCGCTGCGCAGATATCCGGGGTACGATGGGACTCAGAGACATAGCGTGCATGACGCGATGCAAAGAAGCCTCGGCGATCGCAGTCAATCCATGGAAGCTGCGCACCTAGCCCGCATTGTAAATTCCCCGACACACCTTCTAGAGCAAGGTCAGGGTCACATCGAAATAAAGGGACAGAAGCTGGTTTCAATGGATTTCCCACCTTGTTTTTTTTTGTCAGTCAGGGAGTAATTTACCTCAGTTCACGCACAGAAGCTGCGCAACTTGGCAGCCTGAAATTATCCGACATGGGTCTTCGTGGAGCAGCGAAGCTCGCTCCCCCACTCTGTTGTGTTTGGTCCTGAAAATGTGCGGCTGCGAGAGAGGGTGATTCAAGTCCACCCGAAGACATTCAGCATTTCTACTTGTGCTTTTTCGCAAGAAATACGGTGAGATAAGTCTGCATGGTGGGCAGAAGCTCTCTCCCGTGCTCTGAACTGGAATCAATGGATGGCTCAGAGACTTGACTCTATAGATCCTCGTGCTTCTTAATCAGGGCTGCAACTGAACCATCCCAGAAGTTGTTGTCTCACCAGCAGGGAACATAGCAATGCAAGTAAGTCTTCATGGAGCAATGAAGCTCGCTCCTGCCCCTGTATTTGTAGGCAAAGGGAGAGCCGGTGGTTTGATTCCACCCGAAGACGTAGGAGTGTTTGAAGCTCTCGTGGCGCAGCATTAATATCAGCCAGGGATAAGTGCATTTATGTAACTGTGTTGACCCAACTCCAAGTATCCGTGGAGCAGACGAAGCACACTCCCACGATAAGGGCCATTGGAAAGGACAACCTGTGCACAGTATCATTTTTGTCCAGTTGAGGCAACACCTTGTCCTCGCTGGAAGAGAACCAAGTGTCAATGGGGCTAGCGATGAGTGCACAAGGACATGTCATTGTCCTTCAGCTTGACGTCAACCTCCGCGTAGCCGGGCGGCGTGTCATTGGCGTCGACCTGGTGGATGGGAATGCAGTCTAAAACGAGCTGAAGAACTCCGCCGCTGCATCGGGGCTCATCAAGGTCCGTGGCATGGAATTCCTAGGCGTGAGTGTTTTCGGGGCTTCTGGGCGTTCAAAATCCTGGGCGCCTGTTGGCGGCCTTCGACCACAACAATATCTTCGCTTTGTATCCTTACTTAGTGGGATTCTTGTGCTGTATCGTGAACAGATTTGCATATGGAATCGTAGGTGCTAGAGTGCTCTCCCGAGGTACAAGTCGGAATGTAGGCCCGCTCACGGACCTTCCTATTCGGGAAGCTCGGCCATCAAGGCAATCAACTCGGTTTCCTTTTTCATTGTTCCACACACTCCAGCTTTCTTGCTTCCACCACCACCCTGTCGCTGGCTCTTCATTCCCCGGCCCACCACTACGGCACTCAGCGCGCCCACCCTCATCCATCTGCGTCCCCCGACACGCCTCCCGCTTTCCCGACGATGTCCCGTCGGGCTTGACCACGAATGTCCAACTTCCACTCCCGACTCAGTGTCAGTATGCTACTGCCTCCCGACGTGTTCTCGACGTCGCTGATAGCCATCGTGGCTCATATACCCTCCCCCCCCTGTTCCCCCTCACCTCCGGCCACCCTGCCCCGCGATTCATTAGGTGCGTCCCGTTGAACAGCATTGCGTCGTGCACCTTCCTGCGCGATACTCCTGCCGTGGCCGTCCCGCCTATCTGCGCATTGCTCTCGCACACGACTGACACACACTCTTCAGCTGAATGCGTCGAAGGTGAGGAGAGGTGAGGCGGGCCTACGGTAGTACTTACACGTGCATCGTCGCCTTTTCACTACTTTGTAATCATTTATTTCAATAATACTAATGCTCATAATTGTTCCACTATGACTTCCTATCTCACACCGGATAAAGCAAAATCTTGACATATGTCAAGATGCTAGCTGAAAGTAGATAAATCAGTAGACAAACAAAAAGTTGTAGAAAATGAATATATTCATTTAATACAAGACTACAATGGAAGTAGCGGCAATCAGCGGGTGTTTTGAAACCGATAGATTTATAAATTATAGCTAGCTATGAAAGGACTGCTGAAAGATGAGCTTTCAGCAGTTCCTGTCCAGTGACAAGAAAGAGCTTCTTTTCTAAATTTACAAAAGTCTTTGTTTCAAGTGGCATGTTAAACTAGGGTAACATGCCACTTGAAACAAAGACTCTTGTAAATTTTGGAAAGAAGCTCTTTCTTCTCACTAAAAGCACTGCTTGAAACAAAGACTCTTGTAAATTTAGAAAAGAAGCTCTTTCTTGTCACTGGACAGGGACTGCTGAAAGTTCATCTTTCAGCAGTCCTTTCATAGCTAGCTACAATTGATAAATCTATCAGTTTCAAAACACCCGCTGATTGCCACTACTTCCATTGTAGTCTTGTATTACAGCCAGTTGCGGAACTTAGGGCGCGGCCCGATTTTTTTTTTTTTTTTGGATGTTTCGGATATTTCAGCTCTACTGAGCTCAGTTCTTCACCGATTCCCTTGAAACTATGATCAATAGATTTGGCTTGCGATTCCAGAGGGAATGACGTTCGAAAATACGTTAGAAGCGTAAGAATTGCCTATTTCGGCAAATTGTGAGGCATCTTGTCCCATCAGCTCTAGCATTAAATCTACTGATCCGATTGACTTAGTTTTTGGATATATCATACTTACATGCATTCCCTAGGATGTGTCGTGCCCAGATTGTCAAAATACCTCATTATTCAAAAGCCTTACAATATTCAAGTTCAATCAGTTTTAAGTCCCATGCCAGATGTGAGCAAAACATTTTAATCGTTATCTGGGCACGACACATCCTAGGTAATGCATGTAAGTATGATATATCCAAAAACTAAGTCAATCGGATCAGTAGATTTAATGCTAGAGCTGATAGGAGAAGATGCCTCACAATTTGCCGAAATAGGCAATTCCCACGCTTCTAACGTATTTTCGAACGTCATTCCCTCTGGAATCGCAAGCCAATCTATTGATCATAGTTTCAAGGGAATCGGTGAAGAACTGAGCTCAGTAGAGCTGAAATATCCGAAACATCCAAGAAAAAAAAAAAATCGGGCCGCGCCCTAAGTTCCGCAACTGGCTGTAAATGAATATATTCATTTTCTACAACTTTTTGTTTGTCTGCTGATTTATCTACTTTCAGCTAGCATCTTGACATATGTCAAGATTTTGCTTTATCCGGTGTGTCTTGCCCAAGGCTTCACCGAGTGGCTAGAACAATGATGCTCTTTAAGAGCCGGATTTGGACGAGTCGCGCCGTGACGGCCGTCCATCATGTGGTTGATCCATGTGATAGCCGTGGCCTCCCAAATAGGAAGGTCCGTGGGTGGGCCGTGTTTCTGTACAAGTCCTCGTAGGTCTGCCCAATCTGATCCGTGGCGGAAATAGAATCAAATCAAGCCAATGGGGAATGGTAACAATCAACACTGCCCTCGCAGCCACGTCACTCACTTCCCCCCCAGCTCTCCCATCCACCAACTGCGAGCACTGTCAGAGGAGTGAAGACTCAGCTCCACAGTGATGTCAAACAAAGATGTCCCTCACAAGGGGGTGAGGGTCTTGTCCCTCGGTAATGTCCTCGCACCTCCCAGCTTGAATTCACGTTGACCCCACAATTGGCTAGATGGTGGCGGAGCGGGAGTTCTGTCTGAATTACTCATACTTCAGCAAATGATGTATCGAGTGCAAGCTACCCTTGGCTCTGACATGACTCCTGCTCCATGCGACTATTTCGAGATTATCGGAGGTAGCGGAACAGGAGGGTGAGTGGTGTTTCATGGTAAGATGCTGTAAACTGATGTGCCCTACAGTATCGTTGCGTTGATGCTCGGCCGCCTCCGCATGTCGATCTCTGCTTCTATTTCGACCTATGAGAAGCTTCAACCTAAGCCCAAAAGTGGATCCACCGAGCAGTTCAAAGCCAGCCAGCTGGAAGCAGTGCTGAGGCAGATATTTCAACAAGAAAAGATGAGAGATGTCAGTCCACATGCCTGCAAGACGTGAGTGTAACTATCTGTCATCAAAAGAAACTACACTTATCTGGATGCAACCCCCAGTTTTGTGTGTGCCATGCATGAAAGCAATCTGAATGCCGGTATTCCTGAACTTTTTTGCTCATATGACACACCAGAGGAGCCGGCCTTCGATTGCAAGATATGGGAGGCTGCACGGGCCACGTCTGCCACACCCGGACTTTTCAAACCAATGGAAATTGGCAGGGGAGGGGTGAGGCCAAGGTACATTGGTGGAGGTGTTTGGAACAACAACCCAACCTCCCTGGTGGTGGCAGAAGCTGAAAAGATGTACCCCTCACGGCCTGTCGTCCTTGTGGTCAGCATAGGCAGTGGCCATCCTGACACCATCCAGATTCCGAGATCTCCAACTTTGACTGCCTTTGCCAAGACCCTGAAAAGCATTGCAACTGACTGCGAAAGAAGACATGAGGACAATGCACGCAGATTTCGCAGCAGTCCCAATACCTATTTTCGCCTCAATGTTCTACAGGGTCTCCAGGGCTTTGAGGATCAACACTGGGGAAGATCTGGTGAAGTTTCTGCCCATACTCATGTCTATCTGGGTACAGAAGATGTGAAATCTAAGCTCACAAGTGCTGTGAATGTCATCCTGAGTGAGTGCCTCCAGGCTTCATGCACAACTTCCTTGCAGACTGATATTGTTGGTAGATCCTGTGGTTCCAATGTCCCCTGCCTATCTGAAAGTTTGTCCACCCCCGAGTGTCCGTTTCACTGGAAGAGAGGATATTCTCCAACAAATGACAGAACATTTCAACAGAAGCATTGGGCAACGTCATATTCTCCTGCTACATGGGCTTGGAGGCTCAGGGAAAAGCCAAATTGCCTTCAAATTTGTTGAGAAGTCTACCAGGATATCACAATCACGGTGAGCTGTAACAAATGTCCAATCTCACTCAATCTGATGCACCAACCCAGGTTTCCAGAAGTTTATTTTGTCGATGGCAGCTGTCAGCAAACAATCGAAAATGATCTCGTGACACTTGCCCTTGCGAAGAAAGTCGGGAAAACTTTTCAAGATAGCTTGCTTTGGCTGTCAAACCAGCACACAGAATGGCTAATTGTATTCAACAATGCAGATGACATACTGTCATTTGCATAAGTCCGTGAAAACACGAAAAAAAATGCGCAGTCACGTGTAACTTTACTCAAGTCTCACCATGCTTCGGGAATGCTTAAGACGTAGAGGTGAGTGCTTTTTGTCATGTCAGGACATCAATATATCCCTTCCGGCTGTCCATCAGCTATATTGTTCAATGTCACGTGTTCTGGCATGATTTGGGACATCGATCGATGTTTGAAGAACCTTGCGACCTGTCACACCAGATAAAGCAAAATATTGACCTAGGTCAATATGTTAACTGAAACTAGATAAATTGGTAGCCACATCAAACTTGATAGAAAGCCGTTCTTTTCTTTTGATACAAATTTGACACAGAATTGGCCTCAATCGGCCGCTCTTTCACAAGCCATGGCTTTGTTCTCTTTCTGTGAGTGAAGAAAGCCATGCCCAAAGAAATTCATTCTGCGATGCTTTCAGGTATATTGAAAGAAGGACTTTTGTCATAACAATCCAAAATCTCTTTGTTAGAACAAAGGAAATTTTGATTGTTACACCAAAAGTTTTTCTTTCTTCTGCTTGGAAATGGGCTACTGAAAGTTTGTCTTTCAGCAATGCTTTCTCAACTCGCAGACAGTGAACAAAGACATAGCTTGTGACAGAGTGGCTGATTGAGGCTAATTCTGTGTCAAATTCATATCAAAAGAAAAGAACAGCTTTCTATCAAGTTTAATTTAGCTACCAATATATCTAGTTTCAGTTAACATATTGACCTAGGTCAATATTTTGCTTTATCTGGTGTGTGTAAACAATGCTTTTTATCTGTAATAGTTATTTTGAGAATCTCCTCGGGAGTTCCTCTTCCTGCACGTGACTGCACGATTTTTTTTCGTGTTTTCACGGACTTATGCAAACGACAGTAAACCTCAACCTTGGGCAGTATTTTCCCTCTGGCTCTCACGGAAACATTCTTGTTACATCCCGGAATCCCGACCTCGGGCAGCTTGCACAGGCCACACACAAAGTTGAGCAGATGGCACTTGAAGAAGCAATTGATCTTCTCTTATCTGCTGCTGGCTATGATATCATGGAGGTGGCTAATAGAGATGTTGCTAAGCGAATTGTCCAGGTATGTTGCATTTCCACAATCTTAGATGTCTATTAAACAATTCCAAAGAAACTCCATTGCCTTCCCTTGGCTGTGGCACAGGCCGGGGCATTTATCTCTTCATCCCGTGCTCTTCAAAAGTATCTGGACTTGTATGAACAGACAGCCAGTCGAATCCAGTTACTGCATCAAAAGCCCCCACAATCTGAGTATGGCTGGTCGGTTTATGCCACATGGCAGATCAGTTTTGAGAACATTTCCAGCCAAGCAAGGAACTTGCTTGAACTTTGCTCTTTTATCCACCATGATGGGATAACAGAGGGATTGTTTCAACAAGCTGCATTATACAAGCTCAGACGAAGGGGGCCTACTCCAGCTGAGCTCCGTGAGCCCTTGGACTTCCTGGCCAAATTCTGCAGCAGTCTAGGTTCCAAGTGGGATTCACTGAAGTTTATAGCAGTCACAAATGAGCTTGCACGGTTCTCATTGATTGACTTTCAGGCTGCCTCAGGAGACATTACCTTCTCAATTCATCCATTGGTGCATGAATGGTGCAGGGCTGTAATGAAAGTGGATGCTCCCACTGAACTATGCATGCACAAACTGATAGGGATGTCATTGGCCTCAAGGGGTGATGATTTTCGATTCTCCCACCAAATGTTTCCCCATCTTGATGCCCTTGTGTTCAACACAGGCCTAGATTCGACCCGCCAGCCCAACATTCTCGACAACTCATTTGCGCCAGAGTGTCTCTGGGTATATCACAAAGAAGGAAAGTGGAGTGATGGGGTACACTTGGGGGAATCCATGCTGCATACACTAGTGTTGCAGCTGGATGAACAGCAAACTCTCACTATTCAAGGGCATCTAGCCATCATGTATGCCTACAGCGGGGTGTTTCACCAGGCTGTAGAACTAGATAAAGTGGTCTTGAGCAAGCGCAGGGAGCTCCTTGGTGAGGATCATCCAGACACTTTGAGGTCCATGGCAAACCTTGCAGTCAGGTACTCACAGATGGGACAGTTTCATGAGGCAGCAGAACTGGAGAGAGTGGTCTTGAGCAAGCGCAGTGAACTCTTTGGTGAGGATCATCCAGATACTCTGAGGACTATGGGCAACCTGTGTGAGCTACGGGGTTTCTCGGTGAGAAAGTCGTAGACACAAGGAATCTTGATGGCGCGAGATAGACTTCAGAATCAGAAATGAGTCGGTGAAGTCTACGTGTTTGAAACCAAGACTATCCTACTGCTAAACTACTAGTGAGTATTTATATCTAATTACAAGTACCTACGGAACCGAACTACGAGTAATTGACTTGGGGCGCAGGAGCTGCGCAACTATGGCACAGTAGTTGCGGACTCCGGCACAGTAGCCGCGGACTCCGGCACAGGGAGCCGCAGCGAAGCCGCAGTGATGGAGTGATTGACGTAGCGAGCGGTGCGTGATCCTTACAACCTGGGATTCAGGTACTCCCAGATGGGACAGTCTCATGAGGCTGCAGAGCTTGAGAAAGTCACCTTGAGCAAGCAAATGGAACTCCTCGGTGAGAATCATCCACATACTCTGTTCACCATGGGAAACCTGGCAGTCACCTACTCAGACATGGGACAGTTGCAGGATGCAGCAGAACTGGCAAATGTGGTCCTGAGCAAGCGGAGGGAACTCCTTGGCGAAGATCATCCAAATACTCTACATAGTCTGGCAAATTCAGGGCTAATATGTTTCAAAATGGGTCGCCTCACAGAGGCGCGCGAGCTTCAGGAACGAGCCTTGAATGCATGTGGGCGGGTCTTAGGTGAGGATCATCCGGACACCACCAAAATCGCACATCAATTGGCCGCCACGATTGAACAATTGGATGGTGCAGGGAGTCAGTTACAGAGTCAATAATCATTTTCAGTAAGTGAGTCTTCTCATTGAATCAACTTCTTCAGCTCTTTGACTTCAATGTACAGCGAAATTTAATTAGGGGTCAGGGAATCTTGTTCGTTTTGTCATGATGGTCCATACTTGTTTTACTTTGCATAGTTCCATTTATAAACTTTGTGCCGTTCCATCTCTAAACAGTCAATCAACTTTGACTAACCAAGTCGCTTCAGGAGTTACTTCCTCGCATAGCGGAGCACTCTGATAGGTAAACAGGTCTTCGTATGGCAACACAGCTCGCATATCTCGATTACTAACGTCAGGAATAAACGTACCTAACTAGGATGAAATGCCCGACTTGCGAGATAAGTCTTCGGGGAGCATGGCGCACGCTTCCGCGCTTTATATAGTCATCTATTGAAGTGAAGGGAAAGGTAGTAGTTCGACTCCACTCGAGGGCTTCCAGAGCTGAAACTCCACCTTTTTCGCAATAAATATGTTCCTGAAGGGCAATATAAGACGCGCACCTACTCCGCCTCGTACCTGTCAAACATGTCTTCGCAGGGCAAAGAATCTCGCTGCAACATGTTAGCATTTAAAAAAAATATTGGAGATCCATGCGAGAGCTGGCGGTTCGACCCATAAGACGTGTCTTTTCAAACTTCAGTCTTTCCCCCGCACCTCATTCCGTGCAAACGGAACGAGAAGCCACTCACTCACCTAGCAGGGCGCGAAGCTGGTCGAGGAAGTCTTGGTGGAGGACAGGGGCTCGCTCTCGTCCATTGTTCCGGCGCAGAAAAAGGTTCGGAGAGCCGGCGCTCGCTCCCGCCGGAGGTATGTGGCGTATACGAATCCTTTTTCTCGAAGGTGCGTACTTACTTAGTGTATGTGCGCCACGGAAGAAGCTTCAGAGGTGTGGCGCGAGGCGGAGACTCTGGGTGCTTGATGGCCAGCACGGGGAAGCACACGCGGGCGGTACATGTCGTAGCACTTATACTCACGGGAGGTACATATCGCAGCGCTCACAAGCGGGAGGAATCACAGCACTGAGCTAGCAGGACACGCGACCCAGAGAAGAAGATGGCGCGGACGGATGTGATGCAGACACGCAGAAACTCTGGAACTTAGGGTGGCACGGGGAGAATTCAAAACATCGCGTTCAGACAAGATAGGACAGGGCAGATTACAAATGGTCGCTCTAGGGTAGGGGTATCCTCGATAACATCGTGGGCAGGGAGGAGACAAGATATCGTGCGAGAAGGGACTAGACCGGTAACCGATCTCTCGTATGAAGACAATCGTTCATAGAGAGACCGGTCGAACTGAGTTTGAATTTACATAATACATTAGGCGCGATCAGTGCTCGATCAGTCACGTTTCTGTCCCGTGATTTACCCTTCCCAAAGCCACTGCCAAACAACACACGACGCGCTTCGTACGCGCTCAGACACGCGACACTCCACCATTCAGCTTCAAGGGACTCCCCGATGCCCGAGAGTGCTTCCCAGTCCGACTCTGTACCCGTCGACCAGCGAAAATCGCGTCCGAAACCGCCACAGTCGCAAGCTGCTTCCCGTTCCGCGCTCGCTCCTCATGCGCCTTCCCTGGCTGCTACGTTGCCCAGCGGATACAATTCTTTTTTCGCGTCATCTTCCCAGACTCCTCGACCCGTTATGAAACCCCAGAGGAGCCTCACAGATCTCCAAAGTACTGTCACTGCCTTTCAATCAAAATTCAAGTCACCTACATTCAATCCTGACGCTTTTCCTGTATCCCCTTATGATATGTTCTTCACCAGTACACCATCACGTCCCAAAGCTCCTGTTCAATTCTCGATTCCTCCGCCTCCAGCACATCTCCCACCTCTGAGAACACATCACTGTTGCCGCCCCCGACGCCCTGGCTTGACATGGAGTTCCTCTCCGCAGACACATCCTCTGAAACGACGCTTGTCGACGCTCCGTCCCCATCCTTGCCTATTATACCCTCACAGCCCGAGATTCCCACTTTGCCTCCCGTTTGCCAATCCGAAAAAATCGATATCGTCCTGAAGATGCTCCGCAAGGCTCGAATATCGCCGACGGACGTACTCCTCGCAGCTCTCGACAAACCAACGTATGCAGCACCTTTCTATGCCGATGCTGGTCCTGCACGCACAATTCTGGACACAATGTACAAGGACGAGCGAGGACGGCGTGTACTTGAAGATTGGTCCGCGCCACATGCTTTAGATCAGGTCTGCAAGCGAATCTCATCTCAAGCCGATCGCATGGTGAAGGCATTCAGTGCGCACAGGAGCGTCAGCGAGCTTACCCCACAATTCCTTCGCTCATGGAGCGTGCAAGAGACTGTGGCCAAACCGGCTGATATTCATGCACCCGATCTTTTGAAGGTTTTGCGCTGCGCCCTCACTACTGAGAAAACACTAAAGAAGAACAAGAAAAAGTCCAACGAGACAGTACGTGATTTCGAATGCATATATTCATCTTGTGCAGTGCCCTAAAACAGTTCTAGGCTTGCTATACGATCCTCGGCCAGATCATCACACGCCGATCACAGTATGCGCCGGATTTCGCAGGTCCTATGTCACTGATGTGGTGGGCGAGTGGGTGCTCCCGCGAGGCCATCGAGATTCTTTCCAACATTGGCTTATCAAAAAGTTTCGACACAACGAAAACAATGATCGGCTCGACCGCCAATTTTTGCATTGGAGACGCGCGCGAACTCGCCCACGGGCCAGACGGTTACCTCTACAACTACGACAACGTTAATCTTTCCACTTCCATTTTCGTTGAACAGCGCTCCTCCGCACCCGCCAAGGTCCAGTCGGGAACCTACACTATTATCTACCGGTTGCGCAACCCGAATCCCCTCGCCTTGGACCTGCCTAGCATCCTCCTTCGGGCGCAGAATGCTTCAGATCTCGACTTTAACCGCGATCTTTGTCCCTCATTTGAACAAAGCCGGAGCTCTCACCACCAGCTTTGTTCCTACGTTATCCGAGTTCTGCTTCGCTATGAGAAGTCATTCCACGATCGCCAAAACGACGCTGCACTTGAATCCCCTCCGCGGCGCTGTCTCCCAGTGGGGTACAAGACCGACCAACTGCCTCTAAAGATCTGCACGATCGACCAATCCTCCATCAAAGGCAATCTAGCCGTCCACGTTGAGACGCACATCAAACAACTAGGATTGACCTATGCTCAGCTCGACAAAGCTGTCTTATCAATTAATGATCAGGCTACACAAGCGCATAATCGCGGAGCTAAAGCCATTCGTGCATTCGACGTTAATCCATTTCTGCGGTGTCAAATTTTCCAGCTCGGTATCGGGTTATTCCACTTATGCCTGAATCTCGTATGGGCCGTACTCAACGTGCATCGCGGACACGTCAATCACCCTGGAACCCTCGCACATCTCTTTGTTATCATCGAGAAGACCCGCCTAGGAGGACACCACCCAGACTATCACTCCCTGCTGTCAGCTCTGATGCAAATTCTCGATGGATTACTCCTCGACGCTTGGCGCATTGAGTGCGGCCATCGTACGCTAGCAGAATATGCTGCGTCGAAGCCAACAGCTTCCGAGCTTCGGGCAACCGCTGCAAAAATTATCTATGAACACGGCACCCCAACTCGAGCTCCACTCCAGCCGACTGCGACCGATACCGTCCGCGAAAATTCACGCCGACTCATACACGATCTCCTGTACGTTTCCGAGGTCACTCGAGCAATCTCGGCAGGAGATTTCGGTCGCGTCGAGGATATTCTCACCTCCTTAGGGATGATGTTCCGAGGAGCAGGGTCAAAAAATTATTCGACGGAAATTATGCACTTCACTCTAAATATGAAAAAGGTCTGGAATGGCAACGGCTTTGAGTAAGTCGAATCATTTCCTTCGTTTGTTTACTCACCGCAATTAGTGAGCTTGTCCGGGACAACATCATTATCAATATGACGGGACGACCAAATCGTGGCGAGGGAGTCGACGCCAATATGGAGCACAACATTGGGAGAGTTAAGGTATGCTTCTGAGTCTCTCCCGTGTCATATATTAACGGGACCAACACCAGGAACTTTTCGCGGCGAAAGGCATGTATGGCAATTGGGACCGTTTGGCCGATATCTCTGCAGCAATCGACGTCATCGACAGCGTAAAAAATAGTGTCGCAATGTCCCTCGATGCCTCCTACAATGGGAGCTCACACAAGACACCCGACACCTCGAACCTTGTGTGGCGTATCGCGCACAAGGCCAAAGAGCTAAACCTCAATGGCTACGATCCAACTCGGAACACTAATTCTCTTGTCAAGCCTTCGGTGGACATCCTATCCACTGGAGAAGCTGTTCTCAAGTCTTCCAGTCTTGCAACCTTTAACAAAAATCGGAAGGATCTTCTGAAAGGTATTCAGGTCGACGAGGAGGCAGACGACCTTCCGCCGATGGCGTTATCGCTTGTGCGTCCCGAGGATGATGAGAGTAATTAGACTGCCTTACAATTACAATGTGATTATGCTCGACGTTTGGACGGCGGCTCTAAGTCATCCTCCCCCTCATCTTCCTCCTCCTCATCGCTGTCCTCCTCCTGTTTTCTTTTTCCCGCCAATTTCCGGTCATAACTTCGGATAATATCGAAAATGGACCGGCCCAAGTTTTTTCCCACTCTTCGGACTGCTGATGGAGCCAGACAATGCTGCCCGCCGAAGGAATCGAGGAAGGATGGGCCATAGAAAGTCGCTTGAGAGAAGGAGCGTCCAGAATGAAAGATGGGGGGCGGACGAACCGAAGCTCGTGTGCTTGATAAGTTGCTGTGACCCAAGTTGTGAGCAACTCGACTAACGCGGGACGTTGTTTTACGGGCCGATACTTGGTTCGCTTGCGCTTCGCAGCTGTACGAGGGCCTTCGCCGGCGTAAATCGGACCCAAAAATAGCTTATCCAAGGAAAATCCGTTGTCCGGGTGTCCGTCGCAACACCAAAGACAAGTAAAGTCCAAAGCTGGGTGAAGGTTAGTCAAATCAAATGCGACGATATTGCCCCCAACTCGCTGTCGTCGTTACTGTCTTCAAAGAACTTGGCGTAGCCAGATCGTTTGCATCCGGAACATCTGGCAAGCCGAACAGAGGCAGTGCCAACGCGCTCTTGCTTCCTGGGATTTTTCTTCTTGAGTCCGTCCGGGAGTAAGGGTCGGTCAGGGTCGTCCGGGTCGTCAATTGCTGTGCTGAGGTCCATGTCGAATACCCAGGGCTCGATCATGGTGAGCGCAAAAGCGTCGCGGGTCGAGCTGCGACCGGCGCGTCCTTCCCATTGAAACCGCATGGGGACTTTCTCGGGCAGCCCATAATTTATGACACCGTTGATCTCGGGTACGTCCAAGCCCTGAATCGTTCGCATTTGAGTCCAAAGAAAAGAATATTATTATCACCTACCTCTCCCGCCCCAGATGTCGCGTGCAGAATCAAGACCATGCCATCAGGATTAGCAAAACTGCTGTAGGTTTGTTCCAGATATTCAGGAGACATGTCGCTATGATAATGGCGACAAAGTCCGAGCTTCTGAAATGCTGGCGGTAATCGCGAATTCAAATATTGAGCCAGATTGCTCGTTTCCACCTTCTCCCCATGGAATATGACAAGCTTGGGAAGACGCATAGGTGGATGAAACGGCCGGGGAATAATGCAATCAAGGTTATGTGGGTTATTGCGGCCGTCGACAAGTTTGTGTGTAGCATATATTACATTTGGGCGGTTGATGGAGACACGGATAGTGAGGGTGTCAGGTGGCAATCCAAGAGATTGATGAATGGCTTTGTGGATGTAACTTGGCATGGTTGCAGAGAGCGCCTGCCAGCTTGTATTTTTTGAGAGTCGAGCTCGAACTTCGCCTAAACCTCCCCATGCTGGACGGAAGGGGGCACGGCCGTTGATAACAGTCCCAGCTGTGTAGATATTATGGGCTTCGTCGACCGAGACTCTTGCGATCTTCGCGACAAAGGCTCGGTTATTCAGCAGATTAGCCATGCGAGGCAAATGTCCGTGGTTAAGGCGAAACTGTTCTGGTTGGACTATAAGGTGCGGGATTTCTCCGTTCTCGATGCTCTGGGGATAATTTAGTAGGAGATATTTCGGCATTCACTGGAAACTGACCTTCCATAGCTCCGGTATCTTTGGTGTGTCTTCGTTAATAGCAAGGGTGGGAATGCCGTACTTGCTCATAAAGGCGTTAACCTAAAGGCATAGTTCGTCTTAGATGAAGTCAAACAGCAGCTGAAGACAGACCTGCATCCGTTGCAGTCGCTTGAGTGGTGATATTGTAAGTGTGATGGTGTTCGGCTGTAGAAGGAGCGGGATGGCGATGCAGAGTGTCTTCCCGTATCCAGTGCGTGCTATGACAGAGCTATGGCGGCCAGACATCGACGCCAAGGAAGCCTCCAACTGTCCTTGATGTGGGACGATCTTTCCGCGGGTCAAGGAATAGACAAGCAAACATGCCCGGAGGGCTTTCCCGCATTCTGCTGGGGATAAAGATAGCAAGAAATTTCTGGAGGGGAGTTTTGAGGGCACAGTGAGGATGAAGGCGTATCTGATGGCATCGTCGTCCTCGAGTTGCCGGATAACAGACAAAAGAACGGCCAAAAAGTAGGGATGTAGAGCGCGCAGTTTTTTGGCGTAATGCAAGGAGGGCCCGAGCTGAAACGGGGGAAATGCGGGATAGACAGCGGGATGCGGAGATAGAGAGTCTGAGTTCATCGCAGCGAGTATAGCATACGGGCAGAAAGAGCGTAGAAAGAGATCGCGACGCGCGCGAAGGAAGAGGAAGCAAATCACGGGACAGAAACGTGACTGATCGAGGACTGATCGCGCCTAATGCAAATTCAAACTCAGTTCGACCGGTCTGTCTACCGACAAACTTGTTTTCTAGTAGACAGAACGGTCACCGGTCTAAGAAGGGACAGGTCCGTGTATGCGTGCGTAGGTATCGTGACGGGGCGGGGATCCGAAGCGGAGTGAAGCCGAGGCGGTGTGCGGAGAAGGGACGGAGAAAGCGGGCGGTGTGCGGCGTGCAGTGGAGACGGCGTATGGGACTCGAAGACGATGCGAGACAGCGGTGCGTCCGAGCGAGATGCCGTGCACCACTCCGCATGGAGGGATGAATGCTAGCGCAGCAGCGCCGCGCCGAGCAGGACGCACACCAGACTCGCTGCTACACCGCCCAGTGGAAGTCCGAGCCGGCGGGTTTTGTGTGCAGCGGCGGCGTCACTCGGCGTCGTCGATGGCGGCGCCGAGGAGCTCACGGGGGCCGTGCTCAACGCCCCTCCGCTACTCCCCGACACGAGGGGCGCAGAGGAGGCGGACGCAGACGCGGAAATCGACGACGGTATGAATGAGGAGAAGGAGAGAGACGGTGGTTGGGAGGCGGCGGCGCAGGACTGCTCGACGAGCGCCTCCGCGGAGGGGACCTCGTCTGGACACGCGGTGAGGCACGGCATGAGGGAGGCGGCGTACGTCTTCGCACTGCGGGCAGAGTAGGGCTAAAGGGAATAGAGAAGAAAGGGGAGAGGGAGAGCGGAGACGCACAGAGAGCGACGCAAAAGCAGTTCACGGCGACCCCTATTCGCGGCCGTGGCGGCGAGGCCCAGGCAGTTCGTCACCGCGCACGTCAGCTGGCGTACAAACACGAGGAGGTAGCGCACGCACCGCACGATGACACACCGCTCAGGGAGGGCAGCGCTGCCGAGTTGGTCGGCGCGCTACTAGAGCACAAAACGGCGGTGGTGGGAGAAAGGAAGGCGCGTTTGATGGGATCAGTGATTTGGCAGTATTTACCTGGCGACGCCTTTCTCTTCTTCCCAACTTCTTCCTCATGGTGTCTAGCCTGTTCACGAAGGCCGTCTGCAATGCAATGCAGCGCATTGCCCCTCCAGTTCTGGCTGGATCCTGAGACAATGTTAATCAAAGCTTCGTCAATTTCGAGATCTAAATAGCGCGTATTCTGTGAAAACAGATCGGCCTTTTCTAGGTGAGGTCTGGCGAATCTGTCACTGAATCTCGCCTCAGATAATTCCAAAATCTCTGGTAAAAAACGCTGTAGAGCGCTTACTGTTCACCATCGAGTCTGTCTCTTTGTGAAGCACCGCTTCCTCGAAACCAGTTCTTAGTATCCCGCCGGCTGTGTGCGACGAGGCCATATCTTAGGGCGTCTTCACGATCATGTCCTATCACACGCCGATTTTCGCGGGTTTGAAGGCGCTCACGCTCGAAACCCCGCTGCAAGCGACGCTCCTCCGCCGGCATCTCCGTGTACAGCCCGCACAGCGCGCTCGACGGCGTCTTCGCGGGACGAACGACTGGCTCGCATCGTGAATGGGTGCGGATCCGTAGAAGATGGCGTGCCTCGAGACGAAGCCCGCCACAGAGGCGATTGGTCCGCGTGGCGTTCGATCCGCCCATCTCATGATTCTCAATGGAGGTGCTCGAAGGCATAAAGCAAAATCTCAGCCTCTCACAGAGTTGGTCCTACTCTCCCCGATGTTTGCTGATTTTTGACGTCTTGCTAGTTCAGGTGGGCTAATCGCCCGTGCGGCCCGAGCACCGTCGCCATCTGTGCAGGCCGGAGGCTCCATGTTCAGCGCGATGGGGACAACCGCCACGTGTGGTTCACCGGCGAGATGGAGCATGTGAGCCCATACCATCAACTCGCTATTCACCTTTGTGCCTCCGGCACGAAGTGGCTGCGGCGGTCGCACGTCATCCGGTGTACGCCCCTCACCAAACCTCGAGCCCTATTCTGACGCAGATTCACAAGCGGACACACGAACACGGCGCGCGGGCGCCTCCCCGTGCTACGCGACAAGTTGCACGCGCCGGACGCCGAGGGTATCATCAGCCACCCTCTGCAGTTTGTGTAACTCGGGTATGTCCTTGGCCGTCTTCCTCCATCCCTTTATTTGTCTGTCGGACTACCCTGCCTCATGTTCATCGCTCATCCTACGCAGATACACGATTTGTTTAGCTTCGCACAGGATACTGACGTACACCGAAATCAAAGTTATCTGCAGACACTACAGTTCACGATGCTCAATATCCGTCACGGATCTTCTCGTTTTCGGTGCAAGCTGGAGTCTCCGAGGAATTCATACGGGTTGGTGCCTGAAGACTCAGCAATCGGTCAGGTCAGCAATCTCCTCTTGAGTTGCATCGTCTGACTCCCCCCGTGGGCTCACAACGGCCTCACGATCCATCTCAGAGGCCCGTCGATCCTTCGTGGGCTCCAGATGGATTTTAACTCCACCAGGTGCAAGTTGTGCCAGCTTTGATGATGGAAGCGACGTCCTGCGGGCGTGACGACAGCGCGAATAGTGGGCGGGCGGCCTCCCACATTTCTTTTGCCCCGGTCGGATCGCCTCGGCGCACGAATATATCGCATATTGGACCTGCAGTCTGCACGGCGGTGATGGACATCCATCTCCGTACACGCATTCAACACGGCATGAAAGACGCTGTGTGCCATCCTTTCGTCGCCTTGGCGCACTATCTAATCATATCTAATCATATCTCAGTTTATCTAATCTTATCGGCGCAATTCTCCGCTTACACAGCAACGACACCTCTCAGATGATCGATCTTGAGACGGAGCCGCTTACGGGCGGTTTCCTGATCAACATGCTCGTCCTCTCCATTGATCAGGGCATTCGCGGGAGGATGAAGAGTCCTGAGATCCAGTCGTACACTGTACGCGTTTGATAATCCCACCCATACATAGTCCTCACGCTCTCCGCCAGCCTGGGTTACCATAGGCGCGCCGTAAGTCCATTCAAATTCCCTTCAATTAACAATTTAAAGTTCGTAGGATTCACGGCTTTGGCATCGGCGTCGTCCTGCGGTCGGAGCATCCATATCTGGCGGGGGGGCGGTACACATACTGTATAGTTTCGATCAATTCTCCCCGCCTGTGACCTGTGACCCGCAGATTCGAACTTGAGTATTCGTAAATCCCCCAGAGCGCCCGTGACAGCCCAAAAATGTTCATAAATGTGATGGAGAGGTCGCAGGGCATGAGCCTAACGCACTGGTGGGCCTCCATGGCCACATCACTCAGTTGCATTGTGCCAGTTCTCAGTTAACTGTGGTGTTTCTGTACGTCGGATGTTCGAAACTGCTTCCTCCATTTCTTTTGTTGTATTTTTGGCATTGCGAAATATTCCATGGCCCGCAAAGTAAACAGCCTTTGCGAAAGGTACTTAAAACTGGAATCTTATGTATTTCTGCTACGGGCTTTATTTTATAGCACTGACCTACTTACTTGCCAAGCACATTGCCGAATCAAAGCGGTGTAGATCATCAGATTACTTACATGACCTTTTTTCTGCGCATTCGCCCTTGATCCCGCCACTTTCTTCGCAATGAGTGGCCTTCCTGACATGATCAAAATCCCGGATGGGCCAGGAGCGCGGCGCCGGCGAAAAACAGGGTTTTTTACTGGTCTCTGGGCGATTTCATGACTCTTTTCGCATATTCGAATATGCCCTCGGTGACCTGTGACAGGTATGAATATTTTCTTAAATTTTGGGGCCTGTGACCCGTGACATACGAATTGATCGAAACTATACAGTATGGCCCGATTCGTAAGTTCGCCTCGCTGATCGTTGAGTATTCCACTAATGGCGCGGACACCCAGCCTATCAGGAATACAGTGTGCTATCCACTATGCAACGGTTAACCCTCCTCGAGAAGGACCCGAAGCTTCCCTGGACTGTGTACGTCGGGGCTGCAGACCTGCCTGGTACGAAACGAGTTCATCCAACTTTATCTCGTAATATTCAAGTCGGGTGCTATAGGCAAGACAGCGTTCATGGGGTGGAAGGAGTTGTCGAAGGCCAAGAAGGTGAGATGCTAAGCTATGTTTCGGGACATCATACCAATCTTCGTTTATCCAGGGCAAAACGGCATTCATCACATCAGGTGCAGGTATGCCGAATCCCCACACTTCCGTCCAACAAAAGCTAAGGTGACTCTGTCAGGCTGCGCTGGCTCATACGCCTTATTTCCACCTGCCCTCAAATCCAGTAACTAATAGAACTTCACCCCCATGCGCCAGAAGGTCATCCAATTTGCGAAGCGCGACGGCCTCAAGGTCATCGCCTCCGCTGGGTCCGAGGTCAAGGTCGAGTTTATGAAGAAGATCGGGGCGGATGTGGCATTCGACTACAAGACGACGGATACGCGGAAGGTCCTTGCGCGTGAGGGGCCGATTGACGTGCACGTCTGTGAATTTCCATCATTGAAAATATGCGGGCTGACGCGCGGTGTTGAAGGTACTGGGACAATGTGGGCGGCGAGGTCTTCGATGTTGCGCTCGAACATACGGCCATTAATGCGCGATTCCTGGTCTGCTGCCCTACTACTATCTCTTATTTTTTGTTACTCTGTGCTGAGTTATTGCAACTGTAGGAGTGAGGAATGATCTCAGGTAATGCTTCTCTGTCAAATTCACAGCCCCTCCAAGATTCATGTTATCCGGGGCAGGATACAACACGGGCTACCCACCTATCAAGGTTCTCCTTCTCCTCTGTCCATGATGTTGAGTTAAGTGAACCTCCTCCACAGAATATGCACTACACTCTGTTCAAAACGCTCATCATCTCCGGCGTGATGGTGTTTCAACTGCAAGCCAAATACAACACCGAGTTCTACGCGGCCATCCCGCAGCTGCTCGCTGACGGAGAGATCAAGTACACGGATGACGTGAGTAGACCGTCGCACAGACTATTTTTGCGCGTGTTCGCGGGGGATACCACCGTGAAAGCTGTGGTTGTCGTCGCGGAAGAGTGTTCAGAAGGTGTATGGGCGGAGACGTTCCGGCGTGCCTGATAATTAGGTGATTGTATGATACGCGAATGCTCAATAATTATGATTGATGCGAAGTCGCAGAAGCATTTAGGTTTCGCTGACCTGTTGCAAAAAGCTTGGTTATGTATGCGAGCCGCTCCCGGATTTGAGAAATGAACCTGCTCGGGTAGCGGGCTTTTACGACAAGAGCGCTGTGTGCTCTGACCCAAAAAATGATATCTCTGATTTTTGTCCCAAGAACCTTGCAAGAACTTGAACCTCCGGTCTGGGTTGAAATTTGCTCGATCGCGATCAACGGCAGTCTGACGGCATTACAAGCGTGATCGTCGATCGAGTGGCAAATTCCGGCTCCGAGACTTGCTCCTATTGCTCACCCTGTACTTCTACTTCCTACCAGCAGCAGCAACGACTGACGCATGTCCGACAGCACCAGGGCGCAAGAAAACCTCGAGGCGGTGCGTTCCTCCCCTCACCTTGAACCTTCGCTCATCCATGCCATGTAGACAAGTGCCAGTGGGGATCCTTCTGGGTCCCGCATGCCGTGCGTAAATTTGAGGAAGAATGGCCTCACGTTGATAGATGGTATGTCGCCAATACAGATACTATTACTACAATCCGGGCCAACACCGCTCAGGCCGCCCCGTCAAGATCGTGGATATGTCAACATCCAACTCGGGTTCCGGGTACAAAGTCCACATAGTTGGGATTGATGTACGTCATCGCCCCGTCTCAGTCCTCCCCTCAGACTGACGCCGACACAGATCTTGACTGGACGGAAACATGTACGTACACTCCTCGATCGGCTCTACGCCATGCACTTACTATTGTGTATGTAGGAAGTTATCAAGAAACACACTGAAGAGATGGAGGTGCCGACAGTCGTCTACACCGATTATCAGGTGGTCAGTCGCCATCACAGGGCGCGCTGCGTGTCATCTGAATTTTTTGTAGGGTTCCATGGCCGACGGCCTCCTTCACCTCGTAGCTCAGAATGGCCCCGACGTCGAACTCCCTGCTGGACCCTTCGAAGCGGAGGTCCAGGCAGGCATTACTGAGGAGAAGGCGCTGGTAGTGAAGGTCGTCACCGCTATCGGCGAGATGCAGGTGCGTACTCTGCCTCCCTCCCTTGGCACTCGCTCAAAGTGCGTGATTTACAGGTAATTTTGGTTCGAGAGGGGGTTGTAGGAGACGCTTGAAGGAATGGAAAATGTGTCGGCTAGTATAAGATGTATGCGATCGCTCCATTTATAGGATCACGAATTCGAATCTACGCAATGAACCTTCGCTGACTTGAGCTTGAGCAACATTTGGTTCATTGTGGCATCTCACAGGTTAAGTCGCTGTAGTTTCCCGAGTTTCGTTGAACCTCAGCATCTTTGACGCTGCTTTGGTTCAATGCTGAGGCTTGAATGAGCTGCTAAAATTCGAGGTTGATGCTAACATCGGCAGCTGCGCTGGCAAACCACGGCATATAAAACAGCAAGAAAAAAAGGATGAGGGAATGCGCGACGAGAGAAAGTGCGAAACGAGTACCGTGTATGACGAGATATCCTGAAATGAAAACGGAAACGGAGATGCAAATGGCGTGGTGGGCCGGGATCCGAAATCCCAGGCCGAGTGGAGGGGAGACAGCCTGCGGAGGGAGATCTCCAACGACTTGGTCGATGCATGTAATAACGTCGAGAGCAATATTCGCGGCGGTACCGAGATCGCGGGCATGCGCGCCGCACTGCAGTCCGGGATATGTGTGCCCGGCCGCGGGGTAGATGCGATACAGGACCGCGAGGGAAAGGGAATAGACGCGGAAGGCGCGGAAAGGTGAGTCTACGCCAGTATGCGGCCCAATTGGTCGAAGACATTGGAGTTTGCCCTTGTTTTTGTGCATCAGGCAGCATTCGCACAGAAGCTGCCCACCTAATAAATTGGAAATGCATGCCAATAAGCCTCCGTGGAGCAACGAAGCTCGCTCCCGCGTTTGAAGGATGGAGAAAAGAATCCGGGAGAGCCGGCGGTTCGAGTACGCCCGGAGGCATGAAAGCTCACCACATTGGTTTTTATTTCAGCGGAATGCTCTGGTTTTTTGCAGGCGAAGTGCGTGCCTCGTGTTCAGGCGAGGGGCGTGTGCGCGCGTATTGGCGGATAAGGCGAGCGGATGGGTAGGGCGCGCGAGCGGCACGGGATGCAGAGATTTGCTTTAAATTGGTGTAAAATTATTGGACGAGAGGAGAGGCGGGTGAACACGACGAGCCAATGAATGAATGAAACAGGCTCAAGAGAGGAGGAGCAAGTCGGGGCGCGACACAATGCGAAGACCCAAAGACAAGTTGACAACGAGCCCAGCACATACATATGAGTGTCTGGACATATTTTTTACCTTATTCAGATTCCGTAGTCCAGCTGATAGCGGAGTCGGTGTCGTCGGGGAGAGACGTATCACTATCAGCGTTCTAGCGCGGTAGGAAGAGGCGCGCGGCCGCAGCAGACCGAACGTGTTTGAGCGCAGACCGGAGCCTGCGATCGCCCAGGGAGTGGAGGGATGCGATGCGGGACCACGAGGAGGGGGGAGGCGGTGGAGCAGGAGATAGCCCAGTTATAAGCGAGTCAACAGACAGAGCACCGAGGTAGGAGAGCATCAGAATCCAAGTGGGCGCCCAGGAGGAAAGATACAGACATAATTCGAACGCCGGGATGGATGGACTCCCCCCCGCCCAGGCCTAGATCATGGAAGCACACCCAAGACAAGACACGGCCGTCCGTAGCGGCGCATGCGCGCCGCATTGTAGACGAGCGCAGGGCGATGGTCACGGGCCATTCGAGCTGCACCCGCCGCGTAAGGTACGCCAGGGCGCGTGGTAGATGGAATTGTGTTTTTCGAGCGCCGATCTGAGATCTCCACAGCGACAGAGCGAGGTCACTGGTCACAGGCCGTGAAGACTTGGTCGAAATAGTACAGTAGAAGGAGCCCATTTGCGCATGTTTGCCTGAGCCCTCCGCCTGTCGTCGCGTGTTTACCGCCGAAGCGGCCGCTTCTCCTCCCGCCACCACTCGCACGCCTGCAGGTTAGGACGCCTGCACGATGCACCTCCCAGCCGCGCTCCTCCTCCCAGCCCTCGCCTTCGCACTCGGCGCCTCGGCCGTGCCATCCACGGGCCCCGCAAGCGCAAGTGCAAGTGCCGCGGCGAGTAGCAGTAGTGCAATCGGCACGCCCACGAACTCGACGGCGTCTCCTCGTGTGGTGCGTGCGCATTTTTCTCGTGTTTGTACGCAAGCTGATGTGCGCAGTGGCGAACTGCCTGGGCCTCGCCGCGGCCGCGTGTTTACCGCGCCGCTTGTCTGCTCCCTCCCTTCTCCCGCCACCAGCCCTCTCTCTCTCCTCTCCGCACGCCGGCAGGCACCGACGCCCGCACGATACACCTCCCGTCCGTGCTCCTCCTCCTCGCCCTTACCTGCGCCCTTGCCTGGCGCTCGGCACCCGTGCCGCGTTCTCGTCATCCACGCCCGGCGCCGCAAGCGCAAGCGCAAGTGGAAGCAGCAGCGCAGTCGCCACGCCGGCCCACTCGGCGGCGCTGCCCTCCGTGAGCGGTATGTGCGCTGCTTCGTTATTATCGTATGGAAACTAACGTGTGGGTAACTGCCTCGGGGCGCCGCGAACTGCTCCTCCGAGGTCGCGGTGAACTGATTCTGTGTATCCCATCGTAGTGCGTCCACCTCTCCTCCTCCCCTGTTTCCTTTTAACCCCCTGCGCAAAAGCTCCGCCGCCGCCCTCCTCTCCTGCCTCATCGCGTGTCCGGCCGAGCTCCCATCCGCGCAGGCGCTCGTCGAGCAGTTCTGCAATGCTGCCACCAAGCCTACCTTCATCTTCATCTCCTTCCCTACTTCGTGCCGTATCGTCGAGCTCCGCGTCTGCTTCCTCCGCCTCTGCGTCCGCGTCCAATTCGAATTCGAGCGCGGGGTCAAGCACCGCGACGGCACCCGTGACCTCCTCCATGCCACCTATCAACGCCGCGCACGCGCCGTGCACCCGCTAGGCAGTGTCCCACTTACTATTGCCGGCGTGCTACTCCTCGGCGCACTGCTCCTATAGTGCTACTAGCGCCGCCGCCTTCTGGGGCTCCATCTCGGCCTCGTCGAATTCGTCCCCCCCGGCCTGCTTCTGCTTCCTGCGTACCAGATATCCCGTGCTCGTCCTCTGTCTCGAGCTTCCCTGCGCGCTGGCTATCCCAAGTCCCTGACTCGCTGTGTCTGCCCTCTTGCTCCGCGTTGCGCTGATCCGTACGAATCTCTCTCATTTGTGAGGCTGCGTTCGTCTGTTCTCCGTTGCCGCTCCCTGTGCCCGTTGGTTCGTCGATCTCGCTGGTGCGTGTACTCGCACGCTTGCACGCCACGCTTCGCGTTACTATTAGCGCGCAAGCCTGGTCCTCCTCGCGGGATCTTCCCCAGCGCGCCCGGTATTTTCATCTTCGTTGCTGCACTGCGAGTGCCTCTGTATTATTCTTTTGTATTCTGTGTTGTCATCTTTACCCCTGCGCCTGAGCTCGATGTTTCGGATTCGTATCTGATGCCTCGGGTGGCTGAGATCGAGCTCTCGCGGATATCGATATATCCTCGTGGCACCCATTATACTGTAATTCACAGCTTCTGCGTACGCTCTATTTTCAGCTTGTAGAATTCCCGATGAGTGCCCGCGTAGGCGGCGGCGCAGTTCCGCAGGTGAGTCTTTGGCTCTGAAAGGTGCACTGACATGTTGTAATATTCGTAAACACCAAGACAGCAAGCTGGTATTGAAGTGACACTGCGGGGAAGTGCCACGGCAATAAGGTGGCAATGCGGGGAAGTGAGGCGGCAGTGCGGGGAAATGCCGCGGTAGTGAGGCGGCATAGTGAGGCGGGATTTCAATGACTTTGCGACCATGTTAGACTTCATTGTGCACTACTGTCATTTGCATAAGTCCGTGAAAACACGAAAAAAAATGCGCAGTCACGTGTAACTTTACTCAAGTCTCACCATGCTTCGGGAATGCTTAAGACGTAGAGGTGAGTGCTTTTTGTCATGTCAGGACATCAATATATCCCTTCCGGCTGTCCATCAGCTATATTGTTCAATGTCACGTGTTCTGGCATGATTTGGGACATCGATCGATGTTTGAAGAACCTTGCGACCTGTCACACCAGATAAAGCAAAATATTGACCTAGGTCAATATGTTAACTGAAACTAGATAAATTGGTAGCCACATCAAACTTGATAGAAAGCCGTTCTTTTCTTTTGATACAAATTTGACACAGAATTGGCCTCAATCGGCCGCTCTTTCACAAGCCATGGCTTTGTTCTCTTTCTGTGAGTGAAGAAAGCCATGCCCAAAGAAATTCATTCTGCGATGCTTTCAGGTATATTGAAAGAAGGACTTTTGTCATAACAATCCAAAATCTCTTTGTTAGAACAAAGGAAATTTTGATTGTTACACCAAAAGTTTTTCTTTCTTCTGCTTGGAAATGGGCTACTGAAAGTTTGTCTTTCAGCAATGCTTTCTCAACTCGCAGACAGTGAACAAAGACATAGCTTGTGACAGAGTGGCTGATTGAGGCTAATTCTGTGTCAAATTCATATCAAAAGAAAAGAACAGCTTTCTATCAAGTTTAATTTAGCTACCAATATATCTAGTTTCAGTTAACATATTGACCTAGGTCAATATTTTGCTTTATCTGGTGTGTGTAAACAATGCTTTTTATCTGTAATAGTTATTTTGAGAATCTCCTCGGGAGTTCCTCTTCCTGCACGTGACTGCACGATTTTTTTTCGTGTTTTCACGGACTTATGCAAACGACAGTAAAACATTAGCATAAAGGCCTAGTCGACATTCACGAATGATCAGAAGGGAGGAATACCCTCAACATGCAATCCCATCGTGGCTTAGACATTCGGAGGAACCTCGGAGAATTGTCACCTCACGCCGCCTCAGTGCCGTGGCAGGCGCGGCATTGTCTCCAGGCCCGTCTTCGTGGCATGCGATAGCTCATCCCTGCTCTTAATAAGCAATTTAGCTAATTTAACGCACGGAATTAATGCACCTAGGCCGCATGAGATGAGTCTTCATAGAGGAGTAGACTCGCTCCCGCCCTTTACACATAGGAACATGTTGAAATAAACGGAGACATCGGTTGTTTTTATCGAGTAGGACTTTGAGCCACACGCGGAGTCGTGCATCTGGCAGGACACTGAGATAGGTAAGTCAACAAGTTCCAGGTAATCTCGGGTCAGACTGTAGCGAGACGTACATATACACTTGATTATCTAACAAAAGCTGCGATAAGGTGACTGGGCGGTATACACAAGCCCGCGAAATCAAGGCACATGCCTTCAAATCGGGTGTCATGCCATAGGCAATATGCAAGGCAAACAGTAGGGCGGGAGGTGTGGATGTGCAGTCGTGGTTTACACCGCCGATCTAACCATTTAATTTGCACCATGACGAACACAGATAGACGCCGGCGTCCACGGTTATTTTTTACATGTCGTCCCATTTCGCCCTGTGAACATCCGTAAGGGGCATTCAGGGCAACATGGACTGTTGGTGCTGACCACGCCTCGGACGGCCGGACACGTCTGACACCTGAAAATTAATCAAGTCAAGATGTAGAATCCAGATAATCGATAGTACGTACCATTATCAAAACGTGGTGCTTCTTAAACGCGCCTCGGACATGTTTGACACCTTGCGCTAACAGCTTGATCATTCATCAAGTCCAGAGATGGACAGCACCAGAGAACTGCCAACCGCCAATCAAATCGCGAAATGCATGCCGAATATTCAGGGACAGGTGTCAAGCCCTGTGGCGCAGGACATGAGGAACCGCATGTCATTGAGTGACCGAGATGGCACAGCCTCGTGAAGACATAAATAGTCAAGCATTGGCTACGTCCCTCTCACTTCCCCCACAGCTCTTCTCCGACCTCATCTCCCATCCACTGACTGTGTGCACTATCAGAACAACAAGACTCAGATCCACATCAATGTCGAACACAGATGCCCCTCATAAAGGGGTGAGGGTCTTGTCCCTCGGTAATGTCCTTGCCCCTTCGGGCTCGAGTTTGTATTGACCCACATGATTGATCAGACGGTGGCGGAGCGGGAGCACTGTCTGAGTTACTCATACTGGAGCAAATGATGCATCAAGTGCAGGCTACCCTCAGCTCCGACACGACTCCTACTCCATGTGACTATTTTGAGGTTATCGGAGGTAGTGGCATAGGAGGGGGAGTGTTATTTCCTGGAAAATGCTGTAAACTGATGTGACTTACAGGATTATTGCATTGATGCTCGGGCGCCTCCGCATGTCGGTCTCTGCTTCTATTTTGGCCTATGGGAAGCTTCGACCTAAGCCCAAAAGGGGATCTGCCGAGCAGTTCAAAGCCAGGCAGCTGGAAGCCGCACTGAGGCAGATATTCCAAGAAGAAAAGATGAGAGATGTCAGTCCACATGCCTGCAAGACGTGAGTGTAACTATCTGTCATCGAAAGAAACCCACTTATCTGGATGAAACCCTCAGCTTTGTGTGTGCCATGCATGAAAGCAATCTGAACGCTGGTATTCCTGTGCTTTTTCGCTCATACAATACCCCAGAGGAGCCGGCCCATGACTGCAAGATATGGGAGGCCGCCAGGGCCACCTCTGCCATGCCCAGACTTTTCAAACCAATGGAAATCGGCAGAGGAGGGGTGAGGACAAAGTACATTGGCGGAGGTGTTTGGAACAACAAGCCAACCTCCCTGGTTGTGGCAGAAGCCCAACAAATGTACCCCTCACAGCCCATCATCCTTGTGGTCAGCATTGGCAGTGGCCATCCTGACACCATCCAGATTCTGAGATCCCCAAGTTTGACTGCCTTTGCCAAGACCTTGAAAAGCATTGCAACTGACTGCGAAAGAATACATGAGGACAATGCACGCAGATTTCGTAGCAGTCCCAATACCTATTTTCGCCTCAATGTTCTACAGGGTCTCCAGGGCTTCAAGCTACAACACTGGGGAAGATCTGGTGAAGTTTCCGCCCATACTCGTGTTTATCTGGGTACAGAAGATGCGAAATCTAAGCTCACAGGTGCTGTGCAAGTGATCCTGAGTAAGTCAGATTCTTAGGCTCAACTTTACTCCTGTGCTGAGACTGCTGTTAGATCCTGTGGTTCCAATGTCTGACTCCCCCACCTATCTGAAAGTTTGTCCAGCCCCAAGTGTCCGTTTCACTGGAAGAGAGGATATTCTTCAGAAGATGTCAGAATATTTCAACACAAGCATCGGTCGACGGCATATTTTCCTGTTGCATGGGCTTGGAGGCTCAGGGAAAAGCCAAATTGCCTTCAAATTTGTTGAGCAGTCTACCAGTATGTCGGAATCACGGTGCGCTGTATTCAATGTCCAATCTGACTCAATCTGAGACACCAACCCAGATTCCAAGATGTGTATTTTGTCGATAGCAGCTCTCAGCAAACAATCGAAAATGATCTTGCAACACTTGCCCTTGCCAAGAAAGTGGGGAAAACTTTCCAAGATAGTTTGCTTTGGCTGTCAAACCAACACACAGAATGGCTGATTGTATTCAACAATGCAAATGACATAAACCTCAACCTTGTGCAGTATTTTCCTTCTGGCTCTCATGGAAACATCCTTATTACATCCCAAAATCCTGACCTCCGTCAGCTTGCACAGGCCACGTACAAAGTTGAGCAGATGGCACTAGAGGAAGCAATCAACCTTCTCTTATCTGCTGCTCAATATGATATTATGGAGGTGGCTAATAGAGAAGTTGGTAAGCAGATTGTTCAGGTATGTTGCATCTCCACAATCTTGGACATTGGTTGAAGGATTCCAAAGAAACTCCATTGCCTTCCCTTGGCTGTGGCACAGGCTGGGGCATTTATCTCTTCATCCCGTGCTCTTCCAAAGTATCTGGACTTGTATGAACACACAGCCAGTCGAATGCAGTTACTGCATCAAATGCCCCCACAATCTGAGTATGGGTGGTCGGTGTATGCCACATGGCAGATCAGTTTCGACAGCCTTTCCAGCCAGGCAAGGGCCCTGCTTCAACTGTGCTCTTTCATCCACCATGATGGGATAACCGAAGATATATTTCAACAGGCTGGATCATACAAGCTCATGCCTGGAGGGCCCACTGAGGTTGACCTACATGAGCCATTGTACTTCCTGGCCAAATTCCACAAAAGTCCAGGTTCCAAGTGGGATCCACTGAAGTTTATAGCACTGACTGACGAGCTTGGACGCTTCTCGTTGATCGACTTTCAGGCTGCCTCGGGAGACATTACCTTCTCAATTCATCCATTGGTGCATGAATGGTGCAGGGCCATAGTGAACGTGGATGCTCCCACTGAGCTGTGCATGCCCAAACTGATAGGGATGGCATTGTCCTCAAGGGATGATGATTTTCGATTCTCACACCAACTTTTCCCCCATCTTGATGCCCTTTTGTTCAGGACAGGCCTGGATTTGAGCCGACAGCCAAACATCCTTGATGCCTCATTTGCATCACAATGTCTGTGGGTATATCACAAGGAAGGAAAGTGGAGTGATGGGGTACGCTTGGGGGAATCCATGCTGCAAACCCTATTGTCGCAGCTGGACGAAGACCAAACTCTCGACATTCAAGGGACTCTAGCCGTCATGTATGCCAACAGTGGGGCAATTAACAAAGGGAGGGAACTTGCAGAATTGGTCTTGAACAAGCATATGGAACTCCTTGGTGAGGAGCATCCAGAAACTCTGAGGGCCATGGGAAACCTGGCACTCAGCTACTCCAACATGGGACAGTTTCATGAGGCTGCAAAGCTAGAGAAAGTGGTCTTGAGCAAGCGCACAGCACTCCTTGGTGAAGAGCATCCAGACACTCTAACTGCCATGGGAAACCTGGCACTCAGCTACTCAAAGATGGGACAGTTTCACAAGGCTGCAGAACTGGAGAAAGTGGTTTTGAACAAGCGCAGGGAACTCCTTGGTGAAGATCATCCAGACACTCTGAGTGCCATGGGACACCTGGCACTCAGCTACTCAAAGATGGGACAGTTTCCCAAGGCTGCAGAACTGGAGAAAGTGGTCTTGAACAAGCGCAGGGAACTCCTTGGTGAAGATCATCCAGCCACTCTGACCGCCATTGGAAACCTGGCAGTCAGGTACTCACAGATGGGACAGTTTCACAAGGCTGCAGAACTGGAGAAAGTGGTCTTGAACAAGCGCAGGGAACTCCTCAGCGAGGATCATCCAGACACTCTGCAGACCATGGGAAACCTGGCAAACAGACATGCACAGATGGGACAGTTCGACCAGGCTGCTGAACTGGAGAAAGTGGTCTTGAGCAAGCGCAGAGAGCTCCTTGGTGAGGATCATCCAGACACTCTGAGGTCCATGGGGAACATGGCAATCAGGTACTCAGACATGGGACAGGTTCATGAGGCAGTAGAACTGGAGAAAGTGGTCTTGAGCAAGCGCACGGAACTCCTCGGCAAGGATCATCCAGATACTCTGGATACTATGGGAAACCTGGCAGTCAGCTACTCACAGATGGGACAGTTCCACCAGGCTGCAGAACTGGAGAAAGTGGTCTTAAGCAAGCGCAAAGAACTCCTGGGTGAGGATCATCCAGACACTCTGTGGACCATGGGGAACCTGGCAGGCAGGTACTTGCAGATGGGACAGGTTCATGAGGCTGAAGAACTGGGGAAAGTGGTCTTGAACAAGCGCAGAGAACTCCTTGGAGAGAATCATCCAGACACTCTGAGAGCCATGGGAAACCTGGCAGCCAGCTACTGGCAGATGGGACAGTTTCAGCAGGCTGCCAAACTGCAGCACATGGTGTTGAGCAAGCAAAATGAACTCCTTGGCGAAGATCATCCAGTTACTCTACGCAGTCTGGCAAATTTGGGGCTAACATTTTTCAAAATGGGTCGCCTCACAGAGGCATGCAAGCTTCAAGAGCAGGCCTTAAATGCATGCCGGCAGGTCTTAGGTGAGGGTCATCCGGACACCATCAGCACCACACATCAATTGGCCGCAACGATTGAACAACTGGAAGGTGCAGGGAATCAGTGAGAGAAAGTCAAGAATGATTTTCAGTAAGTCGAGTCTTCCCATTGAATCAATTCCATCAGGTTTTTGACTTCCCAATGGACAGTGAAGTTGGGAAAGTTTTGTTGGTTTCATCATGATGGTCCATAGGGTTTCTTACTTGACTTAATTTGCAGAGTTCCAGTAGTAGGGATTCTTCATTCAAATACTCAATGTAAAGTTGGTTGGATATGATGCATACATACATCCCCTCATCCTGGACTACCTGGTGTAGTTTTGGCGGCCCTGGGACAATGCAGGTGGATGCACAAAACTTACTGCTGTTATGGCAAACTAAAGTGGGCATGGGCATCCCCTTGACAGGTGTAGGTGACCATTGGGAGATGGGCTGAGAATCAGGTTCAGGGGTGCACTGTGAGCCATCACATGATAGCTCCTGACATGACCTCAAAACACCGACACTCCTAGAACTGATGTAGCTGGTGAACTTACAGCTTGACATTTGACAATAAGATTAAAAAGCCACCATATCCAGACCATGGCTCGATGGAGAATTGAACTCTGTACCCTCTGAGAACAAAGCACCTATATAGGAATTCAGAATGTGTTACCGCTACGCCACCGAGCCGTGCCTTGAGGACAACAAAAGAAATATTTTAGACACAGTGGCTTGACGGAGAATCAAACTCCGAACTTTCCGTCAAACGATATACAAATGCTGCATAAGGACACTAAGCACGTTGAAATGCTTTGCCGGACTCTAGGTGTGGGTGGAAGATCTAAATGCTAGACTGGCGCAAAGTGCAAGAATGAATCTAACACAAAACAACCAATATATCACAAATCCAACAACTACTCCTCCTCTTTATGAGTGGACAAGGTGTGTGATTGTTCAGGGAAATAGACCAAGTATTAGGTCACTGGACAACTCAGACTCGAAGACGAGTGGGATAGTTCGTTTGAGCGATTTCAAGGCTTCTGTGAGGCGTTGGGTGTGCTTAGGTCAATGGAATTGCTCGATAACAGTTATATGAACGATGTTTTAGGTTACGGCTCGGAGAACCGGCAGGTTTATGTCAATTAAGACGAAGTTAGCCTAATCGAGATTAGGTTGGTTGGGTCTTGGATCACTCCACGGTTCAAGTACAAGTCAAACACGAGTGCAAACACAGTTTCTAGGTTCTTTTACAGTCCCAATTTGAATACAGTGTCCAGTTCAGTGTCTCAATCACGCCGTTCACAGTGTCTTAATCACAACTTTAAATCCAATCCAATCCAATGGTATTTATGTAGAATGCAAGAGTACAAATGTAATTCTGGGACTCTGAGCAACTATAACTGCACTGAAACTCGCGTCCACAGAGCTCCAGTACAATTCACTCTTGATCCCAGCTTTCTGGCCCTCCCTTTATACTACTCTGAAAAACTCTTACATCACGGAATTACTGATATCAGTGCTGATATTAGCCATTCCCTCTATCCCGATTGGCTGTTCCACAACCGCTGAGTCAGTCTTGAGTCAGACTCGAGTCATACGACTCCGTGTTTGAGGTCATTTGAATATCCGAGTCAGAGACCTGTACACTTCGTAGTTCTTCGTCAATTACCCATCCCGGGCATCAGTAGTCATCGTCTGTTTCGTAGCTCCTTGTAGACACCAGGATCGTGTCTGTAGCCTCCGTGGTTGTCGAGATATTTCATATCCTTTCTCCAGTTCAACAGCCATCATGATTTTACACTGCCACCGCTCATTGCCGACTGCTCTGCTCTTTCGGGCAGGCCCGCTAGCCTATCATGTGATCCAACACGCTGATCCAGGTCGTCAAATATGGGTAAACAACAGCCAGCGCAGCTCGACCCCACCCCGGACACGTCACGTGCATTTCCCCTTTGGGAAAGGCCAACGCTTTTCGACGGTTTTGGAAAGCAAATCAAGATGTATCCCACATTTTATGTTCTATGATACAGTTGTGTACATTTTCGAAACCTAATTTCGTTAGAAACATGTGAAATGGCAGGGATGGGGTATCCTCTACTTCAACTGACTGGATTTAGCCTTAATTGCCGCTTAGTGTAACGGAAAATCCCGGTATTTGAAATATTTCTTGACATACTGGCATCACAGTTCGAATCTCTTTTTCACACATTTTTACTCGCTTTTTTTGCCGAGCGCGCGCGTGTGTTCACGTGTTTTTTTTTGCTGCGTGACATAAACAAATCTCTTGTCCGTTACCTGTCTCCCAAAGCCTCACCTGTCATGGATCCAGAATCTGTGAACCTCCCGGAATGTACCACAAGAGAGTGTAAAAGAAAAGTTACACCTGCGTCACCAGGGGAAAAACAAAAGAAGACTTGTCAAAATTGCTGGGATAAAGACAGTGCCAGAAAGGCCAGGAAGAGAGCACGAGAGAAGGAGGATACAGCAGAGGCAAACAAGTGCCCACGATGCGCCAAATCCATGGCAGATGAGAATGCCGATGATGACAGCTCATCTTCGGCACACGAGGATGCGCAAAGTATCGCTGTACGTGCCTTATTGACATTGACACGTCAGAAACTTGATATTCATGGCTCCAGTTAAATTTGAGAACCAGCAAGCCTTGTTCTCCTCCCTGCGGGAGACATTTCGGACGAAGAAAGATGTAGAATTCAATGGTACATACCAAGTTCAGCATGATCCGCTCATTTCGGATAAGGAACACGTAAAGATGGTGGTATATGAGGTCTGGAAGGTTTCTGGATATAGATTCAAGTGTGTACCTTAAATTAACGCGTTAAAACGCGCTATTGACGCGTTATTTCTGTATATTCTTCGGCACAGAGTCAAGGATCACAGAGCACAGCCTACCGGCCATAAGATGCGTCTTCACTGCTGTCAGGACAGCAAGCGCAAGGGAAAGGCCTGCCCTAGCAAGCGAGAGGGTGCAAAGCACCGGGACACGCTTGGGATGCACCATTTCGACTGTGGTAGCATGCTATGGGTCAAAAGTCAAGCTGGAGATGTCGCAGGCGAGAAGAAGATCACGGTGTCATTGCGGCACCGCGATTCTCACGTTCATTATTATGATGTCTCCCTTCCTGCTGGCGCTGCAGGTATGATTCGTGAAGGGCTCGAATGGAGTACTCCTGTGGTGATGGTTGGCAAGATCCAAGCCGTATATCCATCCGTAACGGCAGCCCAGATACATTCAGCATGGACGGAAATGAGTAAGATTTTGTGGAAGTGCGCCGAGATGCAATTACCATCGGCAAAAATTCTACTTGAAGAGTTCGGCGATGATGTTGATGTTCTGGATGTACACCCCGAGGAAGGTGTCGAGCAGCTCTGCTTCGCGATGAAGAAGATCATAACCCCGCTTCGTGGGAAAATCGTCGAGATTGGACTCAATGCAACATGTACGTGAAAAGTTTATTCTACTGAATAGAGTTTAATATTGAGTTAGATGGAAACAAACTCTAAACACCTGGAGCTATACACCGTATTGGGCGAGTACGATAATGTGGGCTTCCCCTTGTCGTATTGTCTTCTCTCGACTACTGGTGCCGATGACCTTGGGAAACGGAAACGGGCATTGGCGGCCTGGGCCCGTGAGCTGCGCGATAAATACGGGGTCATTCCCGTGTTCATTCACGTCGATAAAGACATGGCCGAGATAGGCATGGCCAGAGACGTCTGGAATGCGAAGATTCAGCTCTGCTGGTGGCATCTCAGAAAGGCAGTACGCACCCGGCTACAACAGAACAAACTTTCCACCACCCCCTACAATGTGCATTGAGCGCATGCCGAGTTCGTGTTCATTGACGTTGCCTTCAAGCCATCCGGGCATGCCAACCCAGCCGACCACGAGGGTGGATTTCTCGAGAGTCTTGTGACACCTTTAACTCAAGCCGCGCCTTCGGCTGCACCACGGCTGAATGTTGTTCTAATTAAAATCCCCGCCACTCAGCCACGCGCCACGGTACTCATGAACATTACGAATACCCAGAAGGTCACGGAATCGGCTGCACCTGCCGACCCCATGGATGTTGACGAGGAAGAAGACTCAAATGCGCGGCACACCTTCTGCTCAACTGAGCTATGACAGCCAATAATTGACCTCATGGAACGGCACCTTAACGCGCACCCGTTGATTCCTGGTTACTGCCATCCGAGCCCTGCGGGAATCAGGGAGTGGGCTGTCAAGCAGATGTATGACTTTTGCTTCGAGAACGACTTGCCGGAAGTTTGGGCTTATTTATGGGAGAATTGGTATCGGCGAGGTCGTTGGGAGCTCTGGGCACGCGCAGAGCACCCTGAGATCCCACGACTCAAGACCACAATGATTGTGGAAAGCCAGTAAGTTATTTTCTCTCAACATTTGGATCCTACTCACCTTGATTCTGCTAGTTGGAGACGCATCAAGCACGACTTCTTACATCACTTCCATAAACCTCGGCTCGACCTTCTCGTGTGGATTTTAGTCACAAAACTTGCCCCGAATTACTACCGCCGACTCAACCTTATTTTTACCCCGATTGGCCGCTTCCGAGAGCTTTGTTCGTGGCGCAAGACATTCAAAGCACAATGGAAGAGTTGTCAGAACACTCCCATTACACTCCCATTGAACGATAAATACCGGCCAGACCCATATAGATGGGTCTGTACTTGTCCTTCTTTCTTCAAGAGTCGATTCCTTCTCTGTAAACATCTTGTTCAGGCCGTCCATCCGGTCAACCCGGTATTTTTCCTGGAGGTGCAACGCAATCGGACTGTACCTTTCTGGTCCCACCCCTCTCTAATTCCACTGCCTCCGCACAGTGGCCCAGCTCATGTGATAAAAAACGAGCCGGAACCTGTTGACGCCTCCCATTCTAGAGCCCAAAATGGTTTGCGCGGCTCGGGTGAAGATTCTGATCCCGAGGAAGATGATGGATTTGCTTTGGGCGATGATGATGGCGTGGACACCGGTGCTGGGGCGGAATTCAATGCAGGGTGTGAGACTTTCGATGAGCGGCTTACCGCATACCTCAAAACAGTCCGGGACTTTTGCGATGGGTTGGAGTATCAGCGGCAATTTCAGGATTCCCGGTTCCTGAATACGCTGGAACGTGAAGGAGCTGGGTTTTTTAGGCTTGCTGAAGGCTGCATGAGCCGTGAACAGTGAGCGAATTCGACGCGCTCCCCTGCGCCAACGACGTGGGAACGGGCAACTGCGAGTGCGATGTTCTATCGTACCCGGCCAGTTCTCTCAGATCGTGACACTTAGAAGAATTTGTATACTTAATTGAACTCTCTGTTTACTCTTTTGTAGCTATGTACCCTCAATTCTTATCTGCAGTGACCAGAATGTACTTCAAAAACGTGCCGCAACGCCTTTGTTTGTACAAGTATTTAATCACGTGACATGTCCGGGGTGGGGTCGGCCAAGGTTTTCTGTAAACAACCCTCGAATCTAGCCCGGATTGGTGGACTGAGGTTGCCTGCAAGGGGATTTATATTTCCTTCCCATCTCCTTGTTTATCAGCCTGGCAGACATCTAATCTCGATTAGAGATTAGCGTGCTTTTGGTCAGTCTAGCCTCGGTCAGGTTATATTTATAGCCCCATAGTAGAGGTACCGCAATATGACCGTGCCCTAGGGAGACCTAAGCTCTGTGGCTCTAAGCTTACTTGTTCGGAGCTCACGATAGCTTCTATAACTACGGAGTATGCATGCTGAGTGGATGTAAAGGTGCAAACTGCAAATTACACCCGCGTTTGTTACACGGCTTATCAGTGTTACCATTATGCCACCAAGTCATTCAAGAGTCCAACTCCGAAAATGACAACCAAGCAACTCCAAGTTAAAAAACCATACCCAGACCTGAATGGCTCAGTGGAGAATCAAACTCCAAACCTTCTGTGAACGATACCGTGAACCACATAGGAATACAGAGTGTGTTACCATTATGCCACCGAGCTGTTCAACGCGTCACTTCATTTACACTGTTCGGCTGGACAAAAACACAAGGCCTGGTGGAGATTCAAACTCTGGACCCTCCATTATTCAATTTCCCACCAGCTACGCAAACAGAGTGCATTACCGCTACGCCACCAGACCATGGACATGCCCACTTCAGACTGTTCAAGGATCCACACAAAAATAGGGTGGAACAGGGAATGGCTCGACAGAGAATTGAACTCCGGACTTTCTGGAAAGGCACTTGTGAAAAAGCACTGAAGCAGGCAGTGATACCAGCTACACCACCAAGCCATGATTTCCATACAACTCCGCAAAAAGATAGATTGGATCCGAAGAATGGCTCAATGGAGAATTGAACTCCAGATATCCTGCTAAAAGTGATTGTACAACATCAGCACAGGACATGTTACAACTATGCCATTGAGCTGTGTATTCACATACAGTCTGGGAGGACGGAAGAGGAACTCCAGGTAACCAAAAAGGTGGATAGCACAAGAGAATGGCTTGATGGAGGATTGAACTCCGAATCTCTCCGTAAAGTCAAACAATGGGGTGAAATGGTATGGAGCACATTTACCGGTACACTATCAAGCCATTACGGGTGGAATCCGGATTGGAGAGGAGCTAGGATCAGAAAAGGTACGTTGAAACGGTGCACCAACGTATAGGCTGCAAATGTAGCTAGGTATAGATAGACAACTCCGAGGAGAAATCACACTAAAACCAACCAACACACACAACACACTACACACAACCAATACAATGTGCTAATAATTGAGTTCAGGTCACCCTGAAGTATACAGGTAAGATTGATCCCTCTCTCGTATAGTTTGAACAATATCAACTCTAAGAAAGTCGTATTAGGACTTCCGCGGAGCACGGTAGTTATAAATAACCACTAATAGTCAACCACTCTGATACCGCGGAGGGTATTTTCAGGGTGTATGGAAATGTCAAGTATCCTCGGACTAAGGCTGGATAAGATTATGATTACATTTGATTATAATGTATCGTAATGGTAAGATTACAGTTAAGTATGGCCCGCCCGTAATTTTACAGCTTAATATTACAATGGAATGCATTACAATAAGTTACGATTATATTAAGTTATGGGGCTCGTAATTAATGGTAATCCTAGCATTATCAGGTCCCCTTCACAGCTTTATTTAGGACATCGGCTGGACATCAGTATTCATTTTGATTGTCACATGAAAGGCTTTCAAGCTATCTGCCGTGAAACTCAGCACCGACTATCTCCATATTCTGACTCCGCTGCAAATTTTCTGTCCGCTGCCGCTGTGCATTCCCATCGGCCTCACAATGCTTGATGATTCTAAACTGGTTAAACACTTCCCCGCGCTGCTTACGGCCCTCAAGAAAAGCATCAAGTCACTCCCCTCCTCTCTCCCACTCGGCGACACCAATGAAATGCTTACTATATGGACACGAGTGAAACTTGATATACTATACACTGGTTGAACATTTCAAATTTTTAAGTGAAAAAATTGGTGAAAAATGTTTTGAATTTTACAGAAGTTTTTCACCAAAAATGTAGGTGAAAAAATCAAAAGTTTTTCAGCAGTTTTTCATTTTATTTTGAAAATTTCACCTCAAGTTCAAAAACTTTTGAAAATGATTCAAGTTTTTTACCTACCTTTTTGGCATAAAACTTTTGAAAAACTCAAAACATTTTTCACCAATTTTTTTACTCAAAAACTTGAAATCTTCAACCAGTGATAATGGCTCAAATATAAACCACTACAATACACCAACTAACACCACTATATCCACTACAGACAGACTGCGGGTTCGGGGATTCCAACGCTAGATAACGTTGTTCGCGAATCTGAATTCCTACACAATAGAATAGCTAAGCCGAAGCTTTAACTAATGTTCTGCCAAGTCCGTTTAATGGTCTTCTAGCCACTCAGATGAGCCGCTAAGGACAATTGAAACATAGGTGGGTTTTAACAGGTGGTTGGGATTGCTCCCGGTGATCTGTGCGATCGAATTGGTTTGCCAAAGTCTATTTATATCTCTCCGAGCGGTGGTGTTTTAAGCCAGTGCGTAGAGCAATATATCCAAAAGTTCCATATAATTCAGATGTCCAGAAGCCATATATCCATATATCCAGAGGCCAGAAGTTCCATAAAATCTAATCCATACAATCACTGACAATTGCGATCTGGAACTGCTGACTGCGTGGGGCTATTAATACCCACCTAAGTCCGTTATCTCAGTCAACAAAGGTCTCTTATATGTTTCAAGCCAGATATATATTTAGATAGCCAACGGCCAATGATTTGGAATAAGACCAAGCTATACGAGCAAGGCCGAGCGACTTAAATTGCAGTATTCTTAGAACAGAACAATTCAAATCAACCAATTCAATTCAACCCCAACAGACTAAGACTGCTGTTCCCAGAAGCGGCAGCACTTAAGCTGACCACCTGAGGGGCAGGGTCCAGTGTCCTACTACTGCTAAACGAGCGGGTATTTATACAAACTGGCCGTCTAAATAAGGAAACACAGAATACAGACATTAATTAAAGAAAAGTTGAGACAAATATAGCTAATAGCTGCCAAACTGAACCTGTTGAACGTTAGTTTGTGTCGAAAATAGTGTAAATTGGTATAATTGGTGCACAACCATGCGGCCAGGGCATAGGGTTGGCTTGGTTTGCACTGAGTAATCAAATGCCAAGCCAAACTGCACCGGTTCGGACTGATCAATCAAGCCCGCAGCCCGCCTTGCTGCAATATCTACTCCATGATTGGCTCCTCTGTAGCCCTATCTGCACCCGTGCAAGCCCAGGGCCCAAGGGCACGGACAACTGCCTCATTCGGCTGAGTCGGGGATAACTCGAGTCATCCCGGAATAATCCTAGTCCGCAAATGCTGATGGCAACTGCCCAAGTTCCTGTCACTGATTCCGAATGTCTCCGAGGCTCTGGAGACGTCCTGAATAGCCTGAAAGAGTGTGACTCCCAGTCACAGTGACCAACAAAGTCACAAATGAACAATAAGTGCTCGCAACGGGCACAACAACTCTGTTGACACAATTCAACTTGTAACCAGCGCTCCCTTGGGTCTCCCATAGTCTAGATGGATGGTAGTTGATACCCTTGTTCAGAACACATGCAGATAAACCCCAATTCTTTCACAGAATGGTTGAGTTATTCTTTAATTAAAGATTTGGTACTCTCTTGAAATCCAACCCATAGTAGTATTATCATTCAAGTCGAGCTCCGCTGCTCTAATACATGCTTAGTGTCCTAGCTAGCTGCTCGGGTCTCACACTAGCCCATATCTGGATGTATAACAGCCGTGTAACACAGTGCAGAAACATGCAAATAAAGCAAATTCAAGCCTGGTCATTCTGCCGGCTTATCACCAACAGACACCTTTCACATTACTTTGGGGACCTGGAGGTGGATGCCAAAGAAGGGGCAGCCTTTTCGGCGAATCGCCAGTGGGAGCACGTCCTCCAAGGGTCCGAGGAGGAGAAGCGGAGTCACATCGTCTGCGGCCCGCATGGCCTCGATCTTGTCTGCCCCTTCTTGGATTTTTTTTGCAGTGCAGAATGGAATCAAAGGGACTGTGACACCGGGGGCAAAGACCGAGGCACCTGACTGCCAGGTGCAACCTACGCATGTGGCCAGCACTTATCTTTGAAGTCATAATTTGATCAGATGATCAAAGATAAGTGCCGGCCACATGCATAGGTTGCACCTGGCAGTCAGGTGCCTCGGTCTTTGCCCCCGGTGTGAATGTGGGGATGTTAGCGCACAGGATCCATGGGTTGAATAAGGTACTCCCCGTCCACCCTCGACAAACATCACGTGTATTCTCTGTATGGGCCACACCAATGAAAAACAACAAATATCAGACCACCAAATGAAGTCAGGGCAAATCCCTCCGATCAGATTATGTAGATACATACAAAGCAACTATATACCAAAACTTGGGCCTCCATGGCCTTCATGCGCTGACGAGTTTCGGTGTTTAGTTAGCCACGATTGCTCCCATCAATTAGATCAAACTCGAGTGATATAGACCAATTCGTCAACGAATTGGCTAACTCGGAGCCACATGAGAGCTCCCTGCCCTTGCCCTTAAATTTACACAGAGATATGACCAATATCTTGAAATTGGTCAGAGGATTTGGCTCAATTCGAGCCCTCTATTATATTATAGATTTATTTACTTGAGCAGTCCCAATATAGAAAATACACGTGACGTTCATCGAGGGTGGATAGGGAGTATCTTAGCCTCCTATATTCAATGTGAGCTTCAAATCTTAAATAGCCCTCAGGCTCACATCCTCACGTCTGTCAGACCGCTGATAGGTCCGGTGCCGGCATCACAATTCTTCATCCCCAAACCCAAGCCCACAAAGGCCGCTGATAAGACTGGGATTTGCCTAGCGGTGCAAATAATGTACTAGCTGCGAATGACAAGTCGAAGGTATAAACCAACAACTAGCAACTAACAACCACCAACTACCACCTATCCACTATCGCACTACTCGAAATTGGAGTGTCTTTGTTTGTTCCGGGGTGATGAGTCAAGTATTAGACTCTCAGAATGAGATTTGGTTGGGTTCGAACGATTTATAGGGTGTATCGACAAGGCTCGACGGAGTTTCAACAATCGTAAATGGATCGACTTGATTGTTGACAACGAGTACAACAGTGTATATGGGCCGGAGCAGATAACAGGTACGGTTTAAAACCGTGTATATGGTTGATTTCTGTAAAGGAGCACACAACCTACCAACAACTAATTGTGACTATCTTCTAGCCTCCAACTAGTTGCAGGTGCGATTGGCTTGTAAGCCCCCCAGAACACACTGGTGAACTCATGGATCACTACATGCATCTCTCCTGTGATAACAATGGGAATCTGAAGTCCACTATCAGTGTGGAGTCCAAAATCTACTGCCTCTGATTGCTTCTCATATCGATATCTGCTTCCCAGCTTCTCACTGAGGTTTTGACAGTCATAAGCCTCCGCTTGTCGCATCTCTCCCATCTGGTGCAATCTCGGATCTAGCTCTGCATAGATGCAATTGGGATCTAATTGGGATCTACATAAAATGGAGTGCTCTTCATGCATCTCATTTCATCCTTGTCCGCACCCACTCAGTGTGGCCAGCCCGACAACAGCTTTGCGCCCGGCCCACCCATGGCATTGCTCGCCTTCATGTCAGAGACAGATCCAGGCAACATGGATCTCCCAGGCAGAAGGTTCACCCATTGGAGGCTCGGTGATGGAGGGCAAGGATGAACTGGTCGAGTTACTAAGTAATTCAACCAACTTCGCTCTCAGTTATTGCCTTATTGGGATGCTCGGTATCTTACGGCGCCCCACAGAGCCGGTGTAACGTCGTTACGTGGTTCTAGATGGTTGCTAATGAACAAATTATCCATCTCAGTTCAATGAACAAAAGTTGCGGAACTCGAGAAAAAAAAAGTTGTGGGACTTGAAAAAAAAGTTGCGGAAGATCGACTTTGCCGCAACTATTTTAGGTCGACCCAAAGGACCTAAAAGTTGCGGCATGGACATCAAAACGGACAAAAAACTTGCGGCAAAGTACAATTTTGAGAAAAAAACTTGCGGCCGATTAAATGTGCATTTTGACCGCCATACTTTTGTGTGTCAGTCTGCAATTGCAATTTACTTCATTTAGTGCAAGGAGACGAAATATCCAGCCTCCTTCACATGTACTTCGTAGAGCAAGGCAATTCGCTGTTGCCCCTCGATCCAGCTCTCAATACAGGGAAAGGGAGAGATGGCGGCTCGAATCCGTCCGGAGGATCATCTGCACCTTTCTGTTGTTATTTGAGCTCGGTGGGAGCTGAGCAAGGGGTTCCCATGCAGAGAATTCAGCACATTAGTTCAAGTGTCCATATGCACAGCGGGCAGCGGGATCAGGAGACTGTCTTTCGCGCCAGCCAATCAGTCAGCGATAAATTTATTTCAGTCCAACACACGGAATTACCGCACCTGGCTCGCATCGGACACTGACGCAGCTCGCTCCCATCCATTGTTGCCCAGACTTTGAGATGATGGGATAGCTGGCGGTTCGACCCCGCCCGGAGGCATTGCCGGTCAAGACTCTTCTTTTGTTCGACGTTTGATCTTTAATTTTTAGCTTGCGCAGCACGCCCACGCGATCCAGTACTCACTGACACGCCAACAATCCACCCAGAGCAGACCCAGTGATTGACAGAAAATTTGGTGTGCCAGCCAGCCAGTCAGCGATGAATGTAACCTAGTCAAAACACACGGAATTAGCCCACCTATCGGTCGTCGTAGAGCAAGGAAGTTCGTTCCCGCCCCATGGTAGCGTTTGCATAAACATAAAGGGACAGTCGGTGGTTCGACTCTGCCTGAAGAGGTGCTTTGGATTCTAGTGCAAGCTTGTTGGAGCCGAGGGAGGTTTTTTTTTTTCTGGTTGGAGCTACATGCACAGTTTCTCACTTAATAGAGGGCCATGCAAGTTGAATAAGTCTTCGTGGAGCAAGTTAGCTCATCCCCGCCCCTTTATTGCGCTACTTCTAGGCTAAGGGACAGCCGGTGGTTTGACTCCACCCGAAGATGTAGGTTTTTTTGTTTTGTTTTGGCGTCAGTATTAGTATTGATCAGGGAGAGGTGCACGGTGCACCTATGCAACTGTGTGGACCCAACTCCAAATCTCCGTGGAGCAATGGAGCGCGCTCCGACAATAAGGTCCATTGGAAACGACACAACCTGTGCACAGTATCATTTTTGTCCAGTCTGAGCCAATACCTTGTCCTCACTGGAAGAGAACCAAGTGTCAAGGGGGCTACTGATGAGCACACAAGGATATGTCTGCTGCCTGGCAATTTATTGTCCTTCAGCTTGACATCAACCTCCGCGTAACCGGGCGGCGTGTCATCGGTGTGACAATGGTGTTGACCTGGAGGATGGGAATGCAGTCTAAAACGAGCTGGAGAAACTCTGCCGCTGCATCGGGGCTCATCAAGGTCTGTGGCATGAGAATTACTCGGCACAGTGCATGAATGGTGCAGGGCCATGGTGAAAGTGGATGCTCCCACTGAACTGTGCATGCACAAACTGATAGGGATGTCACTGTCCTCAAGGCTCGATGATTTTCGATTCTCACACCAAATATTTCCCCATCTTGATGCCCCTTTATTCAAGATGGGCCTGGATTCGAGCCGCCAGCCCAACATCCTCGACACCTCATTTGCAACACAATGTCTGGGGATGTATCGCAAAGAAGGAAAGTGGAGTGATGGGGTGCGCTTGGGGGAATCCATGCTGCAAAACCCATCAATGCTGCTGAATGAATCCCAAACTCTCGACATTCAAGATATTCTAGTCAGGCTGTATTGCAGCAGCGGAGTGTTTCCCCAGGCAGCAGAACTGGCTCAAATGGTCTTGAACAGACACAGGGAACTCCTCGGTGACAATCATCCAGACACTCTGGGCACCATGGGAAATCTGGCAGTGATGTACTCGGATATGGGACAGTTTCCTGAGGCAGCGGACCTGGAGAAAGTAGTGTTGAAAAAGCGCAGGGAACTCCTTGGTGAAGAGCATCCAGACACTCTGATGGCCATGGGAAACCTGGCAGTCAGGTACTCAGAGATGGGACAGTTTCATGAGGCTGCAGAACTGGAGAAAGTGGTCTTGAGCAAGCGCAGGGAACTCCTTGGCGAGGATCATCCTGACACTTTCAGAACCATGGGAAACCTGGCGGTCAACTACTCAAAGATGGGACATTTTCCTGAAGCTGCAGACCTGGAGAAATTGGTCTTGAACAAGCAGAGGGAACTCCTGGGTGAAGATCATCCAGATACTCTGATGGCCATGGGAAGCCTGGCAGTCAGCTACTCCCAGATGGGACAGTTCCATCAGGCTGTAGAAATGGGGAAAGTGGTCTTGAGCAAGCGCAGGGAAATCCTCGGTGAGGATCATCCAGACACTCTAATGACCATTGGAAACCTGGCAGCCACCTACTCAGACATGGGACAGTTTCGCGAGGCTGCAGAGCTAGAGAAAGTGGTCTTAAACAAGCGCAGGGAACTCCTCGGCAAGGATCATCCTGACTCTCTCTGGACTCTTGCGAATTTGGGGCACACACATTTCAAAATGGGTCACCTCACAGAGGCACGCGAGCTTCAGGAGCAGGCCTTAAATGCACACAGGCAGGTCTTAGGGAGGGAAATCCTGATACCGTGGACACCTCACATCGGCTGGCTGCGACAATTGCGCAATTGGAAGGCGGAAGGAGTCAGCGAGAGAACCAATAATTCTCAGTAAGTCGAGTCTTCTCATTGAATCAACTCCGTCAGGTCTTTGACTTCCCAATGAACAGTGAAATGTAGTTGGGAGAGAACTTTTGTTGGTTTCGTTAGAATGGTCCATAGGGTTCCTTACTTGTACTTTACCCAGTTCCATCTATAAACTTTGTGCCGTTCCATTTGTAATTATTACCAAGAATTCTTCATTCGATACCATGGAATACACAGCCGGTGGCGTGGCTCTACTCAGTGACTATGTGTTTCTTTTCTGTCGCCCCCATCAGATGCTGTGAGTCAACCTACGGGTGCTGTTGATTTCCTATTATCGCGAGATTTGGATCGGAGCAGGATTAAAGGCACAGAAGGGATGAGGATCACGCAGGGAGTATGAACACTGACATTCCGTGATTTCTGTAGCTCACTCCGCCCCTTTACTTGTTGGGCCACGATATTGCTTTATTCCAGTTCGGCGGGCGCACCGCGCGGAAATTCGGTGCGCAGCCGATATCCACCGGCCAGATGGGATACAGACAGCCGCGAAGGCTTTTTCTGTTCCCACTCCATTTTTGGAAGTGGTAACAAGAGAAGTGTCGAACCTGGTCGAGCACTGAAGCTCCCTGCCGCTGTGATGCGGACTGCGGTGCTTTAAACTGCCAGATGGTGGGGAGATCCGGGCTATGTTTAATGCTCGTCCTCTAGGGGGAATTTGTTCTGTCGCGGTAGACAAGTACGTAGGGAGGTTTTAAATAATATTGGTGGGGATATCTGTACAAGGATTCGAACAGTTGGTTCAAAATCCTACTAGCTAGGGTGGTCCGGGCGAACTCCGATGCCTAGTTAGCCTTCTCGGGTTTGACGGAGATTGAATCTGTTCCACACTTCCTTGGGGAGGAGCTTTGGAAGGCGATGCGGGGTCCAATTCGTCAAGTCCGAGGTGAAATATGGATTTGGGGGCTTCCTGGACCACGAACCACAGTCGTCCGAAGTATCTTTGAGTCATAGATCGTAAGACCGGGGGATTTATGTGTTTGCGATAACGTTTCGGTAATTCCTCCTCCCTTTACCCCTCTTTGTGCCTCTACGGAGTTTCCTCTCTCTACTTCTCACCCGTTCGCTTGCTGAAGGCGACTTCCTGCAGGCTCTGCACTGCCAACTTCCTTAGCTAGCAGCTACACACAAACTCCGAAGACCTCGTTGTGCTGTTTGAGAGATTTCACTGCCCTACTTGCATAGGGGAGGAATAAACGGTTCGATTTCTCCGGCGCTGAACTTTTTTATGCCGAAATATAAACTCCGTTCGCTGTCTGACAGCGGCGGGGGAGTACCGGTGTCGCTTTACTGTGTAGCTCGACTCCGAGTGACCTCTAGGGGATGTTCGGGGCGGATATTTAGCTACTCTTAAGCTGGCTAAGGCTTAGAAGGTGAGGATGTGGGCCAAAACTGAGATGATATTTTGGTAGACTAGCTGTAGTATTTATACTCCAGCCCAAGGCTATGCCGGAGTCGTTCCTTTGTGTCCCATACCTGCTCGCTCGCACGCTCTTCCACCCGGAGTTCGCTTGTGACTCATTCTCGAACTCCGTGAACCCATTCCCGCACCGTCTTTAGTCAGGCACCGATTCCGCAACCCGGACTTGTTGGTCCTAGTCTCGGACACTCCATGTCCGGTCCCAGCTCCCTCCCTATCCGGCTTCCGCCTGTGACGGCTCGATAGTGTAGTGGAAAACGCACTCCGTATCCTTTCACCCCAGTGTTTGACTTTACGGAGAGTCCGGAGTTCGATCCTCCGTCGAGCCTTTTCCCTATGCTACCCACCTTTTTGATTACCCGGGGTTCTCGTTCCATCCTTTTTAGGCCACTTGGTATTCACGACTCGATGGCGTAACTGTAACGCATCCTGCCACGGTTCTTGCACAAGTGCGTCTTTTGCAGGAAGTCCGGAGTTCAATCCTCCGTCGAGCCATCCTTCTTTCCGTTCCTTTTTCATGTGCCTCTTACCGGACCTTCGCATCGGTCGCACACACGGTCCGGTGGCGTAGCGGTAACGCACTCCATTCGCGTAGCTGGCGGGAAACTGAAATAATGGAGGGACCGGAGTTCGATTCTCCGACGGGCCCGTTCTTTTTGGTGGATAGGGCTCGGTTTCGAACGGTTTAGTGGCGTAATGGTATCGCACTCTGAATATCTAACACTGGTTTTTCATATCAATTGACGGAAAGCATCGAGCCATTCCGACGGAAACCATTCTTTTTGCGGTGGTCATCTTGGCTGGTCGTTCGACTCCTACGGCTTGATGGCGTAATGGTAACGCACTCCGTAAATATGCCGCATTTATATATCGATTGACGGAAAGTCCGGAGTTCAATTCTCCGTCGAGCCATTTCGACGGAAACCCTTCTTTTTAGTCTTGGCTGACGGCTTGTTGGCGTAGTGGTAATTGTCGTTTTTGGTAGTCCGTTCATGGCTTGGTGGCGTAATGGTAACGCGCTCCGTGTACCTAACGTTCTCGTATCGGTTGATGGAAGGTTCGGAATTCGATTCTCCGTCAAGCCATGTTGGGTCCGGGTATGATTTTTCTTTATCATGGTCCTTTGTGGCTTGGTAGCGTAGTGGTAACGCGTTCATTGGTTTGTCAAGCCATGGAATGGGTCCGGATATCTTACGTTGATGGCTTAAGGCGTTGTTCTCAGAGTCCGGTCTTTTGAGGTTACGTCGGGAGCTATCACAATGTGATGGCTCACACCGCCTTCACCCAGAGACTTGGTAACTAAGCCGTTCAATCAACTTTGCGTAACCGAGTCATTTCAGCAGTTACTTCCTCGCATAGCAGAGCACTCCGATAGGTAAACAGGTCTTCGTAGCGCAATGCAGCTCACTCCTGCCTTTTTCCCTATTCAACTGTGAAGGAAAAGCGGGTGGGTCAATCCCGCCCAGAGGCATAGAATGCACAGTATGTATGCTGTTTTGATTCATGTAGTTGCGCATGAGCCTCGCAGAGAACCGGAGCAAGTGGGCTTAGCCTCAGAGATGTCAGATCCGTTGCAACATGGTGAGTTATTGTAGTCCCTCAGTCGAGGATCAGAACTTACACATCAGGCCAGCGTCGTATAACGCCAATGAAGCATTTGTGGAGCATCGCTCCCGCCACTTTATACCTCTACTCGGTGCTAGGTGAAGGGGGAGCTGGTGGTTCGACCCTACTCGGAAGCATTCACGAAGTAGGCGAAGAGGTCGGTGGGAGCGCTCCGGTGGCCCACGCAGAAATTACGCATTCAACAGATGTGCACGGGAAAGGCGGATACAGACAGTCCCGATGCGGAGGAGATTGAGCGTCAATCAGTCAGTCGTAGCATATCTTGATTACTAATGTGCTGAATAAACGTACCCAACGAGGATGAAATGCCGACTTGCGAGATAAGTCTTTGTGGAGCATGGCGCACGCTTCCGCGCTTTATATAGTCATCTATTGAAGTGAACGGAAAGAAGGTAGTTCGAGTCCACTCGACGGCATTAGAGCTTAAAGTCCACCTTTTTCGCAATAAATACGTTCCTGAAGGGCAATATAAGATGCACACCTAACCCACCTCGTACCTGGTGGAATATGTCTTCGCAGAGCAAGGAATTTCGCTGCAGCATGTTAGTGTGACAAAAAGAAGAAGATCCGTGGGAGAGCCAGCGACCCCAGAAGACGTGTCTTTTCAAACTTCAGCCTTTTTCCCCCACGTAATTCTGTGCAAACGAGAAGTTACTCACTCACCTAGCAGGGTGCGAAGCTGGCCGAGGAATTCTTCGTGGAGGACAGAGGCTCGCTCTCGTCCATTGCTCATGCGCGGAAAAAGGTAAAGGAGAGAGAGAAGGTGGTGGGCCCGCGCGGAGGCATGTGGTGTATACGACTCCTTTTTCTTTGAAGGGGCATACTTAGTAATGTTGCCGCGACTTGCGACTCCGAGGCTCCAAGTCGACCTCACGAAGTCGACTTGAGTCGAGTCGAGTCGAGTCACACGTGTGACTTCACCCGATTCCGGAGTCGAACCAAGTCGACTTGCCGCGACTTCGAGTGACTTCGAGTCGGTCTGAGTATTAAGTATTATCTGAGACCCCTTAGCGGGCCGGACTAGCTAGTGGGCCAGTTGCCTAATACAAGGTGCTGCGATGAAGAGCAAGTGGTACCCGCCAGAAGATGCCGAGACACCGGGTCATAGGGTAGGGTGGGTCAGCGACCTCTTAATTCACTTTTTGGAATTTGTGTAGAACCTTCTGAAAATGTGGTTAGAAGGGTCAGAAAAAAATTGACTTTTTCGCTGCCCATCTGAGTGTCTAGAACAAGGTCTGGAATGTCCGGAACAGCTTGCCCGCGGTTCGTCTGGCCACCATTGGCACGAATCACTCATGAATGGGTGCTTAATTGCGACTCAAAATTCGGATTTTCAACAATCTGCCTGGGAAAATTACCCGATTTGGGGCTTACATAACTCGGCTAATAGGGTAGGGAGGGTCCAGCGACCCTTAAGTCACTTTTAGGAGTGGGTGTAGGAGAATTTTTTTGTGGGTACCCCTTGATGAAGAGTCACCGAATTTGGTGCTTATAGGATGGAATATGACCTGTCGCTACACTGTATGTCAAATTTCGAGGCCGAGTGATGCGGTGATCAAAAGTGACGGCGGTTCTCAACCGAGATTTCGGCGTGTGAACGTCATTTCTTATCTCCGAACGGCTCTCGCGCGCGTCTTTGGCTTGTTTCTCCACCACCTCTTCCCCGATTCGCAAGTTTTTGGGCTCGTTCGCATCCCCTTATTCGAAGGCATGACATAGGCCCTTCCTACACACCAAAAATATCTTGTCTCGCCTCCTGCAATCCCCACGACGACCCTGATCTGATCTTGACTGGCCCACTCCCGCCACCGCTGTAGTGAACGACCCGTCTGTCCCGAGGCTCTGAAACTTGGCTGTTCGATTTAAAACATCCAATGCTGTATCTTGCTTGACTCCTGGGCTTTTAGGTATACGGCCTCCCGGTAACGGTCCACTACTACCTCAAACACCCGAAATTAAGTTGCCTGTACAGATGGATTTTTTGCGAGGGCTCATTGGCATGTGGGGGACATCCCCCGTGTATAGGTATGTCCAAATACATCCAATGGAGTCATATAGATCTTAATTTGGGGTGTCCATACCCTCTGTCCTTTGCAAGACACGTCTATCAGCCGACATCACAATTTCGCCTGTCTCCCTTGCTGAAAAGGAAAGTAGTCATGGTCCTCGCATACCTTAGATGTACCATTTTAGTGCATAGAATGATGTAATTATGTGTCTTTAATGATTTGGGATACATTGGGATGCCCAGTACGAGGCTGAATGAACGATTTAAAGGGGTGGCCCACTAACCCGTTTTTGCCATTTTCGGATACCGCCGGAAGAAAAAATTGGTATGCAATGAGGTCATGGTGTAAATTCTCGGAAAATATCTGGACTGACTCGTAGGATGTATGGCTTCGTTCCAGAGCCCATAGGCCGGGATCTACCTCATGTTATGCATGGGCTCGCGGCCAAAAGTGCTAAGGTGGCCCAGTAAGCAGTCTCAGATAATATATCCCAAATAGTGCTGCGTCATCGTGTACAGTGCTCAAGCCCCCTGGAGGATCTTTATGAACCCTTGTAATGCCATTGGAAGCACTAAATCAGACAAATACATTATGTTTACAGCCTTGTCATGAAACAGCCGTTGAGGGGTAGCTGAAAAAGCGCATAAACTCATCGGAGATGTGTTGGAATGCTCATTAAAGATCTATCCAACTGTCTATCAGCTCCGGCAATTCATCGGAATCATAACCATCATCTTCATCCCAGCCTGCACAAGTAATATGGACGCGCTGGGCATTTTTAATCGGAATCCCCAAGAGCTGTACAGAAGTTGAAACAGCGGCTGCCTCCACTGCTACCATAAATATCAATTGCCGCCGTAGTTCTACCGTGAGTTCCTGTAAGATATCTCGTTAAAACTTGAAACCAAAACAACAATGGACGAGACTTGCCTCTAATCCCCAGTACTTGCCCCCCGAGACAATGACAGGGTAGCGACCAAACTTGAAAAAGGCCAAGTCATCGAGTAGCGCCGGCTCAACAAGCATAACCAGTTTCATCAAGCACACAAGCGTGGGATATATCGGGTCACGGAACATCGAGCCCCAGTGAGTGGCATGGAGGAGTGCAGGAGGGAACTTGAATCGGGTGTAGAAGTTGGTGGTATTATTCTGGGTTGTGGCTATCAGTCTAAGGCTCTCGAGTCCAAGTTGCAATAATGTTATGAGTGCTTACCTCCGCATTGTCTGTGGTGATAAATTCAATACCGTGAAATGTGCTGGAATGTAACGGGTTCGAAGGGATTTTTGCCATGGAAATAGACTTGCAATCGAGCAAGGCATGTATTTTATAGAGGGATACGTGTTACAGATGTGGTCTGCGCTATTGGCCACCCACGGTCGTGAAAGTGCCGAAAGGCCCAGAGACGGCGCTCACACGGCGGCGTAGCACATAGTAGCTGAATATATTTAGTTGACAGGCAAAATTCTGGATTTCTCCACAATCTTTAGGCCGAGAAGCCAATCCCTGGCATAAATTTGTGACGGCATCTCTGCAAAGCATGCAGAGCATTGGTCAGGACAGATGCAATGGTGTATATCAAAGGTTTCTGATTCGATCCTGTGGTCGAGACCTCCGGAATCTGGGAGAAACAGTCCCCGCAGCTCCAAGAAGCTCTCGGGCCATCAGCAAAGACAAGTACGAAGGTTCGAAATATTTTGGTCTAAGATTGTCCGTGCCCGAGATGACCGAGGTTGTTGGTTCGAATGTCAATCAATTCCTTGATGAACTTCGATAATTGATATCATTTCTCTAATTTCACTCTATGACTTTCATTGGCCATTGCTCTGATATTTCCCTTGAACTGACATTTCATATCTCTTGCAACAACATTTCATATCTCTCCGACTCCGAGTGACATTTAATATCTTTCAGGGCAATGTTGCGGATGAACTTTGGTGATCCGTGTTCAAATCTCATCCACCTCTCGCACTGCCCTGGTACAGCTTGGTCGATTTAATGAGAGTGAGTGCATTCCTACATTGACCCATTCCCCGAATGCCTCCCCATACTCGACGTACAGCACCCGATCCAACCCCGCCAGCTCCGGCGGCAAACCCAGCACGTACTCGATGCCAAGCCGCCTTGTCTTCTGATGACGCAGCAGCAGCAGTGCATGCACGTACAGCACGGGGTAACTCACGCACCACCGGGACACCTCAGGAGGAGCCGTTGCCTCCAGCTCGCGGAACGAGTGCACCAGAACAAGCTCGCGGCTTTGCTCCCTTAACTTGTGTGTATTTTCCCCACTTGACTATTGCAATGAATGAAATTTTGATCTCCCTGATAGCATTGCCGCCGACTAGAGGATCTGGAAGCCGAGGTAGGCACGTTTTTTCAAAACCCCAGCTCCCACTCATACGATAACATAGGTCAAGCTCCTGTTTCTGCTGCCTCCTCTCAAAACCTACCACTTCCTCGGACGGTGAGTTCTTATTTTGTTTATCATATTCTAATTCTCATTTTGTGTGCAGCCTGTCCGGTCCACTCCAAGTAATCCATTGCAATCCCTGCCACCACAGACTCCTGGTCGTGCTGCAGCCAACCGGCTTCTGTCCGAATTGAACCAGCAGTCTCAGATGGCCAGTCCTGGCCCACCGGTCAGAAACCTCAGTGACATCAAATCAGATTCGGATGAAGATTTACCCGCCGGCCGACCTCGGATTCCACGCCCAAGGCTGCAGCCTCTCACTAGCCTGCACTCGGTCTTGGAGGACGAACCCTCACCCCAGTCTCGCCAATCTCGGTCCCGTGCCAGGGATGCCGCTCCTGCACCACGTTCGGGTCGAGGGAACCAGTCCGGTGCTCAGCCTGCATCTGAAAGCGATTCGGCTGACACATGGACCGGATATCAGATCGACGATGCCAAGTATGCATGGGCGGAGGACAACATACTCAAGGCAAACACAAAGTCTGCAGACTGCCAGGCATTTTTTGGCGAGCACATCGAACATCGTGGCTACAAATGTCGCCTGTGCCCGTGAGTGTTGATGCTACATTGATGAACACTATTCCTAACTCTTCCAGTCAACTGTATGCTGCTGGGAGTAGTCTCACCACTCGCAGGCGCCACCTTGGAAAGGAGCACTCACCGGCTTATCTTGCGCTTATTGCTACTCGTAAACTGCCGAACAAGCTTCCTGACGTTCTGCGCAAGCAGCGGCAGGAGCAGCGTGCCAGGGACATGCAACGCATACCATTTTCAATCCAAGCCTTCGAAAATGAATTGGTTACGGTCATCGTCTCCAATGATCTGGTAAGCCAACTCTTATTTATCGGTTCCCCACTAATTAATTTACTGCCAGTCAATCAATTTAATCGAAAATCCCGACTTCCGTGATTTGTTGCTCTTGCTGCGCGAGTCATTGCGAGATGAGGATATACCACACCGAACCAAGCTTCGATCGCTGGTTTTGGACGCCTGGCTGCAGTACTATGATAGCCTTAAAAAAGAACTCAAAGTGAGTACGTGATTGACACCAAATTTATGATCCTGAGACGGCTCCAGGAATCACTCGGGAAAATATCATTCACCGTTGATATGTGGAGCAGCAAAGGACTGCAACCGTACTTGGCCATCACTGCCCATTGGCTCGGTCGAAAGGGAGACCAGGTTGTGTTGCGCCAAGCTCTCCTTGCATTTCGACGTGTTCGTGGATCTCACAGCGGCAAGAGGCTTGCTCGCATTATATTCGAGATCTGTGATCAAGCTGGAATATTGGAAAAGGTAGAGAGGTTTGTTTATTATCTATTCCTTCTGCTCACCTCCGCATTGCAGATGGGGCATTTTAAGATGGACAACGCTTCCAACAATGTCACTTTCATGCGGCATCTGACCTTGCTTCTCGCGGAGAAAGGTGTTCTTGACTTCGATGCCGATGAGAATTATATCCGGTGCTTTGCCCATGTTATCAATCTATGTTCCCAGGCAGTGATTCGTGCGATGGAGAAGCAGGACAGCCGCGATGATCACCCGGAGACTGAGACTGAAACAGATCTAGACACAGGGGGCAAACAAGTTGGCACTTGTCATAACGGCTTCCGAACGGCACTTGCAGCAGCATCCCAAGGGCAATCGCTCAGCACCAGAGGTAAGCTTACATAATCCTAGACTGATCTGGACATGGGTTCGATCCTGCCCAATGCCATCCTTTTAGTCTTGGACTTTTGAGCAAGCTCATCGACAGCTTGTGTGTGGTTTGAGTTTTGATCCAGAGACAATCAAATGTGCAGCATATAGCCTTGAGCTGGTAAGACTGCAATGAAATATAATGTCACTGTCAAAATTGTGCCAGCATAGAAAAAAAAACATTATTCTGAATTTATTCAGATCTGTGTGGGGTGGACTCTATACCACATCCCAGCCATCTTATACTTGCTTCCAAAGTGATTGAAAGGGCCATATTGAGGGGGACAGGGGAAAGAAGGTTGTGTAAAATATCTAATATGATTGAAATTTTACAACACAGCTCTGGGTGGAGTCGGTGAGTGGATAACATGGGCACATGCTGGGCAGTCAAGACCCAGGGGGAATCCCAGTTAAAAGCAACTGCTTTAAGAAACCCCCTAACATCAATGCAGTCAAGTGTCTCCCCTGCCAGGATTCAAGTTGCTGATTTTGTGGGGTCTGGCCCACAGAAAATGACCATTGGACACTCTTTACCAATAATTTTATGTCTTGAGCTTCAAGTTGGCAGGCATTATTCATGAGGAGGGCAGTTGTCTGTTGTGGAACTAGGTGCTGAAGCTCTTGCCATTCGAAGCCTCTGACTCCAGCTTTGCCAGAACGGCCACTGTACATCTTCTACCACTGGAAAAAGTTTTACAAGTTCACTCCAGCTTGTGTAGAACAGAAAAAGTGCAGGAATAAATGGATGTCACTCCCCGGAATTGAACCCATGCACGAACTGCAGTTGGATTACCTAAGCATACACTCATTGCTGAGCGAGTACCTGTCGGATGCCGCAGCAAGTGCCATTGGGTTGCCCTTATGACAGGTGCCCACTCCTTTGCCCCCTGTGAGAGTCGGATGAAGGTGGACACGCTGTACGTGCACGCCGCTGAGCAGGTCCTATCCGCTGTGCCCGGAAAACTATAGCTTTCATCCGAAAGTCTGGACGGAGGTTCGCCTTGACCGTAACACTGCCGAGAGAGTTGTCGTTCCACTTTCGGAAGTGACTGTTCTACCTGACGTTAAGACCCGGTGGGATTCGGTATTCTACATGCTGTGACGCCTTCAATACCTACAGCAGGTGAGTTTCCCTGTTGATTTTGCCAATTGTCTGCTCACCAGTCACAAATTCAGCCAGTCACCCGGTTCTTCGCAATGAACCGTGATGCACAAGTTTTCAAGCATCCGCTCGAAAATAGGCATTGGAACCGGCTCGAGCTCCTCGAGTTGATTCTACAGGTGCGTACTGTCTAGCCTGTCAAAGCATACACTGACTCGCTCCAGCAACCACATACGGTTCATGTCCTCCGAAAATACCCCAATCCTCGCGGCAACAATCCCTGCCTTTGAGCTCTTCATATCTTCCTGGCAGTCCATGCTGGCCGACTTTGACTTGGAAGAAGAGAACATCGCGGAGATCATCACACCTGGTCTGGATATTGCAAGGAAATACTATAACAAGTTCGATAATACAGATGCATATATCATTGCAATGTGTGAGTCTGTTACTCAATCTCTCGTGGCCCACTAATTCCTGCCAAAAAGTCATAAATCCATCGATTCGATTGGAATGAATCAAGAAAAACTGGCCTAGGGAAGAACAGGAACGTGCAAAAAAACTTATTTTAACCAAGGTTAGGAACATAAAACCTAGTCTTAACGTGCTTTTCTGATGTAATGTTCAGCTCCAACTTTATCGAGACCAGGATCCGGACAGTCCGATGTCTGGTTCCAGCAGTCCAACCGGTTCTCAGGGCTCCCGCCACTCATCCCTGTCTCGTGGTCAGGGTTCTCGCCCGGCGTCCCGGACTCGTACTCCAGCGGCAGCACCGGCAATGGTTTTGCAGGCAGCATGCAGGTACCGCAACGTTCAACAAGCATTGGACTTTTCTGCTGGAACACCGACAGGGCCCGGTGATTTTTGGTCCGCAGAGGCGGAGATGACAAGTTACATTCAAAGTCCAATCCCTCCACCACAAACCACGGATATGATTGGTTACTGGACGGTGAATTCAAATTTCACTTTCTGGTTGAATGATTTGACTCACTGAATATATGCCCACAGAATCACGGAATCGGAACATGGCCAACAATTTATCGTCTTTTCACCGATTACGCACCAATTCAAGTAACATCTGTGCCCTCGGAACGAGTCTTCTCATCGTCAGCGGAAACTGACATGAAGCGGCGGAACCGGCTGAGTCCGCATTTAATGGAGGCCCTTATGCTCAAGTTTCATTTCAAGAAATCCCGCCTGAACTTCATGTCGGAGTGGCAGTCAGCCCCGGTTGCCGACGACGAGGAAGATTGGCTTCGCCAACTGGCCGCCGCAACCGATGCAGGTGAGCTAGCGGAGGCAATGGCAGCACTTTCAGAAAGCTTTGAAATGGGGGATAACTTGATGAACATGCCGGAGGACGCGAATTAGCTCGATCTTGAAGTAGGATTCGATGTAACAATGTATTTATATGTCAGCTATCTATCTATCTATGCACTACCTCTTTTCGCCATCGGCCTGAAAAAAAAATGAAAAAACCTCCGACTTCTCGACTCGAGTCGACTCGAGTCGACTTCGAGTGACTCACCTAGTTGCAAGTCGAGTCGAGTCGAGTCGAATGGTCATCGAAGTCGACTCGCTAAGTCGTAACTCGACTTTTGGAGTCGCGGCAACATTAGTACTTAGTGTGCACGCCACGGACGAAGCTTCATAGTTACGAGGGAGCGAGCGCGGGCGGGGGAGGAATCGGACGTGAGGCAGAGATGCAGACACGCAGGAACTGAAGCTGGCACAGCACGGGGACATCCAAAGACATTGCGTTTAGACGAGGTAAGACGAGGTCAGACAAGAGGGATTACAAGTGGGGCTCTAAGGTAGAAGTGTCCGTATGCGTCTCGGCGACAGCAGGTAGCAGTATCCTCGACAAGAAAAGTACCCGTAACAACGTATAGCAGCGCGGGCGGGCGGAGCGAGAGGCGACGAAGAGATGGGGTCCGTGTATGCGAGCGTCCGTAGGAGGTATCGTCCAATGAAGGACACGGCGAACAACTGGAAGGCCCAGGAAGTCAGTGAGATATGCAATAATTATTTTCAGTGAGTCGGGTGCTCTTTTGAATCAATTGCGTCAGGTTTTTGACTTCAATGGACAGCGAATGTAGTTGCGAGTTGGGGGATTTTGTTGGTTTCGTTAGAATGGTCCATAGGGCTCCTTACTTGTACTTTGCACTGTTCCATTTATAAACTTTGTGCCGTTCCATCTCTAAACAGTCAATCAACTTTGACTAACCGAGTCATTTCAGGAGTTACTTCCTTGCATAGCGGAGCACTCCGATAGGTAAACCGGTCTTCGTAGCGCAACGCAGCTCGCTCTTGCCTTTTGTTAAATCCCCATTCAACTGCGAAGGGAAAGCGGGTAGCTCGATCCCGCCCGGAGACATAGAATGTACAGTATGCATGCTGTTTTGATTCATCCAAGTCGCGCATGAACCTCGCAGAGAACCGGAGCATGTGGGCTGAGCCTCAGAGATGTCAGACCAGTTTCAACATGGTGAGTTATTTTAGTCCTTCAGTCGAAGATCAGAACTTACCCGCCTGGCAAGCGTCATATAGTGCCAATGAAGCATTTGTGGAGCATCGCTCCCGCCACTTTATCACTCTACTCAGCGCTAGGTGAAGGGAGAGCCGATGGTTCTACCCCCCTCGGAAGCATTCACGAAGTAGGCAAACTTTTTATTTGAGGTCGGTGGGAGCGCCGCGGTGGCCCGCGCAGAAATTACGCGTTCAGCAGATGTGTACGGGCAAGGCGGATACAGACAGTCATGATCCGGAGGAGACTGAGTGTCAGTCAGCCAGTCGTAGTTTACCAACGTGCGGAATAAACGTACCTAACGAGGATGAAATGCCGACTTGCGAGATAAGTCCTCGGGGGGCATGGCGCTCGCTCCCGCATTTTTTATAGTCATCTACTGAAGTGAAGGGAACGATGGTAGTTCGACTCCAGTGGAGGGCATTCAGAGCTGAAAGTCCACCTTTTTCGCAATCAATGCGTTTTTGAAGGGCAATATAAGACGCGCACCTAATCCGCCTTGTACCTGGTCAAACATGACTTCGAAGGGCAAGGAATCTCGCTGCAACATGTTAGTGCGAACAAAAAAATTGAAGATCCTTGCGAGAGCCGGCGGTTTGACCCTAGAAGACGTGTCTTCGCAAACTTCAGCTTTTTCCCCGCACCTAATTCTGTGCACACAAGAAGTTACTCACCTAGCAGGGTGCGAAGCTGGCCGAGGAAGTCTTCGCGGAGGACAGAGGCTCGCTCTCGTCCATTGCTCCGGTGCGGAAAAGGGTAATGGGAGCGCCGGCGCCCCGCCCCCGCCGGAGGCATTCAGCGTACTGGTGTGCCTCTTTTTTCATTCACGTGCTTACTGTATGTGCGCCACGGAAGAAGCTGCATAGGTGCGGCGCGAGGCGGAGACTGTGGGTGCTTGCTGACCAGCACGGGGAAGCACACGCGGGCGGTACATGTCGCAGCGCTCACACGCGGAGGAATCATAGCACTTACAAGCGGGCCTGCCGCGATCCAGAGACTCGGCCTGCCGCGATCCAGAGACGCACAACCTCTGAAACTTAATTAACGTGACCCCGAAAGATCCAAGGATAGCGCGTTCAGACAAGATAGGACGGGCAGATTACAAGTGAGGGCTCTAGGGTAGGGGTATCCTCGATAACTGCGCAGGCGGGGAGGAGACAAGATATCGTCCTAGAAGGGACAGGTCCGTGTCCGTGTATGCGTGCGTAGGTATCGTGACGGGGCGGGGATCCCAAGCGGAGTGGAGTCGAGGCGGTGTGCGGAGAAGGGACGCAGACAGCGGGCGGTGTGCGGCGTGGAGACGGCATATGGGAATCGAAGACGATGCGGGACAGCGGCGCGTCCGTGCGAGATGCCGTGTACCACTCTGCCTGGAGGCATGAATGCTAGCGCAGCAGCGCCGCGCCGCGCCGAGCACGCTCGCCACACTCATCCCCATCGCCATCGGGACTCCAAGCGCCAGTGGTCGTGCCGCGCCCGCGGCGTCACGCGGCGTCATCGACGGCGGCGCGGAGGAGCTCGCGGGGCCGTCGCGGTGCTTAACCCCGCACTCGAATTGGACGCAGAGGAGGCGGACGCGGACGCGGAGGTCGACGACGGGATGAACGACAGGAAGGAGAGAGCGGTGGGTTTCGTTGCTGCGGCGCAGAAATGCTCGACGAGCGCCTCGCCGAAGGACACTTCGGCGGGCACGCGGTGAGGCACGAGACGAGGGCGGCGGCGTAGGTTTTCGCGCTGCGGGAAGAGGAGGGTTAAAGGGAATAGAGAGGAGGCGAGGCGACGCAGAAGCAGTTCACGGCGACCTCAGAGGAGCAGCTCGTAGTCGCCGCGGCGAGCCACAGACAGTTCGCCACCGCGCACGTCAGCTTGAGTACAAACACGAGGAGAAAGCACACGCACCGGACGAGGACACGCCGCTCAATGAAGGCAGCGCCGCCGAGTTGGTCGGCGTGCCGATTGAACTACTCCAGCACATAACGGCGGTGGTGGGAGAAAGGAAGGCGCGTTTGATGGGATCAGTGATTTGGCAGTGTTTACCTGGCCTTTCTCTTCTTCCCCTCATGGCGTCTAGCCTGTTCACGAAGGCCGTCTGCAATGCAATGCTCCTCCAATTCTTACTGGATCCTAGGACAATGTAAGTCAAAGCTTCGTCAGTTTCGAGATCTAACCAGCGCTTATTCTGTGAAAACAGATCGGCCTTATTATAGGTGAGTTCTGGCGAAATCTGGAGCGCATCTCGATGCCGATAATCCCAGAGGCTCCGGTAAAAAACGCCGCAAAGCGCGTACTACTCACCATTGAGTCAATACTGCCTGGTCGAAATCCTCAACCAATTGCTCTGTATCACACCTGCTGTGTGCGACGAGGCCATCCCTCAGGGCTTCTCCACGATCGTATCGCACCATACGCCGATTTTCTGGCTTGAAATCGCTCACGCTCGCACCCCCGCTGCAACAGACGCTTCTCCGCCAGCATCTCCGTGGCCAGCCCGCACACCGCGCTCGGCGGCGTCTTCGGCGGGATGAACGACTGGCTCGCATCATGCACGTGCGCGGATCCACAGAAGGTGCCCCGCCTCGAGACGAAGCCCGCGACAGAGGCGATTGGTCCGTGACGTTCGATCCGCCCATCTCGATGAAGGCGCTCGAAGGCGAATCAAAGAGAACCTAGACCTCTCGCAGAGTTGGTCCTATTCTCCCCGATGTTTGTGTGATTTTTGACGTCCTTTTAGTTCAGGTGGGCTACTCATCAGCGCGGCCCGAGCGCCTGTCGCCATCTGCGCGGGCTCCGGTGGATCCATGTTCAGCGCGATGGGTACCCCCGCCGACGTGTGGTTCACCGGCGAGATGCAGCCTGTGAGCCGACCCCACAGCATTACCTTGTTCCTCACCGTGGTGGGTCTAACAACGGGATCGCACGTCATTCTGTATACACACCTCGCCAAACTTCGAGCCCTATTCTGACGCAGATTCACAAGCGGACACACGAACACAGAGCGCGGGTACCTCCCCCTGCTACGCGACAAGCTGCGCGCGGAACTTGACGATTCGGACGGCGAGGTTGTCATACGCGAACCCTCTGCAGTTTGTGTAGCTTGGTTGTATTTTGCCGTTGAATTCCTTCATCCCTGTAAGCTTCTGTCTGTCTTATTTTCATCGCTCATCCCAGGCAGATACACGATTTGTTTGGCTTCACACCTGATGTTGATGCAAGTACACCGGGATCAAAGTTATCTGAGACATCACAGTCCGCGGGGCCCTCAATATCCGGCGCCAATTTTTCCATTTTCCATGCACGCTAGAGTCTCCGATGTATACAAAGCTGGTTGACTGGTTGGTGCCCGCAGACTCAGTAATTTGTAGGCGATTTGTACTTCAGTTGCATCGTCCGACTTCTCTCGTGGGCTCACAGCGGCCTCATGATCAATCTCACAGGCCCATCGATCCTTCCTGGGCTCCAGATGGATTTTAACTCCACCAGGTGCAAGTTGTGCCAGCTTTGATGATGGAAGCGACGTCCTGGGGCGTGACGACAGCGCGAATAGTGGGCGGGCGGCCTCCCACATTTCTTTTGCCCCGGTCAGATCGCCTCGGCGCGTATATATCACTGATTCGCGACATGCAGTATGCTCGGCGGCGACGGATATCCGTCTTCATTCAACACGGCTTGAAAGACGCTGAGTACCATCTTCTCATGGACTATTTACAGCGTTTTTCATATGTATACGGAAAACGGAAATTTTTCTGGGTGCTTGTCCGTGTTTGGCCAAGCCCCTAAGTAATTTCTGATCTCGCATTTTGCAGTACGTTCAGGACCCTCCGAGGTCAATCTCATTGATATTACTACACATATGATATGTATGAGTATTGCCTTGACTATGGGCATAGCAGGGCAAGCATGGAAAGGGAAGTAACCAAAGGATTAGTGAAATATGTGACATTTGGGGGGTTGTGGACACGACACTGTGTTGGCTTTGCGTACCGTCATCTTCCATCCTATCCCATCCCATCCTATACGCATTATGCAAGTTTCCGACACCTTCCCAGCGGCCACCACTACTAGCCGCCGATACTAGCGACTTTGGCGCGGCACCGCAGGACCCGATACCGGTCGTATTTGCAGCCCTTGGCTCGAAACCACGCAATTGAAGTGGGGTGATGAGACTAGAAGATGTCCTTATACATCCTAGACATGAGCCGCAAGGAGAACGGGAGTGAATACAGACTTTGGGGGCATAACTGTGGTTTTCTTGATGGGAATTGCTGGGACCACTCAGATAAGATTCGATGGGCTGCGGCTGCTTCGGTGTATCCCCAATGAGTGTAGGGGGTCTTGAATGTGAGTTTCTGAGTGAAACTGAGTGGTTGTGGTGAAGGGAATATGTCCGGTGGCAATTTAAGCGCCCGATGTACACAAGGACAAATACCTGAGAAAAATTTCCATTTTCCGTATACATATGAAAAGCGCTGTAATCGTATCTAACCACATCTAAGTTATCTAATCATATCTAATCATATCTCAGTTTATCTAATCTTATCGGCCCAGCCGCTTACACAACAACGCTGACAGGAACATGCGTTTCTCTATTGCATGCCGCTCTTCAAAGTACCTGTGGAATGCTTTCGGAGCGAGAATCACACCATAAATGTGTTCTGATTACGTGATATCCCTGCAGGTATGCATACGCCCCGGACTGTCAAAGAATTCAACGTACTCGTGGCTCCCATCATGAGCGCCGGGGTCCTCTTCGCTGCGATACCCAAGGGTGCGCCGGTTCCTCTTCGCCAAAGGCCCCATCATGACCTTTTCTGGTCGAACCAGACTTTCCTGTCCCAGGGGAAACCAGACACATCCCAGACGATCGATCTTGGGACCGAGACGCTCAATGGCGGTTTCCTGATCAAGACGCTCGTCCTCTCCATTGACGCAGGCATCCGGAAGAGGATGAGAAGTCCTGAGATCAGGTCCTCCACCGTACGCGTTTGCCAAACCCATCTCCCATACATGGTCCGCACGCTCTCCGCCAGCCCGCGTTCACCACAAGCGCGCCGTAGGTCCATTCAAATACCCTTCAATTCGAATTTTGAAGCTCGTAGCATTCACAGCTTTGGTATCGGCGTCGTCCCGCGGTCGGAAAATCCAGATCTGGCGAAGAGGCAATACATATATGGCTCGATTCGTCGCTGATCGTTGAGTATTCCAAGCTACTCAAGGGTTAACCCTCCTTGAGAAGGACTCGAAGCTTCCATGGAATGTGTACGTCGGGGCCGCAGGCCTGCCTGGTAAGCAGAGTTCATGTGCCGCTTTCCCTCCCGATATTTATGTTGGACGAAATAGTGTTCATGGGGCGGAAGGAATTCGCGAGGGCAAAGAAGGTGAGATGTTGGCCCGCGTGCTCATGGGGGATACCACCGGGAAAGCTGTTGTTGTCCTCGCGGAGGAGTGAGCTCGAAAGGTGGATGGGCGGAGACGTTCCGGGAGGCAGAATAATCAGGTAATTGTATGACCCGAGTGCTCAATGACTGTGATTGATGCAAAGCCGTGGCTTATAGGTTTATTCGAATTCAGCACCTGAAAACCCTCCAGAAAAGAGGTTGGTGTACTTTTCAACTCTTCCGCTCAGCTCTTGAAGAACCTCGCGAGAACTTGAACCTCCGGTCTGGGTTGAAATTTGCTCGATCGCGCATTACAAGCCCGATCGTCGATCGAGTGGCAAATTCCGGCTCCGAGACTTGCTCCTATTCCTCACCCTGTACTTCTACTTCCTACCAGCAGCAGCAACGACTGAAGCATGTCCGGCAGCACCAAGACGCAAGACAACCTCGGGGCGGTGTGTTCCTCCCCTCACCTTGAACCTTCGCTCATCCATGCCATGTAGACAAGTGCCAGTGGGGATGCTTCTGGGTCCCGCATGCCGTGCGTAAACTTGAGGAAGAATGGCCTCACGTTGATAGATGGTACGTCCCCAATACAGATACTACTACAATCCGGGCCAACACCGCTCAGGCCGCCCCGTCAAGATCGTGGATATGTCAACATCTAAGACGGGTTCCGGGTACAAAATCCACATAGTTGGGATTGATGTACGCCATCGCCCCGTCTCAGTCCTCCCCCGCAGACTTACGCCGACGCAGATCTTGACTGGACGGAAACATGTACGTACACTCGTCGATCGGCTCTACGCCATGCACTCACTATTGTGTGTGTAGGAAGTTATCAAGAAACACACTGAAGAGATGCAGGTGCCGACAGTCGTCTACACCGATTATCAGGTGGTCAGTCCCCATCCCAGGGCGCGCTGCGTGTCATCTGAATTTTTTGTAGGGTTCCATGGCCGACGGCCTCCTTCACCTCGTAGCTCAGAATGGCCCCGACGTCGAACTCGCTGCTGGACCCTTCGAAGCGGAGGTCCAGGCAGGCGTAACTGAGGGGAAGTCGCTGGTAGTGAAGGTCGTCGCCGCTGTTGGCGAGATGCAGGTGCGTCCTCTGCTTCCCTCCCTTGACACTCGCTCAAAGTGCGTGATTTACAGGTAATTTTGGTTCGAGAGGGGGTTGTAGGAGATGCTTGAATGAATGGAAAATGTGTCGGTGAGTATACGATGTATGCGATCGCTCCATTTATAGGATCACGAATTCGAATCTGAACATTAGTTCACTTGAGCTAGAGCAACATTTGGTTCATTGTGACATCTCACAAGTTAAGTCGTTGTAGTTTCCCGAGTTTCGTCGAACCTCAGGCCCGTTACAAGTATCCTTCGCGCTGCTTTGGTTAAATGCTGAGGTTTGAATGAGCTGCCGAAATTCCAGGCTGATGCCAACATCGGCAGCTGCGCCGTCAAACCACGCCATATAAAACAGCAAGAAGAAAAGGGTTAAGGGATGCGCGACGAGAGATAGTGCGGAACAAGTTATGTGTATGAGGAGGTATCCTGAAATGAAAGCGGAAACGGAGATGCAGATGGCGTGGTGGACGGGGATCAGAAATTCCAGCGGAGTGGAGGGAGACAGCCTCTGGAGGGAGATCTCCGACGACTTAGTCAATGTTCGTAATAAACGTCGAGAGCATATTCACGACGGCACCGAGATCGCGGGTATGCGCGGCGCACTGCAGCCCGGGATATGTATGCCTGGTCACAGCGTAGATGCGATACGGGGCCGCGAGGGAAAGGGAATAGACTCGGAAGGCTCGGAAAGCTGAGTCTAGACTAGTATGCGGGCGCGGTTCGTCGAAGAAATCGTTTTTTTTTTGTGCATCAGGCAGCTTTCGCGCACGGAAGCTGCGCACATAATAACTTGAAATATACGCCAAGAAGCTCCGTGGAGCAATGAAACTCGTCCCCGCCCAGTCGAGGGGCAATCGTAATAGTAATCAAGGGCGAGACGGCTGCAGCCCAGATGGCATCCGCGTATTCCGGCGTTTTTTTTTTAGTTGAGCCGAATGCGTGCTTTTGTTCTTGGCCGAGGCGCGGAGGCGAGTTGACGATGGAGAGCGCGAGGAGCAGCGAGCGCGGAAAGTGGCGCGCGTTACGTCTAGTTCACGCAGAGATTGCACAGATGGATATTGATTCACAGCAGAGGTGCGAGGGACTTACTATAAGCGCCGCTGGGGTCGATGATACCGAAACGCGAGAAGAACGAGTGGCCTGAGTGGGTGCTAGTGTGCGGTCACACCGCTGGGAGAAGTACATGGCAGACACCGCGTGTCGAGCGCGAGCCCGAGACCTAGGCAGATGCGTAAGTGGAGGCAGATGCGGAGATAGCGTCCGTGGTGACCGTAACACACCTATTCAGCATCAGAGATCAGTCGTCGTGGAGCAAGGAAGCTTGCTCCGGGTGAGAATTCAGCCAGCTGCTGTTGGGGAGGGAAAGCCAGTGGTT
>JARJLE010000839.1:0-14427 GCA_029289555.1 Mycena latifolia | reverse complement strand
GCGTCGCGCCGGTGAACAATCTTCCTATCCGGGCGTTCACATTTCCGGGGCTCGGTACGTCGTACTCGGCGGCGGACTACTGTGGTGCAACACATTCTAACGCTCGTCACGGGGAAATCGTTCCCCAATCTAATGCGCGAGCTTGTCCTCGACCCGCTGGGAATGACGCGGAGCACATACGAACAACCTGTGAACGGCGGGCAAGTAGGCCGTGTCAATTACGCTAAAGCGCACCACACCCGTACACAGGCTATACCGCCGGCACGGAGTGCATTATCTACCCGGAGATGGCCGCGGCAGGGCTCTGGACGACCCCGAGCGATCTTTTGAAGGGCCTGCGCGCGGTGTTTGACTGCTTGTCGGGCGCCGAGGGCGCGTTCCTCCCCCCTGCGCTTGTCGCCGAATCATTCACGGAAACGAACGGCTTCGGTGGGTTCGGCGTAGGCTGGCAGTCGGAAACCCTCTCAACAGACGAGAGCAGTGGGAGACGCAGAGTGCGTCTTGGGCATGGGGGCAGTAATCAAGGGTTCGAATGCAATCTCACCCTCATCGGAGACATTCCTCTCGCTGGCCGCGAGCCTCCCGTCTCTGACGCCAAACCGCCCTTCGGCATAGTGTGGATGAGCAATGGCGACTTCGGCCCCCAACTGGGTGGCCCGATCATGACCGCGTTCGGATGGCTCGTCGACGAGCCTCTGAAATTAAACGGTCCTACGCACCTCTTCTTCCCCGTCCTTCCTACGACACCAGCGGAACATGAAAAGGTCGCAAAGCAGATCGCGGGGTGGCAAGCGTGGAGTGGAAAATGGCAGATGAAAGAGGGCGGCGATGTGGCGTTGTACGGCCCGCGTGTCGCGCTGAATATTGGTGAGTTGGGTGGCTTGCCCACGATGACCATCTCGGTCCTTTCCGACACCAAGACGCCGCTGGTCCTTCTCCCCGCGGCCGTCCACCACACCGATGGGATTGTCTGGGTCGTCCGTGACATGAACGTCGCGGTGGCGATGAAAAAGGAAAAATCAGACGAAAAGCCTCCCACTCTCTCGGTCGAGATCTGGCAGAATGGGATGGCGTACACGGCCGAGAAAATTTAATGACAAGGTACCAGTATCTTTTTGTCGAAAACGAATGCCTTGATTTTTCCCTGTCATGATAACTGACATAACGATGAGCCTTTTTTTGTGAGGTTCCAACCGAGTGTAGTACCCCAAGTTGTAACCGTCCGTCATGATCTTGCTGTGAAAGCAAACAAATACACTCCAAACTGGCTCGAGCGCGCGCTGGATATAGAGAGAGAGAATCCGGCCCAAAGCGCACAGCAAAAGGTTCCGGTCTCAGGCACTGGCAGCTCTCTAGGTTTAAACTGATGAGTTTTCTCCTTCCAGGTTCAACACTTCAAGTTTATTTGTCGAGGCAGTGTGATACATATCCTTTATCGTACCTGTTCGTTAGTGTATCAGTTGAATTTCAAGCGGCGCTCCCCAAACACTGAAACAGAGAACGACCTCATATCTTTCTTAGATACATCTGTGTACAAAAGATGGCGTATAATATCTGTTGGAAAAGAGAGCCCATCTACAAATTACGCCAAAGCTTTGCTCCAATCCGCGGTCTGAGCAAACTCGGCCCACGTACGTGGTTTTCTTGCCAGTCCATCCAAACTTGCAGTGGGCTTCGCACCGTAATCTGCCCAGGAGCATCATCAGTCTTACGCAATTTGAACCGGATTTGAGTTTACTCACAGCCAAACTCGTCGAAAGCTTGGAAACAATCCCGCATGTCCTCTATAATGTGCGGCGGAAGACCCAGCTTCTGGACGGTGTTCCCAAACTCCTCACTAGATATCTGCTTGAACACAATCTTCTTCCCGGTGGCTGCTAGGCGCTCGGTAACCCGGTAATTTATGGCAAAATTATGGCGCACCTTGGGACAATTGGAGGGCGAGGTTTTCGATCGTGATGTTCTCCCCAGAACTAAGTACCTCAGAGCCATCAGGGAACACCGGCAGCTCGAAGACGGAGCGCACATAGAGGCCATAGTCTTGTGGGATATCGATGATGGGCACAACTGTGGTGGGCTTCGTCGGCCACTCTATTGCGAATGACCCATCATCCTGTTTGGTGAGCATCATGGGACTGTCGAGGAAGTTGCTCGCATAGAATCCAGCCTGCACGTCAACAAAAGGGACGCCGGATTGGCGCCCATAGTTCGAGATGGCTGCTTTTCCATCGAAGTGATAGACGTGCACGAGTTTCCCCGCGCTAATTTTGCTGACGGAGGACAATCCGGACCAGACGACGCGGCTGGCCCCCGCCGCCTTCGTGGCATCTATGAGCATTTTGCCCTCGGAGATTTCCTGTTCGCCCAAATTTAAGCAGTTCAACTTGACAAAAACAGTGGGAGGCCGCACTTTCTCCATGTTGATATGCTCCCAGAAGTTGGTGACGATCTGAATCTCGTTGAGCGGCGTGCCTCTAGAGGCATAAGTATGAAACTCACGAAAGCCATGTTCGCTCCTGAAAATGCCTATAATGAGAGAGGATCGGGCTCGTATCATTGAGACGTCTCTCTAGAGAGAATAAAGATACCTTGTAAACCTCATCCCTGTTTTCTACAACAAGTGAAATATTCACTACTTCTACGCCCTTCTTGGCGAGCTCCTGGGCTGAGGGCTTGGTAGCATCCCTAGTGAAACCGCGGATGCGGTAGGGCTTGTCTGATTCGTCGAGCGCTTTGATGACGCTTCCACCTTGGTTGCCCGTGGCGCCAACGACGGCGACGAGAGGAGCTGTAGGACTTTGGGTGATCGTCATGTCGCGAGGAGAAAGTGTCTACACCTCTCGCTTTCAGCACTGTATATAAAGCCCACCTTAGGCTTGAGGATTACGTTTAATTCCCGAAAGCACCGGAACCTAAACAAATGACAAAGACGTTCGTTTTAGCTAGTTCCTAATAGTTAGACGCACATCCGATGAGTCATATATTGTACGTTTCAGCTGGCAAAGAAACTTGGTCGTTCAAGCTAAGGTTGATACAAAATGAGCAAAAAGTGAGGTTCGACTTCCGTCTGATACTAAGTTCCCGCCGCAGCTTTTCAAGGCTGAGACACACGGTGGGCTGCTCAGCGTGGACTATGTCCGGCTTGTGGAGACTTTTCTGTCCGACTGAACTAAGTATTGCTGGACTGTCCTGGCCTTCCGAGTCATCGAGATTTCAAATCCCGACATGGCCGGCTATGACTCGCCGATGTGCAAAGTAAGCAAGAGTCAGTTTGATCAAATGTGATTCACGTACTCATAGGTATGAAATGAAAAGGGCCACCCACTACCACGTAAAGAAATCGCTGCCGGTCGGCAAGAAAAGTGAGCGAGCGAGAGTGATCGGCTGATGGAGGATCAAAGACTGACGATCCGATATTACCCGATCCATCTTCTCGCTCTGTCCACCATGAGTCAAAACGATTCGCATGAACCTGAGAACCCACTCTATTCATCCGTCTCTTCCTTCAAATTTTGTGTCTGCCACTTACTCATTCTCTCTTCCCCCGGATCGGATTCACTGGGCATGCAATGGCATGCACGCAAACGTTCTTATAGAGCGTGTCCACTGGCAGGCAAGAGAAGTTTTGGCGAATCCCAGACTCGACCGAAACATTGAAGATTCGCCACTGCCAGCTAACATGCAAAGCCCTTCCTCCATTATCCATCATCCGACTAAAATTGCCACCTTCCTGATTCCAGAACCTGTGTGGTGGCTGATCATCACACGGCGTTCCTCCATACATCTCACCCCCTCACAACTAACATCAAGATAGAAGGGACACTTGAACTTCGGGGCAGATATCTTACGTCGGCCAGAGCACAGCCCGGAACGTGGGATGGTCCTCAGCGACCGACTTTTCAAGGGCTCATTTGAAATTGCCAAGTGCCCCACTCTAATGTTAGCTACTTGACGGCAGCTTCGAGCATCCTATTCTGTGGCAAGCTGCTTTTCGGTGAACGTACCTGACACTTGGGCGCCGAATCGACGCGTGCTAAACTTGACCTTCCCGTATCTGCTACCCGCCGATAATCATTAGGGTAGATGAATGAAAAGATCCCCGTGCTTCTGTGGCTTGATTTATCCCATGACATGGGCATCGCCCCGTCATGGTGTCGTGGTATTCGGATCCTTATAAATGCCTTCTCTTGACCAACGCTGAATCTGTTGACTTGCACTTCACTCTGGCAGTGATGGACCCCATGCCTATCGTGTCGTTAGACCTCCAGGTGGTTTCTGTACGTCCCACGTCAAGACTTTCCACTTTCAGCTAACCATGACATACTCCCGCCAGTACACTAAAGGTGGGTTGACTGGGTTTCTCTCCGAGATCATACTGATGGGATTTTCACCACAGCCGCCTTCCTGGCTCTTCTGGTAGGATGTATGGATATACGACCACATTCATGCTGAATACGGCCAAGGCTTATGATACGTTACTCCAGCTAAACCAGGAGGTGAGTCTATTTTCAGTATCTTTGTAAGCCTCACAAGCGTCGGATCAGTATCTGTATGTCTGGAAAGCCCGGTGGACATTGATAAAATGCCTCTATCTATGGACGCGATACAGCACTTTTATTTGTGCCATAGCTTCCTTAACACAGTTCTCGGCAAGTGACAACATATCCGGTAGCTTCTGATCTGCACGATTAATCTATTATTCTCAGGCGTGTACATGGGTCTCGATGTTTACAACCAGTACTCCTTCAATGTCATCTTTGAAAAATTTTAGCTGACTTTACACGCAAGTCATCGGTGGATTCGGGATCGGTGTTACTGAGCGTTGAGTCGTCTTCCTTTTGTCTTCTAGCATCACGACGTTAACCTTGAGATTATAACGTTCAAGTGATACTGATGGTCCGAACCTACACGCTGTATGAACGATCCAAAAGATTGCTGGCATTTTTCTTTGTCATGTGGTTTGTGCGTCAACCTTCACTGTGCCAATGGATTTAAAAGGCTCACGGGCCATCTTACTCAGTCTATTGCCGGGGTAGCATTTTGGGCTGTTACAAGGTGGACTTCCTCGTCGCATTTTACAGGTATGCATGCTCTCCCTGTCACAGTGAACTCGCTAATCGATGTCGTTTAGATACCTCGGGACTCCCTGCCTGCTTTCTCGAGAACAGTTCGAGCGGCATCGGCGTCGGCCTGGTTTGCTATCTTTCGCTACTGGTTGGTGAAACTAGTAAGAACGTTATGAGCTTCACTGCGGCGAGCTGAAAGCCTTCTTTGTTAGTAATCATCTTGTTGACCTTGTGGAAATTATTTCGCAAATGTGAGTTCTCATATTTCATTTGGCTCTGAACTTACTTCGAACACAGTTTCCCACAAATCCGCCCTGCTTAACAGTCTCTACCGTGATGGTATGAATCCCCATTCATAGCCGAACTGCTCATACCTCTTTTTTCGTCAGGAATCTGGTTTTATCTCGCGATCCTGCGTCAGTCTTCAATATCGCAATATGCTTTGATTTTACTCAAAAACTCGTAGCGTTTACTATCGGTGGTGTAGCTGTTCTATTTTTTGCTCCGGTATGTCGGTATCCACATCTGAGTCATACATCCACTCACGTTCCACTATAGCCCAGACTTGGCGATCTTGCCAATCCGTACGCCTTTTCATTCACTCAAAGTGCGAACCATCAACTAGCACTGCACTCTCTAGCCTTATAAGTGTTATGCACTCGGTCTTGGCTTGCCGTCTAATAACACACGCTCGCGAGATGGCAGCGGAGGAAGACAGGCGCGCCTTGGCTGGCAAGAGAGTTTCCAAGGCGATTTGTAGGCTTTGCACGGATCGTGTAATAGATATAAGCCCCGGCAATAACGCATAGGATTGAGGCGAACCGTAAGCGCGTGAGCGCACAACCCCCTATGTCCGTATTACGTACACACCGTGACTCAGTTTTTCCCCTCATGTCCACTCCACCAAGTAAGTACCACTGAGTCGCTGCTCAAGTGTAGCCCGCGATTTCGTTCAAACATCTTGTTTGTGAATAGGGAAGTCAGTGGGCCGCTCCAAGCAAACTCCTACCCGATTTACCAGCCGCAAAAAATCCTGTCAGAACTGCTCCGACGCGAAAACCCGCTGCAGCCTTCAGCGGCCTAACTGCTCGAGGTGTCAAGTGCGGGGTCTTGCTTGCCAATATCTCACCATGGATTCTCCAAGTTCTGCCCCGACCACTACCCCTGCCAACATCCGCGACGGGCCATCAGCCGATCTCGCCCAAAATCCCGTATATCCGCATCTTGCTACGAGCATCGAATCTCCTCCGACTTCACAAAGCGTTCCGACTTCAGAAAGCGTCCGAATCGGTTCCCGCTGGTTAGACGCTTTGATCCCTCCACCGGGGCACACTCCCAAGAATCTCTCCTCTGGAGCCGTCCGATATATGTCGCGCGTACTCAAAACATATCCTAAAATCATGCTGAAGGCGCATGAGCCTCTACCTCCAATCATCCATCCACACCAACCGAACGTTGCTCAACCTCCTTTGGCTAATTGTCGCAGCCTCCTTCGCATGTGGGAAGCAAAAGCAACGGGGAGTGAATCGATGGTTAGGCATACTGTGCGGAGAGAGATGGGCAAACTGTTTGAGGAGGTAATGTTTGATTGTGGTCTTGAGATGGGATTCACTGATATGCCGGCGTAGCACCGGACTTACGACCACGCGACTCTCCTTTGTGCCGCCCAAGCGTACTTGCTTTACTCGATCCACTTGTTCTTCTCCATCGATGCGGAGAGCGTCGCCATAGTCGATACCACAACCATGATAAATCTCCAGGAACTTGCTTCTGCGGTGTCGGTAACAGGATTGTGCGCATCTGAGGAATTTAACCGCACCCGACCTGCATGGGAGGCGTGGATCATGATGGAGGCCAAACGACGAACTTTATATGCGATGTACATGTTCGACAATGTCTTCAACTTTTCTCAACACACGGCTTCGTACATCGCTACGGAATTAGGGCACCTACCTACCCCATCGAGCAGGTCGTTATGGGCAGCTGCTACGAAAGACGAATGGGAGATAGAATACGGACGCTATCTCGCGGAATGGACCACTAATATCCCACGGCTTGAAGACCTATGGGCACACCAGACAGAGCAAATCGCAAAGGAAAGGCGAGCCAGGATCGATCGATGGGTTGAATCTGTTGACGAGTTTGGGATGTTTTTGTTTGCCGTGACCAGTTTAACGCATGGATCTTAAATATGGCTTAAAACTTAAAATCTAGATTGCAGTTCGTACAAAGACATTGGCTTTCTTGGAATTTCCTATTTGTTCGCTGCATCGCTGAGCGCTGGGAGAATAGCTCTCATTTTCCGTGCAGTGACTACGTAAACTCTGCCTCTGTGGACGAAGGTATGAGAAAAAAGAAAAAGAAAACTGAATATCTGTGAACGACATCTCTTACAACACTTTATTAGTGCTGCCCACATTTTGAAGGGCTTTATGCTGCCTTGTAAGGCATCCATACCAGAGGTGGGAGGAGTGATTATGGTATTATTACGAAATTTCTTCAGATCTTGCTAAGGTTCTCTTCTCTTAGACAGCCTTACAAGACCTCGTCCTCTTATACATAGCCTTACAAGGCCCCCAAGGACTTACAGGGGGAAATGAAAATTTCCGACAGTCATCTAAGAGCTTTGTACCACTGTACAGAGCTCAGATTTGGTTTTGAGGAATGATACTCCAAACACCCAAAAAGGAAATTGAGGAAGTAAGGGGAAAAAAGTAGATTCAAGGGAGAGTGAGATACCGAGTACAGGTCATGTATCAGTGATAAGTAGATAGACACAGGAGGAAGTAACATAATATACTCGAGGGGTAGGTGTATAAATATGGGGGACTAGCCCAGCTGATGGAAGGGAAATGAATGGCCCGGGGATTACGGGCTCATCACCTCCTCGTCGCTGACATCCTCAAAGTCGCCGTGCTCGGTCGCCTCGATGAGCGTCATCGAGCGGTGGCGCACGAGCTCCGGATGCTCCGGGCCCAGGTACGCGTTGAGGCACGGCGCAGATTTGAGGCTCTCGATGTCCTGCTTGATGATGTCCTGGCAGAACATGTCGAGGTCGAGATCGTTTTCGTCGTAGCCTGTACACAGCGCATCAGCCACGGGACATACGGGAGGGACACGCCACACGCACCGAAGGGCTGCTCGATCTCCTCACCGGCAGCGACGAAACCCCTGGATAAAGGAACAACGCCGTCAGCATCAAAATGTCGGAGGTTATTCAGGTACTCGCAGGTAGATGAAAGCGCCGATGGACACCTGTTAGCCTGGTGAGCAAGACAAGGGGGGATAGAGGAGAGGCGACGGACGGCAGGGACGGTGTGCCAGGCAAACTCGCTGACGAGCTGGAAGGGCAAGAGGAAGAGGTAAAGCCAGACGGTGCTGGAGAAAAATTAGCGGGAGCGAAATGAAATGGCGGGGAGCTACTCACTGTCTAAATAACGAGAACACACAGTGGTTAATTGTTAGTCACGGAGTGGTTTGAAGAGATACGGACCTGATGTGGACGGCGTAGACACTGGGAATGATGGTCAGCAACTGAGGAATCAGCGATGCAGAGAACGACATACAAAGGAAGGGGGGTAGTCAAGATATGCTCGAGTGCTTGGGGCGAGTTAGTTGTGCAGCGATTGGAGAATCAGTCTAAGCACTTACTAGCTAAGCTGGCCTCGAAAGCCGCGATGCCACCCATGATGCTGCCAAGACTTCCCCCAGGGACGGTGTTGCGGTCCTCCAGAACGCTGCACCACTCGCTGAGGCAACGCAGGACCTCTTCCGGGAGGTTCTCGCCGGCCTCAGTTTTTATCTTCATGAGCTTAGCGTCGGGGTGGATAGGCCCCATCCACTTCCGCGCGGGAGGACCACCGTTGTATTGCGGCTGAGGTACACGTTTAGTCGCACTTGAGAAAAGTGTTTCGAACGCTTACGATGATTGCCTCCTGCTTCTTCCCGAACTTGCTGGAGAACCAGCGGCGGATTGAGGAGAACATCCCTGCGAAGGGGATGAGATCCTTAGCTACTTCAGGGGATTCGCCCATGGGGTTAGACCCGGGGAGTAGCGGCGCATGGAGGGAGGTTGTGGAGTCGTGGGAGGTGCGGGAGGGGCTGTGGTGGAGTTGGTTTTTGAGGGAGGTGCGCGAGCCGGTGCGCGAGGGATCGAAGGTGCCGTAGACATTGCCGGCAGGGAGGAGGGCCGGTCCCTTAGGCGGACCAGAAGAGGTGGACGGGGGCGGGGGCGTCTTTGCTTGGGGCAGATGCGACGCGGAGGTCATACGGGGATTGGGGCGCGGAGAGACGGCGGCGGCAGTCTCGGCGTTGTATCGCTGTTGCTGCTTCGTGGAGTGGGTGTGCTGCAGAGAGTAATTAGATGTTATGTGGGGGAAGAGAAGGAAGAACATACGTCGTGCAGCGGGCGGACCAACTCGTAGAGGTCGTCATAATAGATGCCAAGCTCCCCTCGAATATGATGCTTAAGTGCGACGGCGAAGCTGATACCACCTATTGAGTCCAAGACCGTCACAAGTATGTGGGACTCTTACCCAAGGACGAGGTCCAAGGCCATGCGCTTCTCCGCCATGGCTTTGTTCAGTTCCTGCTCGGATCGTATGACTTTCCCGCTGACAGTCTCCTCCGCGGTTTTGGGGCTGAGCCGGGGTGGTGCGTGATACCAGATGAGGCGGCCCATCGTTCGGGAATTCTGTAGAGGGGGGGAAGAGGAAGAAGAGACACTGTCAGTGGATGGCGGAGCTAAAAAAAAAAAGAAACACTGACCTTGATAATATCGGACCACGCTGAAACGAGAAGAGACACTGTTAGTGGAGTGCGTAACTAAAAAAAAAATACAACACTAACCCGCTCGACCCATCCAGTAGCGGTCGTAGCTGAATTTTCACGGAATAACAGTATTAATTTACGACAAGATCATCGCCCACAAAGCACGCACCCGCTCATAGCCCTGTAAGAGATGACAAAACCAATCACCACACCTTGAAATCGCATGAGGATCCACGATGGCTCTGTAAAGCTCCGGAAGACGTACCGAGGACATTCAGCATCACATTAGGGATATTGACGATGCGACCCGTGGCTTCCCAGACGTAGACGACTCCCGCCGCAAACAAGGTGTGGAGGAGTACAGCAGGCCATATCTTCCATATCTAGGAGTCGAGGATTAAAGATCGGCTAGTTTTCTGGTTAAACGCAACACTCACGACTGATCCACGTCCAAAGGTCCACGCGATTAGGGTGACTGTAGGGACCTCGGGAATGATTTTGACCGCAACAGCGGGCTTGATTGCTGGAAGCAGATTATGGCGTCCTGTAAATGAACGCCTTGCTTGCAAACGGTTTGAGGACATGTTTTTTTGAAAGGAGTGTGGGGGCGGAGTGTGGGGGCGCTCCGATGGAGAGATTTAGTGACAGCAGCTGGAGACCAGGGTTTTGAAGACGGCATTCTGCAATCAGCGATGATGGGCGCCCAAGAGCGCGCATTGAAACACGTGGCGATGCAGGCTTCTCCTTCTGAATCTGTCCTTCCACTTCCGGCGGTAATCGACGGCTCTCTCTTCCTCCTTGTTAACTGAAACCTCTCTGGCCTGCTCTCTCTCTTGCTGGCCTCATACGATTTTTCCCTGGGACCCAGGCTGGACTCAGGTTTGACTCCGGTGGTGTTCGGCACTTCTGTTTTAGCCAATCTCGGCAACGGCACCAGCGAGCGTCAGCGCCCAAAGACACTTTCATCACATTCTATTGACTTGATGACAGCGCTCAGATCTCAGACTTGATACAGATCAAGAGACTCTACTTATCTGGCTAGATATAACGAGCGCTCTCGGGTTCTCAACAATTTGGGCGGCACATCTGCTCTCAGCTTCTTGCATTTATCATAATTCCCTGATCGGCCTAGGGATTTCTCAAGTTCGTCGACGCGCATAGGAGTCCCGCTTTGGGTTTCAAAATTTAAAATGTCTCAACTCTCGCCTCTGTGCTAGCATCTATCCTCTATTGCTACTGGGTTTACGCCATTGAATCAACGCACTCCCCGTCCAATTGACTCATTGGTCGTCAATGCGGGACGCTTATGGGCGGATTCGGTCCTATCAATCTACCGGGATAGATAAATATTATTAGCTCTCCTGCGACCGGATATAGCATATGTACCGATGTTGCCTGCATCGTAAGAAAGTTTTTTTTTTTTGAGAAAGATCGAGACAGCGGCCAATGCGTGCGAGTTTAATCACAGTTGAAATGCCTATCTTGATTCTTGACAGGGAGGCCGGCAATGCTGCTGGATCTGGGGAGTAAATCGCATTCCCTATTCTCGCGGGGAGTCAGTTAAACAGCAAAGCCGAGTGGGCCTCCCGAAACTTGACTCGGATCTAGAACAGAACCATCGGAGAGTCCAATTCACTCGCCACAATGCGCAAGATGGCTGAGGGCTCTGCGCTCAAATCCTGCTCTCGTAACCGCGTCTTTCAACTCAGGTGTACCGCCACCTCAAATTCAACTTGAACTTAGTTCAAGGGGCAACAGGAGATTCAAACCTTCAAGCAATGCTGGAGTGAATGCAAGCCCCATCTTTTGCTGACTCACCTATATTCCTCACCAGTGTCTTTAACTCACACAGCACGCTTCCCTCGAATCTGGCATTACAATTCACCACACTACAATGCACCCCAATAAAATAAAATACATTCCTACCACAAACGCATTCGTCCACGACTATCCGCTCAGAATCAGAAGCTTCCCTCGCCGGAGGAGACGAGGGCGTCGATATCCTCCTGGTCCTTGATCGCAGCCCCAGTGTCACCGAACTGGTTGTCGAGGGAAAGCTTGGCGCGGAGGCCAGAGAGCTGGCCGAGCTGTTCGGGCGTGAGGCTGGTGTTGGGCGTCGGGACCGGCGCGAACGGGTCCACCGTCGCCGTGGCCTCGAACGCAGCCACGGAAGACGACACCGAGGCGATAGTCGCGGCAATGTCGACGCCCGCCGCCTTCTCCGCAGCCGCAGCCGTAGCCGCGGCGGCGGCTTGTTGGCTGACCTGCGCGTCGTGCGCGGCGTTGCTTCCGAATCCTGCAGGAATTCCGGTACCAGTCTGTTCCCCGTCAGCCGGAGCGGCTAAACCCTGTGTATGGAATCACAACCCTACATAACGCTACGAGGCGCTGGCAGGGTACGTACGAATAGCGAGGAAATATCGGAACCAGAGTCGCGGCTTCGGAGAGGGAGCGCACGACGGATCTCGCGGCAAGCGCAGCGACGAAGAGGTTGAATGTGTTACCATGGTTGCAAGTGTAGAAATGGAGAGAAAAGGTGGGGTGAAAGAGAATGGCGTCGAGCTCAGAAAAGGTGAAAGGGAACTAAAGTGAGGGATCAACCTTGGGGGCTCGTTCAGAAGCACCTCGCAGCTTTATACGATCCCGGAATCCAACATGGAGGGCGGACCCGACAGTGTCCTGTCCGCAATCCACCGGAGCACATGCTGATTGAAATTGAGTGTTACTTCCAGGAGCTCACAGGATCTTCACTGCGTCGTGCGCACAACTGATAGATTCAATCCTTCAGGCAGACATAGTGAATGTCGGATGTCGATCTGCGCCTCCATTGCTTTCATCAACATGTTGTCAACGTGCTAAAAAATATCATGATCGGAGAGTCACCTCCCGGAAGCGTATCGCTGCGTACCTATAGTGACGCCGGATCCTCCAACTTTCATCCCTATTCGTATTAATAGGTCAATTGAATCGCCATGCGGTTGTGCAACAAACCATCGCTGATTGCGTGGTTACTATTTGGCTTCCATAAGAGAAGGAGGTGGCATTACCGACGCGATGTTGTTGTTGAGGAACAGGCTTGACCTATACAAAATCTACGATGTGGACCGTCAGGAGAGAAATGGAAAACGAGGAGAAATTTTTGGGGGTTCGTTTTAGATTCGGCGGTGAGTGGATATGTATAGAGTTTGTTGGATCTGCAATGATAAGTAGTGTCGGCATGAAACAACTTGAAAAGACGATGCCATTTATATACAGGCGCGGGGTGATGAAGTAAGTCAGTCCGAAATTAATGTACGTCTGGTTCGAGGACGACTCTCTGTGCCATCCAAACTAATTGTACCTAAAATCCTCGAGTAAGGAAAACCAGTGGCTGCCTCGGAGGTTTATGTAAGGAAGACCGGAAAGAGTGGTTAGGTCTCCGAGTCGCCGGTGCAGAAGATTGAGGAGGCAACCGACAACGCCAGATATTGGCCCATGATCCGCTATCAGTTCGCGATTGAGATCACATAAGGCTCCAAGTTCTGATTCTTTCTGATTGCAGTTACAGGGCTGAGTGCTTGGGGATGCCCCCTGGGGTTCAAAGAAAAAATGCAATGGTAGTTGTAACAGGCTTCTGCTAACAAGCTGCGCTACAGGGAGATCCAACAGGAGTGCTTCAAGGCAATAAAACGGATAAGTGGCCAAGCACGAGCCTTGAAAATCGCGTGCGTAATTATAACGCGGTAGTGTGAGTTCTGACCTCGTGACCGCGTCTTCCACATACTGCACCGCCACCTCAAATTCAGCTTGCAAGTGAACTTGACCGACCTATGGAACAGTACGCACGTGGACCTCTTAATACACGCGGATGTAGCCTAACTACATCACCATGCTTCTCAACTCACGCAGATCATAATAAATTCCCGCCAATCCCGCCAATTCGTACACGGCTTACGAATGGCGAAAATATGTGGCAAGTATTTCTGCGAGGGCAACGTGCTGACCAGATCGTTGCAGTTCTTAGGCAGCCTGGTAACGAGTCTTGCCAATTTGCTAGGTATAGTAACATCATTGTATCAGGAAAAACACTTGGCTAGGTAGCAGTGGTAGCGCTACCGTAGCGCTACCATAGCGCTACCACTGCTACCTAGTCAAGTCTTTTTCCTGATAGGCTCGGGCAGTGATTCACACTGGGTGACAGTTTCAACCTAAGCTTGATTTCCAGCTTGAGAATTTTTGTAGCACGAGCATTTTGAGATGACGCTAGAGTGAGAGTGGTTTATTTTTCGTAGTCTCATCCATCCTGTGGATCGCCCTCGTCGCTGTTTTCTATGGAACAGATTCACACTCCGCACTTCCCTAGAATCTGGCATTATGATTCACAACACTACAATGTACCCAATAAATAAGAAATATTCCTACAACGAGCGCACTGGCATTCGTCGGGTGAGTGCACCACTATCCGCTTAGAATCCTCCGAAGCTTCCCTCGCCGTCAGAGATGAGGGCGTTGATGTCCTCCTGGTCCTGGATGGCAGCCCCAGTGTCACCGAACTGGTTGTCAAGAGCAAGCTTGGCGCGGAGACCAGAAAGCTGGCCGAGCTGCTCGGGCG
>JARJLE010000838.1:0-14453 GCA_029289555.1 Mycena latifolia | reverse complement strand
CGGGAACGACACACGCCGCCATTCGTGCAGCTACTCTCACAGACCGATCCAGTGGAGGCCTCCGCGGACTTCGCCGCTGTTAGAGCAGAGCTCTTGGGCGCAGCCCGCCCGAACTCTCTCCGCAGGACATCATTAACATCTTCGATGGTGCTGCGGTGGCCACGGCTGCTCCAACGTCCGACCGGTGACGATGACTCCGTCGCGGACTCAACTCCCGTTGCAGACCCCGCGACCCCAACGCGGCCACTGACTCATCGACTCCGACCGCCGCAGACTCTTCTACTGAGGAAACAAACCTCGTTATCAGACCCTCGGCGACTCCGCGAAATTCTCCGCCAATCTCGCCGACAACATTGACACCATTCCGCTCCTCGCCAAATACGGGCCCATCATCATAGGGCTCCTCGGCGCGAACCTGGTCGTCCTTCTCGTGCTCGTTTTCCTCGGCGTTATGACTACGTGAAGCGGGCCGGAGAACTGGCCCAACGGGGCACTCAATCCGCAGTATACGCCGGTTAAGGTCAGGGAGGATTGCCGCGCTCGTCATTCTCGATGGCGGACCATGTACGGTATTCAGATTAATATTACCTGTACGCATAATACACCCCCCCCCCCCCCCCCTCCAGACATGGACTACTGAATATAAGGTTTATAATTTGCCCGCTGTAATTTCTTACGTTCCGAATGCAGGGCTCGTACAGCCTCGATTGGCGCGTCGTAGTATTCCACGTGCAACAATTGTCAGAGATCACGGGATCGCGACGAGGGGCTTCAACTTAGCAAGTTCAATTGAACAACTTGTCAAGTCATGATCAGCTGTCTGGTATGTAGAAAACTAGCCTTTTTTTCCATGTCCTGACAACTTTCCATCGAGTTCAGTCTTTGGGTAAGAGAAAAAGAAAAAACTGAGCAACCAGCTATGACCCGACCCCGAATCGAACGGGTCCTCCCTGAAGCGTCATCATACCTATAGGAGGCAGATGCACCCAGCGCTATCGGGTCTTTCGTACCCATCTCATGCCTGTGTCTATATTGTCTACATTTAGTTTTGAGCGAGAGAAAAAAACTCAAGACCTGCTATGACCCGACCCCGATCGAACGGGTCTTCTGCTGCAACGTTGGACCTCTCACACAGAGTGCAGACGCGCCCAGCGCTATCGGGTCTTCATTACCCTCCTTGGTGCGTTCTTATTCCCTTTTTTGGCCTTGCTGTGGAGAATGGAGAACTCCCATCGCATAAATTGTGGACGGTCCGAGCAGTATTAGGTCTCGGAAATCCTCCTTTCTATAAGCTCGTCCTTCGAGTAGAATCTCACGAGCAAAAAGAGTAGATCAGATTCGTTTCATGACCCGACCCCGAATCGAACAGGTTTTCTGCTGATGGGAAAACTATGCTTCTACACAGGTTGCAGACGCGCCCAGCGCTATCGGGTCTTCCTTGACCGTCTCAGGCGCGTTTATTATTGCTTGCTTTTAGGGCTTACTGCAATACAGTGGTAGAAGCATGGCAGAGAAGGAGGGCAGAGAACACTCGCCCCAAATTTTTGAGGGGTCCTGTACTTGTTTGAATGATTCTGTGCGGCTTCCCTCAAAGCTAAACCGAACAGGTCTTATTCCCTTTTAAATTTGGGGCCCTGCCAACCCCTGGAAATGTTGCTAGAAATGCACTCTGGAGCAGTCTAGATCGTAAACGCCGCCACCAAAAATTGAATGTGAGAGGAGTACATTGGTTCTGGGACCCTCGAAACTGTAACCTCCGAAGTTGAAGGATGCACCCTCGGAAGCAAAACGAATTTGAATTGAACTCAATTGAACTGTTTGGTTTTCTTTGTGCGTGTGACGTCACCTTCCTTCTATAAGCTTCCATCGTTACTCAGCTCGCTTTCTCCCATACCACTATGTCGAACACTCTGCCCGACCTCCCCTACGCCTACGATGCCCTCGAGCCGTACATCTCCAAGCAGATCATGACCCTCCACCACACGAAGCACCACCAGACCTACGTGAACGCTCTCAACGCCGCCGAGAAGTCCTACGCTGCCGCCTCTACCCCCAAGGAGCGCATCGCCCTCCAGGCCGCGCTCAAGTTCAACGGCGGTGGTGAGTTTCCTCCTTCTTACTTCCTTCGCTCTCGCACTCGCTGTGCGGGGGCGGGAGCAACGGACGGACGCTTATCGTTATCGCATCCATCAGGGCACATCAACCACTCACTCTTCTGGAAGAACCTCGCCCCGTCCCCCGACAAGGGTGGCAACGGCGGCGTGCTCAAGGACGGGCCGCTCAAGGAGGCGATCCTCGCGTCGTTCGGCAGCCTCGACGCCCTCAAGAAGGAGTTCAACGCCGCGCGACGCTCGGCATCCAAGGCTCCGGCTGGGGCTGGCTCGTGCGTCCTGTTCCGTATCTCCGCCCGTGGGATGGCGTGCTGATGCAGCGATATTTATCTGCTAGGGCGTCAACCCGAGCACGAAGCGCCTCGAGATCGCGACGACCCCGAACCAGGACCCGCTCTGACTCTCGTCCCCCTCATCGGCGTCGACATCTGGGAGCACGCGTTCTACCTCCAGTACCTCAATGTCAAGCCCGACGTACGCCTTCGCTTATTATTGTTGCTACGCCGCCCGGGGATCAAACCCGATTGACTAATATCGCGCGCGTACGCAGTACCTCAACGCGATCTGGTCCGTGATCAACTTTGACGAGGCCGAGAAGCGCTACCTCGAGGTCGCCAAGCTCTAAATGTGCGTCTCCTCTCTCCTCGCGTTTCTTCCTTTCCCTCGTCTCCGTGCCGCCCCGCATACTTGTTCTCCGTGCTTGCCCGCATGCTTACTCGTCTGCTGGCATGCTTACTCACACTCTTTCACTCACACAGCTCACGGCGCTCGAGAAGCACCACTCCATACGCGATCAAATCAAATAACCCAGACAAGCGAGTTCGAAAGAAATAACAAGGAAGAGAAATGAAATGAAATAGCTACATTGTATTCTGTGCATGTACTTACCGCAGTGAAAGAATTCTGTTCTGTGAAGTGCGCGGGGCCGGTAGTTGAGCGTGAGGGTGAGGAGAACGCCGTCGCTGAGTGTAGAGAGAATGCCGCGATTCGAATTGAGCAAAGAGAGCGCCGTGATTGCGCAAGAGAACGTGCTCCGACTTACGAACGTTGCGCCGTGCTTGGCCGTAAATAATCATTCATTTTTTGCGTACACGCCAATGTCGGTCAATATGTGGAGTAGGACATCAGGATAGGAAAGACCCGATGGCGCTGGGCGCGTCCGCAACCTATATTGCAATTGTCGATCTCAACGGAACACGTCCCGTTCGATTCGGGGTCGGGTCATTCTTTGGAAAGCATGAGGCTTTTTTTGGTATGTTCTAGTATTGAGCTGACGGCGAGATGTATATATAGGTGGGGCGGGAGAGAGGATGGAGGGAAGACCTGATAGCGCTAGGCGCGTCCGCAGCCTGTAGGCAAAGCTGAGGGAAATTTTCGGCGGAGGCGCGTTCGATTTGGGGTCGGGTCATCCATTGCTCATGCGGAGGCATTTATGTTTTACCTTCTGAACTGTGGGATAAATTTCAGGTTGATGGGAGGAGGGGAAGAGGAGGGGAAGAAAGACCTGATGGCGCTGGGAGCGTCTGCGATCTATATGTGTGAAATTGATCCATTCGGCAGAAGGCCCGACTCGGGGTCAGGTCGTAGAAGTCTGAGATGAGTTGCCTTTTCTTGTGCCCACAAAAGAAAGGTCTGGCGGAATATAATTCTTAGTACATTGTACTGCGCAAGGAAGAGATGGGACGACCTGATTGCGCTGGGCGTGTCTGCGGCCTGGAGTTGAGGGGAATTTCCAGCGGAGGCCCGTTCGATTCGGGGTTGGGTCATGATTTGTGTGTCTTCAAACCATTTTTGACTTCGTTTTCGTTTGTGAATTATAGTTGGATATAGGGTGGGATAGAGAAGGAGAGGGACCTGATAGTGCTGGGCGCGTCAGCGATCTGTACATATTCAGCGGAAGGCCCGTTGGATTCGGGGTCAGGTCATGCTAGAAATCCACGATCTTTTTCTTTATCCAACCAGAAATTTAAATCTCTAGTGAACACCTCAGAGTCTGCATAGAAGGGATTGGAAGACCTGATAGCGCTGGGCGGGAATTTGCGATCAAGCCATGCGAGGATCCTAGGATCGTTCGATTCTTGGAACCGGTGGTCCCGCCATTCGAAAGGCCAGCCAGTACAGGGAATGCCAGCGTCTTGTATGCTCACCCCCCTGGAATTTCTGTGTGCTCCGTTGGCATCTTGTAGGTTTATGTACGGCTAACCACCCGTATATTCCTACTTGTTTGTCTTCGGTAGACTCGCTGTTCATGTTGTGGACCTCGCGAGTATAATAAATCCCCCCCCCCCCCCCAGGTCGTCGAGTTCTCTAGTGATCAGTTGTTTTTCGCTGTAGATTGCTGTAGATTCAGAAACCGGCAGTGGAGAAAGAGGGAGAAGCCCCGCTTGGCGCCTCTGCAATCGATATTAACTCTCCCCGCGAGACCGAACGATCAATTCAAACATTTCAACAATAATGCGATCAGGTTACCAATCACACGGAGTTGCCGGTCAGTGGCGGTGCCGTCGCTGTGTTTGAACATGCCTTGGCATAGCGCCCATCTGCCTAAAAGAGCCTGCATTTTGAATCCACTGTGCGTTGAATGGTCGGACAAAAAATGCTCCGCACATGTGCATGTGGCACAGCAGCACATGGCATAGATTCTCCTTCCTCACGCTAATTTTGCTCCTAGACTCAAAGAAGGGTTTGAGGTAGTTTAATTTTAGCCTCGAATTTATTCCTTGCAGCCAGATGCGCGGACATACACGGCGTGGACATATGCGAGGCGGCGCTTATCTATTCCGTCGCCTCGAGCGACCGAGGAAGTCTGCAGCGAAGTTGATGAGATCCGTCGTGGACGTGTCAAGCTCGACAGCACAAACATCATGATTGAGATGGTGCGATCGCTTTGACCTACAGCCAGTTCGACGCGTTCGCTCCGGCCGCAACATCTCTCTCTTGTGTCTAGATCGCTCTGAGGCCAATCCGCAGAAAACAAGTAGATCGGACGTTCAAGCCTCCTTCAAGTTTCTTTACTCTGGGATTATAATCCTATGATATTAAATAACTTCTGGGCCTCGGCCTCCCACTGGTACATTTGTGTCATTCTGAAGATAGAATGCTCAAATCCAACTGAGTCTGCCTAGGTAGCAATTGGGAACGGCCATGATAACGATCATATAGGAACGGCGGTGGGCAAGTTTGAGTAGCAACCAATTGAACTAGGTGACAACCGTGTGGCCGAATAAATTTCGGCCCCTCCTCTGAAGTCCGATGATCAGTGCGCATACATATGGTGAGCAGCGGGGGAGCATACAGGGCGGAAGAAATTGACATGCATTGGTTTCTAGGATTTTCGACGGGCCAAAGACGCCGTCAGGAAACTAAACCATGCTGCCGACGTGGATGAAAGCTATACGCACGCCACAGCACGCGGAATTAATGAGCACTCCGGCCCTCGGTTCTTCCGAGAATATGAGCGGTGGCAAAATTGCTCCGCGTATTGGACTCGTCGAAAGTTTAGAGTCAAAATAGTAAGAAAAAGACTACACCCAGCCTACATCGACAGAGTTCTAAATTTGGAATGCCAAGGTTGCTCAAACACGAAGCACCGCCACTCACCGGGATCTCCGTTTGTGTTTTTCCGGCCGGACCGGAATTTTCGGCTTCCGTTCTTCTTTCCGACTGACTCAGTTTCCTCCAGCAATTGAGGAACTCGTGCCTCCGGCTGTGGATTTGGATGTGAGGGGAAGGCTGTTCTCAAGTAAGTTTTCCAGGTTGATTTCGAGTGGTAGATATGTGATTGTGTCAAAGAAATCTCGTGTACGGTGATGCACACATGCGTAGGTGATCTAGATGATCGACGACTTATAAACGCATATCTCGCGGCCTCGAATGCCCGTTCTTTTTTATTTCCCCCACCCTAATCACTGCCATGCTCGTTCCGGCTCTTCTCCTCCTCCCGTTCCTTTCAGCCACCTCTGGACACAACCATCGCGGTAACGCTCACTCGCACAATGCTGCTAAACGACTTCCGAGCACTTGGTATCACCCCGACAACCATCCTGGTAGGTCTTATTTTTACAGGCGCTGCGCGGTCTCATTCATAAACGCCCAGTGCACTCATTATTCAAGCGTGGCGGGGCCACGGATGGGATAACTTATGCGGCTGTAGGTTCCGACGGTGCGCTATGCTTTTGCTCTCAGGGTGTTCCATCATTTATCTTTTCTTGTCAGAGTGGCAAAGCGCCTACCCGGCCGGCCCTCCTAATTCACCCGACCCCAAATCCATGCCGGCCGAGTGGACCGCCGCCTTGAACGACGCAATCGCGCGCAAAGCGATCCCGGACATTCCTGTTGCAACCGACATCCCAGATCAAAATCCAGTGTACCCCACGGGTTCGTTGCCGCTAGGTTGCAGGAGACAATGTATTGACCTTGTTCCAGGCTCTGATCCTAACAGCCCCCAGATTTGTTCCGCGACCTACGGCTGCAGAATAGACGGCGACATCTGGGATGCCCCCGAGGGTTACCTCGGCATCAGCTTTGATGATGGACCGACAGATGTGCGTCTCCATCGCTTTATTTTATTTATTTTTATCGTGCTGATGCTCTCAAAGGCCTCGGATACCCTGCTTTCGTTCTTAGAGGCGAACAAGCAGCCCGTGACCCACTTCATGATCGGCAGCAACATCATCTACAACCCGACCCAGTTTACGCGAGCTTTCAACCAGGGGGACGATATCGCTGTGCACACCTGGACCCACCCGCACATGACCACCCGCAGCAACCTCGAGGTTGTGGCTGAGGCGGGTTCCCCCTCGATCTCCTCTGCACTTTGATTTACACCGACTACACACAGTTGGGCTGGACGATAGAGATGATCCACAACTCGACGGGTGGGCGTGTCCCCAAATTCTGGCGGGTGTGTTGCCTCTCTTAATCCTCAACGACCGTGGTTCTGACGGTCTTATGTAGCCTCCTTACGGAGGTAAATACCCCCCAGGGTCCCCGGCGTTCGTTCTCTGACTTCTCTTGATAGATAGTGACGCGCGGACCACTGCAATTGCGAGAGAGGTAGGCAATCTTCATCGCACTTTCCCGACAGTCCTCTCACTCCCCCTCAGGTGTTCGGCTTGGCGACCATTATCTGGAACCAGGAGTACGGCACTCATGCACGTTTATCCCCAAACGTTGATTGATTGCTGTTTTGTAGCACGGCTGACTGGAGCCTGACGGAGGGTGGAACGACTGCCCAGGCCATCAACTCGTCCATGACCCAGTGGCTCACCGGCTCGAAGAGCCCCGGCCTCATCATCCTCGAGCACGAGCTGTCAGACCAGTCCGTCGCGTCCTTCATCGCGGCGTACCCCGTCATGCAGCAGAACGGCTGGAACCTGGTGTCCCTCGCGCAGCTGATGGGAAACAACGCGTCGTACCTGAACGCCGCGAGCAGCACCGGCCCCGTCAACGCGGTGGGCAACATCCTCGACGCGAAGGGCGGCTCCGCGCCCGCCGCCTCGTCTGCGTCTGCGTCTGCTTCTGCAACGAAGTCGGCTTCCGGCGCGACCAACTCGTTCGTCCCCTCGTCTCCGTCCCCGCGCATTTACGAGGCTAACCCCGCAATAGGCAGAAAGTTGCCGCCCAAGCCACGTCGGTGAAGGGCAGCGCCACGTCCTCGGCGGCTCCCAACGCCAGCGACACGAGCAACTCTGCCTTATCCTCAACCTCACGCGCGGCGACGGGACCTATCGCAATTCTATCGGCTGTCGTTTTACTTATGCTTTGGACATAGTTTAAAATCACTCACTCTCGTTTACTTCCGACTACCTCGTTCGGTGTCAATGGACTTGCTCTGGACTGTAACTAGATTTTTTCGGGGCTTGGTGGATTAGATGATTTGCGTCCTGCAGTTTTTGTTTGGAATAGCATTGTCTAATCGCCCGAAGAAGGAAAAAGGAAAGAAAAGTCGGAGCGAGGGCGACTGTAGTAGTAAGCTCTGAGGTGTACATACCCTCCTACGTCTTGACATTAAACCGAGCCGCCTCCACGGCTGAGTGGTAATAATGTGGCTGTTGGTGAATTGAATAGAAAGCGTGCTGGCGATACGAGCGATTTTCGTTACAATGTCTGTCTAAAGAAAGACTGAGAAAGGAAAGTTATTCCTGCCATTGACGGTTTGCGATCGATGCTCGGCTTTCACGAACCCCTGAAAATAGCGAGCGCCTCCGCACGGTCGACTTGCCGCTCTCCCTCATTCCCATAGAAATCGTCAAAGTATATGCCCCATCCACCCTCATCTTCGCTCGCTGTGTCGGCGGCGGCATCCGTTGAGTCGTCTGTACCCGAATCGACATCGTCCACGGACCCGTCATCCTCTGCCTCCACATCGAAGACGTAGTCAGAGTCGTCTCCATCGTCCGAGTCGGGGTCGGTGGCTAACATTGCAGTGATCCATGCCGATTCGGAACGACTGTCTTGATCGCCAAATTCCCGTTGGGTCTCGTCCTCATAGGGTAGACCTGGGGGAATGACCTCCCAGGGCAATGCTAATGTCCGATCGAGCGTCCGGACCGAGCGCAATGCAGTGAACCCGTGTAGGAAGGAGGAGAGAGCGCCAGTGTGGCGGGTGGGAAAGCGGAAGATGTCGAGCGAGTGAATCCGCTGATGGATGAGAACTGGCTCGACCTCGCACAGAAGTCGTGGAATGGCGAGGTGCTCCAGCGCAGGGCATCTATCCAGTAGCCCCTGAATAGAGAATGGTGCGGACGCTAGATCTAGGAGAATGATCATGAACGCTGGGAGCCAGAGAAATGTGAGGGTGCCTCCGCACGAATCGAGGAGTAGCTCCGCATTACGGGGACTGCGGATGGGATTCTCGTAGTCACCGCCGTGTAGCCAGAGCCGACGCAAGGCGGGCATGATCCACGTCGGTGGCGCATCCCCATTGACAAACGAGAGGCGCACCCGTAGGGCCTCGAGCTTTTCGAAGATTAGTTTCGGGTACACCGCGTCGAAACTTGGGAGGGAGAGGGCCAGCGACCGGAGGCTCGCAGAAAGTTGGACCAGCGTTGGGAATATCAGGGAATATTCCACTCGGTCATTGTATTCCAGGGACGTGATAGTATTGCTGACCTTGGGCAGGAAAGTATGAGGAAGGATACGAAATGGTGGCTTGAATCCGAAGTGTGAGAGGCGGGGACAAAGCTGGAATATCCGTCTAATTTCCTCGTCATGCAACGAAGTGTACCCATGGGGAACGAAACAATTTATGCTGATGTTCCGTACGAGAGTACCAAGTCCTGCTCGTGCTTCAAGAGCATCAACGAAGGCAGGCAGCTGGCCTATCCGTCGCAGTATTACGCTTTCGTACAGGAGCTCGAGACCGATCTGGTGCCAGGTTTTGGACACTCCGACAATAGCGAGTTTCATGCGCAAGTCCATAGACCAGGCGGACTGAGGAAATGGTGAAAGTGACGTGTCCCCACCCTTCAATGCCCATGCCGGCGGAAGAGCACGGCGAATGATGATGAGCAAAATTTCATGTGGCAGCCGGGCGATGTGGCACGGGAGGCACTGAGGGCCAGATGAGTGCTCACGCCGCGGAGCGAGGTAAATGCAATGAATTGTTCTCACCGCCTGGAGCCTTTCATTCCTCAGCGCCAGCTGGTGTACAAGTTCGCCATTCACATCTTCCAGACGGCGAATTTCCGATTTCAAACGTGCCAGCTCTGATTGTGTGTTGCGTAGGTGTTCCTAGTTATCGGGGTGCGTCAAGGCAGGATGTACATGCAAATTTTGTGGTCTTACCTGCATCTGTTGGATCCACCCGTACACCTTGCCTGCATTTACATTGAACGGTTCCGACTCCGAGTCGGGGTCGTCATGCGCGCGATCAGAGTGCTTTGGTACGCATTGGAGGGCAAGTTGACAAACTGGATGGTTAAGGAACTTACACCAGGGCCAGGGGAAGCGGACGCAATGAAAGGACTCGGCATTTTTGAACGATGTCGTGGATCAAAAGAAAAGGTGACCGTGACCGTGACGACTCTGACGATCCCGCATGATGGCATCGCCACGGCATCGCGGCATCACCTGTCGCTGGTATTGGTATGTATCATAATCCCTCATAGTGATGTTCAGGCTCCACGCCCGAGGGACGCAGAGCCTTTCCAGGTCCAAGCCGATCGGGGCCCGACTATGGTCGGCGGATTGGTCGCGGATGGATTTGGGGTTTTTGATGCGGGCCACATGGCCGCGTGGCAACTTCGTGAAAGTGTATGGGCTGTGCACCATTGTTCACTATAGCTCCTCGTCGTCGCCGTTGCCGTTCCCCGCCCCAACCTCGTTGCCGCCGGTGCATTCCTACACCCCACAAATACTTTTCTCTTTGCTGCCACCACCGGCTCGGAGCCACCTCTGTATCCACACGCGGCCTTTCCTCTTCACCGCACCCAATGCAGCGTTTTGATCACTCTGTTCGCGCATCGGCTCCTTGGCCCTACATCAAGCACTCGAATATGAAAACTAGCATCCTCTCTCTCAGTTAATAATTGGGCTAAAATGGTACACTCCGGCGGAGTTGACCGGGGCAAGAAGTGCATCCTGACGTGCATGGAGGGCGCTTGGCGATCGAAAGTGGCGACACGGTGATGTACAAGTGCGTGCTGTCTGTTCACCAGGACGGGCCACGTTGCTTATGCGGCGCTTTTTGGGTGAACCTGAGCACGGGTGACCGCCCATCCGTGTACTCGTTCCTTGGCGGCATGGTGAAGAAAATGGTCGCGGGACCACTAAACCAAGATGCTCACGGACAAGGTATTGCACAAGGTCATGAAGCAAACAGTAATGATGACCGGGATCACATTCGACCATGGCACCCATAAGTCAGAACATCAGTGTTTCCTTCCTGGTCTGTGAGGACTACAGTGTCACAACCGACTTTTAATATAGTTCCTGGTAGGAGACCGGAATTTTGAATGCAGCGCGCGGCCAATGAGACGCACAGCAGAAGAGGTGGGCGCGTCGCGGCGCGATTCGGCGCTTATATGCCAAGGAGATGAAGCAGAGGCGGGGTAGCGGGCGCAGGAACGCGGCTGCGGTGACGAGGTTGGGGGCTGGGGACAGCGACGAGGAGCTATAGAGGACAATGGTGCACAGCCCATACACTTTCACGAAGCTGCCACGCGGCCATGTGGCCCGCATCAAAAACCCCAAATCCATCCGCGACCAATCCGCCGACCATACCCGACAGGCCTGAGCGATCCCAGGGCTCGGGAGAATGCCAGACCTGGCTTGAGTTCCGACTCCCAGGTCGGCTTTCAGACCCAACTTTTGAATTGAGAAACTGGCGCATTGGGTCAATGACAATTGGGACGTATTTTTCGAGCTATCCTACCCACATCATTAACACCAGTACATTTTTGTACATTTTCGTAGGGTTCAACTCCGAGACTGGAAATGGAAACTATCCGTCAAGTTTAAAAACGCCAGAGTAAGGTCGCTACATAATGATTTGAGGGGTAGGGTGTCGACCCGCACCAATTTAACACATTATTTGCGCTCTAGAGCTGCTGGTCTTGTCGATTGATTACAATTCCCGTCAAGCCAGACTCAAGCCCGGGGCTTGAGCTTGAGGCCCTACCCGCGGGCTCCGGCTTGGGAAATATGAAGCCCAATCCCCGTCAAGCGGAGCCCATCCCGGGCTTTCTAGCAACATTAATGCACATGAGCGGGAATCCCAAGTTATCCTGGGCGGGATGAGGGGAATCCTTGCCCCTGAGTACATCGGCTGGGCGGAGTCATTTAGGCAGGAAGAACAGCTTCACCTGCAGCTCGCCTGAATTTGGCTGCAGCTCCCGGCGATACCACTTGCAGGATGATCCAGTCTTTACCCCGCGGGAAATTTCCCTTACAAATTCTATTTGTGATAGAAACCGAAGGAAACTCGCCTTGGAGTTCAGCATGAAGTGGTTCTTAGCAAGAACAGCGCCGGAATGGACTTCCGCCAGACGACAACCAGGCTACGCCAAACAGACGTGCAAAAAGATTACGCGCCTGTTTTTGGGCTACGATTCAAGGAATGCCCTTACTACGCCCGATTAGTTAATAAGCGAAGGTCAGTTTACAAGCAAGTCAACGATGCGGATTATATCTTGATCTGTCGGAACTCGGTCCGACGGTCGTGCTGTGGCATGTGTGCTGTTTGCCGCTACGGCACACGTCACAACTAGAACATCGCTTCTAACTTCCACTTTCTCTCTTGTGTTGCTCTCTTTTAAGCTTGGACGATCCTCCTGAGCGACTCTACTGACCGTGTTTCCTCAAGTGGTTCCACGAGATCGCTGGCGATAACGTCTCATTCCACGTCTTTCTCTTGGGGAACTCTCGCGCACGGCGCTTGTCGTCGGGAATCAGCCTTTAGCTGTGAGTCAGGACCAACGAAACATTCACCAGCTGCTAAAAAAATGGATGCTCATTGCGGCAGCAGCATGTGTCAATTCTTTCGTTGCCAGATACATGAACGGACTCCGCCGTCTTACTCCTTGTTTTCGGCATTCCGCACGCCACATGCCACGTCCAACGCCGCCAGCCGATGCCACCAAAGCCACCAGACCGAATCGACTTCAGATGCCAGAAGGCTCTTTCCCCTAGTTCATTTACCCTTTGTAATCCAGCCCAGGGTCGAAACCATCCTCCAGCCAAGTTTTGGTGAGCTTACGCGTATGCACGGCGAACCTCATTAGTCAGAAAACCTTGATGTAGGGAATATCCGACAGGTTCGGATCCGTGTAGCCCGATGCGGATGTGGACTAGGGACCCGGAGGGGGTATCGAACGAAGGTAACGGTGAGCTCGGTATATATCGTGTTCGAGAGGTCTCACTTAGCGAAGCTATAGCACCCATGTAAATTTCTTAATTATGCTATATCAAATTTTGGACAGGAACGCTCCATTCTCCGACGCTTTCCTGTCACAAAATGCTTACACAAGCACAATCTTTGCTTGTTCTGGTTCCCTCTTAGCTCTGGTCCCTAGGGATATCGTCCAGGATTCACGATCGTACATGCCCGACCGACCACAGCCAACGCGTATTTCTCTCTGAAGCATCTATTCCTCCGCGTTGCCCAGCCTTACCGAACACTTTCCCATTTGGTGCAAATTTGGCATCTGTTGGCGATGCCGACATGAAGAGAATGCCATGTGCCGCCAAGGACAGGTACCACTTGCGCGGTCGGATCATCCCCTATCATCCCGCAGTCCACTTGCAATCCACTGAGGCTCGACCCCCGACTATCGGCGGCCGACAACAAACAACCCCATAACCAGAGTGCGGGGAAGCGGGGGCGACGTGGAGATCAGCAGACGGATCATCAGCCACCCCCACATCGGCGCAAAAATGTCACCGACAATGTCTCCTAGCGGATGATGTTTCTCCCCGTCGTATTGGGCGCGACTGCGCCAAAATGGATGCTTCAGGACGGGCGATCGAGAGCGATCGACTATCCGTGAAATTATTGCAGTGCCTGGTACTGCAGCCGTACGTACGCGACATCACAAGAAGGCATCATGAGGTATTTTGCATATCAAATCGTCGGTTAAATTTGGCCCCTTTCACACCGCAACATTGACCAATGACAAGTCCGGTATAAAAGAGGGGGAAACACCCCAGAACCTTTGGCATTTTTCGCACCTGCTCCTCTACCACCAGCCAAGAGCAGAAATGGTCGCAACAGTCTCGAACGCCAACGCCAATGGCATCGTCTACATGTCCGACCTGCACAAGCGGACCCCGCTGTTCGCGGGCTGGGAGCGTCTGCGTCACGGCAAGCTTCACTGGTTCGCAGAATGCTTCGCAGAGGCGGTATGTCTGTCTTGCTGGAGCCTATCAATCCAGGTTCTGACTCTCGTCGCAGATGGGTGTCTTTTTCTAGTGGGCATTCTTTATCGATGACATGATTCTCCGTGCTAACACCCATCAGCGTCTTCGCCGGCGTCGGCTCTCAGGCGGTCTGGGCGATTGGAAACCTCACGCCAGAGCCCGGCTTATCCTGTGTGTCCCTGCACTTTACATAGATGCGTAATGCTAACACGACGTGATGGTGCAGCGGTGCTCCAAATTGGCTTCGCCTACGCTTGCGGCATTCTCCTCGCCATAACGATCTGTTCCGCGACCTCGGGCGGGCACTTCAACCCATGCATCACCATCATCCATATGCTTTTCAAGGGCTTCCCCCCGCTCAAGGGTGCCCGGTGCGTGTACCGTTCATCGTTTAACCCCAAGCTCACTCTTCTTGCTAGCTATATCGCAGCCCAGATCTTCGGCGGTTATATCGCTTGCCTCTCATCTACTGCAGTATCGCAC
>JARJLE010000837.1:0-14475 GCA_029289555.1 Mycena latifolia | reverse complement strand
GATGAAACGATGAAGCACGTCAGTCCAGGACGCCCTCGTTGCGCTGCGTTGCGCCCGGAAGGAGGGCACAAAAGCAGGCCGGAGACAATCTTCCGGAAATGGGAGATGTGGAATTGGGGTTGAGAGTCTGATAGGCTCGCAGAAGTCGATAGATGTTTTTGAAGCGAAAATAATATTTGCAGCGCCGATATCTGAGATGGAGGATAAGATGAGAGCCGGCCAATGTGCAGAAAAGGAAAGTTACACGCAGCAGCTTCTCCTCGTCCTTCAGCAAGCCGCATAAGAAATCCACATAGGAATTCAGCCTCTCCCATATCCAGCTTTTGACAACTTTTGCGGCCTCGCCACCGCCCGGGCCCAGTTTTCCGCCGGACACGACGATGACGAACACCCGGTATAGGGCGTAGATGGCTTTTGACGTGTCCTGTGCATCACCGGCAGTAAATGCCAGGTCCAACAGGTCCGCGAGCGGATTTAATGAGCCATTGGCGGCTGCGGCAGAGGTGAGCCGCTCTTCGAGCCGTTCAACAGATTTCACGAATTCTGAGTCCTTTTGGATTTTCCGCTTCTTGCTCGGGGGCGGCAGCGACGGTACTGGGCGCGTCATTGAAGGAAGGATGAAATTTTGCACAGCCACCGATTGTGCGCCGGCATTTGCCGGTTCGAGAGCTTAACCAAAGAGTACAGAATTCATCCTTCGTCTGCGAAGAATTTCAGATGGCTTCCTTCAACAGATCGGTCTCAGCCCAAGTGCCCTAAATACTCAGGAGCTGTTCACCGACATTAGGACTCGAGGCGTCAACGAGCGATCCGGGAGGAATTCAACGAAGGGCGTTACTTGGAAAATTCAAGTCGGCGGCACCGAGGGCTGCGGCGATCGAGAGCAAAGAGTCAGAAAGCAAACCGCCGATCAACTTGATATCTCTTCCTCCCACCATGTCCAAGTTGGAATCTCAGTTTGCCGCCCTTGTATCCACAACTTTCCGTATTGAATCCCTGACGAAGGCGATGGAAAAACTCGGTATGACAGGAGACGCTGCCACTCAGCTCGTTGATGCTGTCCAGCAGGAGGAGCGGTCGTATTACACGTTGCCTGAAGGTGAGCACTTATTTATTATCTATGCCCTGCAGCCATCCTGAGGTATTGCCCAAAGGCCCCTTCCCTGACAAATCGTCGTCAAGCCTGGCACCCCCCGTTTCACCCACCAATAGAGCTCGTCGTGAGAGACTCCGACAGCTTGCCAGGGAATTGGGGGACTCCCCAATTCATTATCGGACTTTCATCTGTGCTCAATGCCGCCAAGATCCGGGAAGCACGCGCACTGAGGAACCGTGAATGAAAGACATGGTGATACATATTAGTTAACATTCTAAGTAGGGTTTTGTGAATAGCTTGGAGGTAATTACACCTGGCACCGTCCCCCTGTCCCCAAACACGACAAGAAATGAACATCAAGGGGTTATATTTTCCCGTCTAGATGGGTTTCAATGAGCTGAGCGACAGTCGGCCCGTGAACGGGTATGGTCGTTTCCTGGAAGCCTTCAGGGTAGCTGGGCACTTCAGGTACATCGGGAAACGTCAACGAGCTGTGTAGGAAGAATGAGAGTACGTTCCAAAAAGGACAGGACGAAAAGCACCTATCGTTCCATATGGCGAAATGTTTCTTGTCGAGTGCTCGGGCCGTCCACTGGTAATCGTGCCGCGTGCGCCCAACCGCCAGGGTAGAATATTTCGATCACAGTTGATATGGGTGTTGGCGGCATCATGATAAGATGAGTGAGCCCATTACCATGAAGGCCCACAAGAACTTGGTTTCGGAGATTAGCATTTGGATATGGGGGTTGAAGGAATCAGCGCACGTCTGTTCGACCAGCGATCATCAGCTGTTCTTCCTTGGTCATCGTCTCTGCCGCGAGTATGTTCAACTCCCATGATTCACCCTTCCTCTTCACCAATTCAGATAACGCAGTGACCAACCCAGCATGGCTCTCATCTGCCAATCTCCGCCGTGTCATCGCCTGCCGGGAGATATAAGAGATGACCACCTTTTTCGGGGTCTCGGGTTCTAGTCCGGAGAGTCGAGCCAGAGCTGCCTGAGCACTGACATCGTCCGAGGAGACTGCTGGGGCACCCGCAAACCGCAGTACAGAAGTTCGCACCGGCTCCCACCATTCTGCACCGCGAATACCCACCAACTGGCGCGCCGCCTGCATGTGCTTCCACGCCTCGGATGCTATGCGCTGGGTTTGAGATCCACAAACCTTTCCTCGGTGTGCGGCGCTGCGGTCGCTCAGTAAGAGGAGAGGGAAGTGCCAGACACGGTTGCCGTGGGCCGTGAGCGCTACCCTGTCATCCCAGTCCTCCTGAACCTCGACGTGAGCGGACGGGAATGCTGCCTGGAGGAAGTATGGGTTGGATCCGGGAGCATCGTGCCAGCCATCCGCGTTGGAGTGCGAGAACATGACGCGATGGATTGGGGGGATTGACGATGAAGGAGCAGAGTTCCGATAGAAGGCGCCGTGCCAAAAGACTTGAATTCCGAAGAAGAGTTCGCCAACAAAGTGATAGAAATGGCGGAGAAATTGGCTCGGTTCGTTCACCAGAACCTGTTGCCTATTTCAGAGACAATTAGCAGAAATATAAAATTACACGTACGGTGTTGCCGTTGACAGTAAATATACGATTATCGGGCGTCCCATTTCCAGCCCAGCGACTTCTAGCCTGCGCTGTAGTGATTATTACCATGTTGCGCGACGTCGGTTCCCGTGCTGCAATATTTTGGGGAGTATTTTCGGCAGCAAGGCCTGTGCTGGTCATCATCCGTATTTCCGGGAAATCGAAAGGGTTGTCGGATACGATAAAAAGCGCGCCATCGGACATGTATAAATCCTTGAACAGAGTCCGATCCAGGGGCATGAGCAACAAGGGAGGTGGCGGGGAGGGGATCAATTAAGATTGCTGGTGTAGGAGTAGGCAAAGGAGAGACAGTTAGTGTTTTAGTAGTTACTTCAGTAACAGTGACGGTGTCCGTGTGGGGGTTTTCCGTGTGGAGGTTTTCGATGAAGACGGGTGCGGCAGGCGCGCCGGCCGAACTCGAAATCCAGACACGGGTTAAAGATGCACCCAAAGAATGAGGATGACTTCTCTGCGGGATAAAGAAAGGCGGGTGACCATGACTGTTGCAACTGGGGGGATTGAGCGCGGAGCAAGTGAGACGGAAGCTTTTCATACCTGCTCCTGTCTAACATTTCCAAGATCGGACTTTAGGAAGCCGGAGTTACGGAATGCTTTGAATCGGGGACAAATGGGAGGCCTGTGGGGGATGAAGGACGGAGTACATGATGGGAGAGAATCGAACGACATGCCCCAAAAAAGGAAGTCGATAAAATTGGTACCGGCATCCCACTCCGTGGACGCGGGCAACACAAATGTTCAACAGGGTAAAGGCACCTCAAAAACCAGAGCCAAGGGCGAATATGAAGGTACAATCATGCATATTACACCCGACGCGTAAATTTCAGCCAAGCTCTCGTCCAAGCACCAAGGAGCTTGATGAAAGAAATCGTTTGGTTCTAATGGCATCTTATAAGTCAGGGAAACTACAGAAGGAAGGAAACAGTTGTGAAATTAGCCGGCCAACCAGGCCTTGACCAACCACCCCAGTACGCCAGCAACGACAGCGGTACCGGCGACTGTCGCGCCTACTTCTGGATCCTGGCTTTTCTCCCAAATTCTCCCGGGGAGGCTGGTAGCTTCAACACGCTGCGGGGCCTGCGTCGCGGGCTCTAAAACAGGGCCACGCGGGGAATTGACCAATAACTGGGCCTGCGCCTCGAGCTTTCGGCCAATCTCCTTCATGCTCTCCTCCACAACCGCCTTGTTCTCAAGCCCCATCTCCTCAATCTTCTTCTCGAACGTCATTGCCAACCGTCGCCGCTTCCACGGCTCTACGAATATAATGGCCACCACGAAGACCAGCAAATTCAGACCAAGTGCGGCGAGCGATCCGTACGTCGAGGCGCTCCGGATTTTGTCTGACCACACTTGTTCCTCGTGATAGCGCGCAAGGATAGTGCGCATGAGCTCGGTGAACTCATGCTCGACGGCTTCTTCAGCATCGTGCGCGGCTGCCCTTGCATGGGCTTCCGCTTGCTCGAATGAATGGTCCTGGGGAACGAGCTTGGTGAAGCGGGCGATATCTGCCTGATTCCAGTTAGACTTGCGCTGTAAAAGATCGTTGATTTCTCGCTGGGAGTCGGAGCGCTGCACGACCGCAGCGTCGTACGCCGTTTTTGCTAGCCGGGCAGCATTACGAGCCTCGTTTATACGGGTTTCTGCGGAAGAATCGTACGGCTAAGTCGTCTGCAAAAATGCCTGCCGCGTACACACCCTGTTCCACCACCCGCCGTTTAAGCGCATCGATCTCCTCGTAGCCAGTCATTCTATTCAGGTGGAATCCAAGCTGCGAGAGCGTGGTTTTCGTAGTAGATGTGAATTCGTCTGCCCGTCCTCGGACGGCAATTGCGGTGCTGTCGGTCCATTTACGCAGTCGGTCCTTGAGCTGAGAGGTATCCTTCGAGGACGACGCCACCGGCTCAGCGGAGATTGGTGGTCGCGTCGGAGATGTCTCTGACGAAGGAGACGGCTCTGCCAGCGGCTGCTCCTCTGCGGATCCTTCCGGAGGCAGCGTGCGCGCCACATACCGAGAAGCGGTCGATGCAGAGAGGTGGCGAGCGACAAGAGGTCTATATGGCGACGACCGCAGAGGCAATCGCTGCAGCATTCGGTAACGCGTCAGTCCCAAGATGGAAGCCGAATTCTTCCGTTAACCGAGCCGTGTAGAGGTTGAAATTTTGAATTCTATTCTATCCAGCGACCTATTACACGTCTATACTAGATATCCAGGAATCCAGTGTCAAATAAGGAAGGTGGTGACATAGTAGGATTAAGGAAGGAATAACGCAAGTATAACTAAACCATTCTAACTCCAGACATCCAGCATGAGCCGCGAGCGTTCCTTCAGCAACTTCACCTCCGCCGTACCCTCAACCTCCGCAGAGCCGCCCTTGGCCTCTCCGAGAATACGGGCCAAAACCTCTTCGACGGCCTTGCTCATGCTCTTCGCGTCTCCGCAAATGTAAATGTATCCCTTACCGTTGATGATTGCATCAGCTATGTGCTCCCGGTCGTCCCACAGCAGGTCCTGGACGTAGATCTTGCCGCCGTCGGGCTTGTAGACCTCACGCGAGAATGCGCAGTGCAGGCTGAACTTGCCCTTCAACTCCTCGGTGTATTGAGGCCACTCCTCCTTGTAGAGGAAGTCTTCCGTCGATTTGCGGCATCCGTAGAATAGCGAGATGCGGCCCCAGTCAGCCAGAGCATCGGGACCGTTCTTCTCGAGTGATCGACGGGCGAGGGCAACACGCTCCTGAACGAACCCGCGGAAAGGAGCGACACCCTAAAATGACATTAAAACGAGGAAAATGCGAACGGCGAAGAAGATGAAACATACAGTTCCAGGCCCAATCATGATGACGGGGCTCTTGGGGTTGGTCGGAAGCCTGAAGGTAGATCGTCTAACGTGGATGGGGGATTTGTATATCGTATCGCTCTTGTAAGCACCACGAGGGCCCTCGATGGCGTAGGTGGGTCCGGTAGAAGCCACCAGCTGGCTCTCGCCAGTCGCTGCGTATTTGAGGTTCAGCAGGAAATTCGAACCGACACCGAACACCCATTTGGGAGGCACGCGAGAGCTGGAGATCGACTGATATTTCAGTACGACCACCGTGACGTGGATGGAATTAGGGTAGAGCTTAGGGCTCGAGGAAATGGAGTAGTAGCGCGGCTGAAGACGGGGGATGGCAGAAACGATGATGTCGAAGGGAATGCGCCATGCCGTGGTGTTGTCCGGGGTGGGAGCGACCGTGAGGTCATTTCCTGCTGCCAATTGGAGGATTTCACCAAGCTTGAGGCAACCATTGCTGATGATGTTAAGGTATTCCTCCTTGTTGGAATTGAGGGTCTTCAATGCCTCCTCCGCCTCAGGCGTAGGAGCAAACTTCGAAAGCGTGCCGAGGATTTGACGACCGACGACAGCGCTGATGTCGATATAGTGACGGAGGACGGTGGCATAGGTGGTGGGCACGGGGAAAGGAACCTTGGCAAGGGCGGGATCCAGGGACTCGATGCCGATGACGCTATCCTTCTTCTCGAAGAGGCCGAGTGCGCAGAGAAGACGGTCGACCTCGACGTCTGGGTTTGACGGCCACACTCCAACGTGATCACCGTGCTGATATGTGATCCCAGAGCCCTCGATATCGAGCTCGATGTGGACGCAGTTGCGGTCTTCCGTCGACTGGAAAAGTTCGCGCGAGGCTCCGATAGGTGAGGGGTACGGGTTCTTAGCGTCGTGAATGCCCTTAGTCTTGGTGAGAGCACGAGCAGACAGTTCACCTGTACTGGACGTCAGCAAAGACAAAAGAAAGGTCAGAGTCCGAGGCGTGCTCACCGAGGTAGACTTTCTCAGGAGCATGTTCCGTTAATTCCGATACCGCAAAGTCGGCCGAATCACCGCCCTGCCCTTCTTCGACATTCATGGCCGCAGCAAATGACTCCCACATCCCATCCTTCCACTCTAGATAATCCTCCTCCATGCTTTTGTCGTCGTCACCTTCGCCCCTCTCGCCCATGCGGATGGCGCCCATCTTAGTCAACGCCGTGTCTACCTGCCGCCCGATGAGATTGTAGTGCTCGTAGGTCTTGTTGCCCAGACTGAACACGACATATTTCACCCCATCGAGTTTGTGCTCTCCGTTGGTAAACTCAAACGAGTCATCCTGGAGGTTCTGCATGAGCTGAACGGCATTGTCGGTCGGCTCACCCTCGCCATAGGTAGCCATGACGAAGAACACCGCGCAGTCGGTGGGCAACTGGTCGAGGTTCTCAAAGTCGTATTCTTCGGGGTCACAGACGAGGGAAGCGAGGCCGAACTTGGACTTTGCCTCCTTTGCCAGACGAATAGCGTATTCCTCTGCCGTGCCCGTCTGCGATCCGTAGAATATGACAATCCGCTTTTTCTGCAGGAAGTGTGTAAGGATGGGAGTGAATGTGAGTTCAATGTGGGACTTACACCCTCTTTCATCTTCGCTATGAAGTCCCGGGGGTTTCCTGACCCATTTGCTGCCTTGGTCGGAGGTGCTGCGACCTTGGGTTTCGAAGGAGCAAAAAGCTGTTCTCGGAAAAGATAGAGAGCGGCCAGGACGACGCCCAGACCGAGGACAACCACATCAGACGACGAAGTGGACGCCATGCGGGGAAGAGCTGCAAGTGGAAAGACTGCAAAAGACGGATCGGACGACATAGCAGAGGAGGCGGGAGATGGGAAATTACCGGTATAGGACGCGAAAAGAACGACCAGGTTTTTAAGTAGTGCGGTGACAGTCGGAGTAGCAAGAGGCGCAGGATAAGGCTCAAACGAGACTCAAAACTCCGACGTGGCCTGATCAAGCAATGATGACTAACCGCGCCGAACAATCCGCTCAAACCTCAAAAATATCTTTCAGCTACTTTCAGGCTGCTTGCATCCCATTCATTCCTCTGTTTGCATGCTAAAAAACCGTGCTACAACTCGGAAAACATCCAAAAAATCTCTGCTGCCCCTGTTCGAGATACCAGGTCTGTTCCCGACTTTGCTGCGGCCGTCAACAAACGTCAATTCGAGGCTCAAGACCCATCAATATGTGTCGGCGGACTCCCGGAGGCAAAGTGGAGTTCTGCGGCCGGAGGTAGCTTGGGCCCGGTACAGCAGCACTTGTGCGGAGGAGTCGGGTTATCGAGGATTATCGCGTGTTACACAACATCTACGGGAGGCCCGACGATCAACGGCCCCCGCGAGCCCCACGCAGGATGCTCTTCGGGATTTCCAGCGGCGTTCTGGACTTCTGAAAGCAGGTCGCTCCCGCTACCAAGCTCGGTTGTGTACCACTTGATTGCTAGCTGCGCCCAGAGTCGCACAGCCGAAGCACTGGTACAAGTCAGTTTCAATTTGCATTGTCGGAGCAAGTGTGGGTGCGTACTCTGAATGAGCTGCAGCAATCCACGTCCCGTCTGCTGCTAATCTTCCACGCTCACTCCAGTACCCTTCCTCGTCCTCGAGTTTCCATATTTTGTTGATTGTGCTGATAGCTTCTGCACCGGTAATAGCATTCGTCCCCCAAGTAGACAGCTGAGCATAATAGTGCGAAATGCTAGTCAATCGCTTGTCCGAAGCCTCCGACGCCGGTGCATCAAGCGAGCAGACCGCACAAGTGCACCAGAAGCCATAGTTCTGCAAGAGGAACTCTCTAAGAAGGTTTAGGGTTTACGTTCGGACAATATTGATGACCGACCGACCTTCGATCTTTTCTTGTCCGCTTCGTGTCCGTGTACGTCGTGAGCAATTCCTACCAGAATGAGAGTGTGCCAACAGATCCATAAATAACATACCTGCCCCTTTGGAATATTCCTCAAGGCATGGACGAAGAGGGCCTGGTCTCGCTCCCGCCACGTATAGACGACATTGAATGCGCTCGAACAACCGTGATTTATTCGCGCCATACGCGGGAAGATCCCGACGCCGTCACCGGCAGCCACTGCGTTTGTTTGGAAAATTGCAAGGCTTTTCTCGTCGGGATGGGTTTCCGGATCAAGGTCCTCAGGAAAGTGGACGTATGAGAGGTTTAGAAACGCGTCTTGGCCCTCTGGAGCCACATTTTGTAATAATCGCGAAATGAGGGCCGTCGGCGACTCCGAGGCTAGCGGGTAAATGAGTTATGACGCAATTTGAGGAGACGAGAAGCGGACTCGACCGGGGAACGGTGAAGAGCGGAGATTCTCGAAGGACCAGTTCGCCTTGCTTTATGTCCCGGATCGCGACCAGTCCTTTGCCTTTTCCTGGAAGGTCAGTGACGACCCAGGGGTCGAGTACGGGAGGTCCGTTCATGTCGGGAACATTGCCGCTGGAAAGATAGTATGCGAAGGCTGCGAGAGTCGCTGGAACCACCAGCCAGAAGAGGTGCGCGGAGAAACGGCTGGGTGATCGCTGTAACGGTGTCAGAGTCGCTTGGAAGGTATACGCGATACCCACTGGGGATTCGCTTGCGGCTGCTTGAGGAGCTTCGCGTCGCTGACGCTTTGCAGGTCGCTGGGGTCGCATTTGGGTTGGAAGGCGGGGACACGGCAACCGCGGGACGATGGCAACAATGATCGATGATTGGATCAGGAAGACGCGACGACTCAACGCCCGCGGCCAAAAGGAGATGCAATATAGGAAACGCGCATTCTGGGACATTCTGCCCGAGAGCACATCGTGGTAAGGGAGCAAGGGCGAAAGGACACCACGTGCATCCTCGACACGGTCACGGGCGGACGCGACACGCGACGCGTTTGTTGTTCAACAAACGCGTCGCGCGACATAACAGCGCGAAACATGGCGAAACATCGAAAAGGTATATAAGCAGCCGACATCCACAGCCACTCTTCACTTTTCGCCCACTTCCTTTCTCCCACTTCCACTCCCTCCACTTTCCTCCTCCCGCTTACCTCTCTTCCCACCTCTGCTCGTCGTCAAGCTCCTCCTCAAGCTCTCCTCCTTCAGGTGGGTACTCCCTTTATTTCGATTGATAGTTTCTATCGGTCCGATGGAGTTTTGAATTCGTGTGTTGGGTCGGCCGCTACGTGGCGCGCGTGTCTCCACGACGGAGCCCGTGGTCCCAGGGCGCCCTTTTGGCGGTACCCCCACGGGCTCTGTTCGTACGCCGCCTCAGGCCGACAGCCTTCCCCGCTCGCTTATTTGCTTGGGGCACACGCGTTCCCCTTTGTTTCCCTACCCTTGGGCAAGGTACGGGACACTGGAACTAGCTCCAACGATTATGGAATATCTAGGGATCTACCCACTCGCTCTGCAGTGTCTTGATTGGCATTATACTGACAGAGACTTCTTTCTCAGGTCGCCTTCGCGCTCGGTGGAGTTATATCGCGGACATTTACTTAGTCGTTCTGTAGTCAATCATATTATCTTCTTGAGCTGTGAGAAATCGTGTGACACTTTGTGACAACCGCTCTTTCCTCCTCCCGCGACGCGCCCTGCTTCGTCACGCGCCCGCTGAGACTCATTTTCTCCCACCATCCTCTCCTTCCTTCGAAATCGTCCCCCGCGGAACGCTCATGTCAGACCTCAAGATATTCCCCTGGGCAGCACGCCCTTGCTTCATGTCCATCCCATTGGACATTCTGCAATATGTCAGTCCTACTTACCTCCCTGAGCGATACGCTAAAATCCCCGCTCAGATTCTGTCATGGGCGAGCCCCTGCGATCTACAAGCACTTCGCTTGGTTTGTCGAACTCTCCAGAACTACATCGACTTCGATTGCAGTATGGGCGTCTGGCGTGCGGCGCTCAGAAATATCTTGTTCCCCGTCCCAGCCCCCACTTTGCATGCTTGGTTCAAGCTCTCTATGCTTCCGCCCTGCTTTTCGGCGGAGGCAAGTGCATGGTCTGTGTTCAGCCGTGATTCTCCTCATCCTTCCTGGCTCACCACTCAGCTTTCCAGGATTGCCGTCGCTTCACCAGCACCATTCCGTACTCCTTCGCGCTTGGAATACGGTTTTGCTCAGTAAGCATCGTTACCTCCATTCCATCGTCTTGCTCGCCTCTGACGCGAACCGCAGATGTCGTGCGAGTTTTCCGCTCTCCAGCGCATCCCGCCCACCCCGAAAAAGGCACCATCTTTGCCGTACGCTTCCTCGGTCGGTTCTTATCCTCAACTCTCTCAATCGCATTATAGGAACGCGTTGCCGGGGCTTGAGCACCGTAACACTCTGCCAGTTCCTCTGCCGTACTTGGAGGGATCAAGCGGTCAGCGTCTCTGCATTTTCATCGGTCAATCTCCCCGCTAATATCGTTTCGTCTAGAACTTCATTTGTATGCCCCTGCGCAGGTCAGTGCGGCGTGGAGCAGGTTCGCGGAGCAATACAAAGAGTCCAATGTGGTTGCAATGCCCCAAGTTACCCCGGTACGTCTTCTTCCTCTCTTTTCCACTTTCAAACTGAAGCGGGACCGCTGGGCAGGCGTCGCAGTTAGTGGATCCTACACTCGAACACTGGATGGCGGTAGGCAAGGTTTTATGCGATTCCTGAAGCATCACTCATCTCTGCCCCAGACCGCAGAGCTTCTCTGTGCCGGCGCGCGCCAGTATAGAATCGCGAGAGAGGACGTAGATGCACAGAACGAGACGATGTAGGCTTCAAGCATCGGCCTTGAAGTCGTAACTGCTTATCATTTTGCAGATTGCTTCGACTGGCGCAGGAGCTCGGGCACCCCGTCAAGCAGCTGGTCTCATCCCCCACCCTCGCGCGCTGGGTCAATATATTTGCTCGGGATTTGCAGGTGTTCCCTCGTCAAGGTCTGTCTCCTGCGTATCCTGTCGTCGACGGGCCTAATTGATCTTTGCAATATGATAGCGTGGAAACCGATCCGGGATGACGTGCTCAGTGAACTCAAGCAGCGGACGTCCACGAATGGTTCGGGCATAGTCTGCACATTCTGTCCTCCCCCAAGCGGGCACCCGCGCCGCTTCTCTCACGAGGGCCTCCAGCGACACATCACGAGTTGGTGCGTGCTACGTCGACCGTCGATGCACTCCCCATTTAGTCTGATTTGCTAGCCATCCCGACCAAGCGCCCGAGCCCATCGCCAGTCGCGTCGAGCGCTGTCCGCTGTGCCATTCGAAGAAGACCTCTGTCTATGATCGTCCCTCGATGATCAAGCACGTTTCGGCGGTGTTAGTTCTGTTGCTGTATTTCCTCTTTCGCGACTAACCTTCCTGTCTGTCCAGTCATTTGTCGAATTGAGTGCCCGCGCTGGCCGCCCTAGCTGAGTTTTATCTTCCCATTATTTTCAATCTCTCTTCCTTTTATCTCTTTTCTAGCCACCCCCTCGACCGCGCGACACCCTGGTGGAAGTCAGGTGGACGATGGACGCTGGTGGATCTCTCTCTGGGTTTTGTGTCAGCGGATTTTGTGGACGGTGGCCATCTCTGCTTGTATAATGCGCTTGTGATTTGTTCGGCCTCTCCGTCTTTTCTTCTTTGTCCTCGGCTTGGATCTTATATTTACTTGTACCTTATTGCTGCCAAATGTATTGCGCCCGCTGGATGATTCTGGATTTTTATCGTCTTTTTATTTTATTTATTTTAGGGCACACCGGAGTAGGCCAGCGAGAGACTCTCGCTGGCCTATGGGTTGTATCGCTACGCCGTTTGATATCCGTTCAACAGTGTACACGGCTCTCTCTTCATATTGCCCGGCAGAGCAGTAACGACGCAATTCCCCCCTTCTGCTTCCCAATATGGACCGTTCTGCCATCGCCGGAAACCGTCTTTTCTCTTGGTCTTGATGCCCCAGGGCCGCTTGTCGACGTGACTGTTCTAATTTCTCTCATCCCTCTACGCTCGACGCCGTCGGACGTCCCTCATGGCTCTAGGTATCGACATTTTGAAGTTTCGTGCTTTGCGACAAAACCAAGGCCATTACAGTAATGCCAAGGTCAGGCAAAGCTTGAAGCTGTTGACAGTCGAACGATCTTTCAGGCTTCAGCATTGTTTTTTAATCTGTTTCAGTATCAAGGCCTTATCCCCTTCGTTGCTCTGCCTGACGGCAGATCCAGTTGTGGCCTCTGGAGGAATGAAGTTCAGTTTACTCCGCCTTCGACTTTAAGCCAATTGATAGAATCGGCCGATAGACCGCGCCATCTCCTGCGGTGGACGCGTTCAGCGGGAGAATTACCTGCATTGCGTCTTGAGCAAGAGACTTCAGCCTCCTAGACGCCACGTCGCCACCGACTCGGACGAACGGGCGGACTGCGGCGCACGGTTTGGCAATTCGAACCATTGGCCTAGCCACGGGCTTTGAGCGGACTGAAATGAGCAATAGGCGCTTGAGCATGTGGACCGACTCTTTGTATGACACGATGAGCGACTTCTCGCACAAGTGACCTGTACTAGGAAAGGTTCAATCAAAAATCAATTATCAGATGCTAGATTCCTTTCCCCAGTACACTCTGGAGTCCTATTGAAGAGATCTTTGCTGATTTGGCGTTCTCTCATCAGAGGAATGAGCGCTATGGCCGTGGCACACCGATGTCGCCGTGCTTCCCCGTGCTTTCGCGGAACAATCGCGGAAGCAAAACTTAGCGTTTCAAATTAGGCAATTCGAGGTCATTCAGAGGCAGCTACATGCAAACATGTTTCAGGAAGGTTCGAGCAGTGAAATTCGATTACATCTAGTCGGTTAGCAACGGGCCCACCTTTAAAGCTCGCGTCCTTCAATTTTGAGCGTCAGAACTTCTTTACCCCGGCTTTCGTTCAATATGCTCAACAAACTTCCTCTCACTGCATTCTGTGTCTCAACACTCTGTACCGTCGCGTCAGCAAGGACGATGCTCACCGACGGGACGAGCGGCATCGCGGAAGCGAGCTCGGGTTTCACCATTATGGGCGCACTCAAATACCAGTCGAGTGGTCAGTGGGTTGATTATTAGCTGGAGCATTGGGATTAATTGATTCAGGCGTGCTCTATGACGGTTGCAACGACTCGGCGGAATATCCGATTAATATCACGGATTGTTATGCCCTGCAGCTGTCGTCCGACCCCACCAAGAATCTGCAGAGCACGACAAGCGATTCACCCAGACAGCGAATCGAGTTCTTGACGGCCGGTGCAGCGGACGGGACGTCCTGGTCGTACGAGTGGAAATATTACCTGTCGAGCCAGACAACAACGACGAACCACTTCTTCCACCTCATGCAGCTCCTTACCCGCGGCGGGGATGGAGGGCCTGTTGTCACTCTGAGTGCCGTGGCAAACAAGGTCTCGATAGACGACAATGTGCGCGGGTGCAGCGCGGGGTGTCCATCCATAGCGCTGGATGATTTTACGGACAGAACGACCACGCACAGCATGACGGTCACTTTCGGCCCAAGTGGATCCCTGAAGTATACGATGAAAGACTCCAAGACCGGCGAGACACTTATGACTTACTCGGCAACGGGGTCAATGGGGTCCACGTCTACTTCGTGAGCAAATCCGCCTGCCCGTGTTCAATCCTGACGATACTTGTGTGTTCATTAGCCTCAAATTCGGAACGTATCGACTGGCCGTCGAGGGCATGTCAGTAGCTCTGTAAGTGAATCCCTCGTGCTGGAATCGTGGGGCTAAATTCGAGACAAGTGCTTCCCTCGGAGATTTCACCTACAAAAAGCTTTGAAGTCCTCACATTAATATTTACATTGTACAATGGCTGACGAGTATACCAATATGTCACTAACAGTCGCAGAGATTATGAGCTACACCCGAATTTGAGGTTATAATTTTGACCGTATCTGTTCCGCCAACACGGCAGCTTCATCATCGTCTAGTTGACTGCGACCTTCGAATTC
>JARJLE010000836.1:0-14484 GCA_029289555.1 Mycena latifolia | reverse complement strand
GCCTTCTGGACGTTCGAAAGTGGCACCTAAGTGAGACTTTCGTGCTTTGAGGATCAATAATTGACCCATCTTCAGCTGCGTACTTTAACCAGGAAACGTTAAATGAACTTGACACCATCGACGATTTACGGTATCTGGACATCCCGGTTCCTGATGGCTGGTTTAGAAGTGCGCGAGCGACTAAAGCGCGCCGCGAGAATCGGACGATAGCTGAACACACCCAGTCTCCGAGGGAACGATAAACTCTCCGACTTCACCGACGGCTGATCACCCCAGGCACCACCCACTCCGGCAGCGCAGACGCGGTACCGCGGACAGATATCGGCCCTCAAAACTACGTTTTCGAGCCCTTCCAGTCTCGTCTCCGCGACATCCGGGACTCATTCACACTCCTTTAACGCCTACTGGACACCTCGTTCCACTGGAGTACCTTCAGAACACGTCGCAAAAAAATCGGCGAGACCCAACCGACGAGCAATTTTTACGCCGTTTCGGGTCTTGAACGAGGTCGGGGATCCTATCCGCGAAATGACTCTAACTGATGAATGTACCTTCCTTCTTACCTTAGATCCACGGATCCTGCGAGGAGCATGGCTGGGAACTATCTAATGGATTCAGCTACGTTATATGATTCACGATACGCCGTTTCTAGAAAATACTTCCTTTTCAACTTACTTGGACCTTCCCTTCTGTAATCTTCGCAAGTTTGAATGAAATCAGCATTTGACATGTAAGCGAGAACTACAGACGCATTGCGCGACGCGACCGCAGTCACATGATCGTGTTCAATCAAGCTAGAGTGAACGCGTTGAACACAAGGTCACGTAGAAACATACCTCATGGTGGTCCGAGTCGTGTGCGGACTCCGAGTCAGATTCAACCGACACTGTGGATACCATCCCACACCCTCAGCAGCTCTCAGGGTGCTCACCACTATAGGCATGGAAATCCCTTCGCTGTCCGCCACTCTCTCTCAAAGCGCGCTGATTTGCTTCAAGGTGGGTAGTCTCCGCCGACGTCACTTGATACCATATTTGCAGATCCTGTCGTCCGTCCACAAAGCCTCGCGAGTTGCCGACTCGGACTTGGAGTATTTCAGTCCATTTGAAGAGTCCGGTCAATGTCCCCAAAAACCCAATCATTCTCCGGCGGACAAAGTTTCCGGGGACTTGGCCCAAGACTCCATAAGAGAAGGCAAGATAGGTCCGATAAAAACCGGGGTTTGGTACGTACACCCTTGTTGAACCATATAACTGACAAATTGAAGGCTGACTATGAGAGAGCCAGCATTTGCTTCGGTTTCGATCGAGGGCTTGGGTAGCGCAATAAAGTATATTTCCGAGAAGTTAGCGTGGGGACGAGAGAGTGTTCCACGTCTATTACGGTTGATCTTGACATCGACCTTGACAGGTTTCGGTCCGAAGAGCCTACACACGTTCACCACAGACGCGCAGTGAGAGAGCGACGGTGCGAATCGTTGTAAAGAGAAAGTGGGCTGTATAAGAATTCCGCTCGGTCTCGAGGTGGTAAGGATCAAGTTGGGTGTGGCTATGTACCTTATTAACGTGATCCCATATATGGAAATGGCCTAAGACGGACCAAGTCGTTGTGCATTTGGAAGCTTGCGAAATCGGTGTATCACTATTTGCAAGCGTTTAAAATACGCCGAGGAGGCATCTCCCTAGATATCCACTGCGCCACCAGCCGCCACGGTATGGCCAGAATCCTCCAGAATCCCGATCCTTCCCAACGACCCCACCTCGCCAGGCTATAATAGTCTCCAGGCGAATCGCATGTGCAGTCGGAGCATCGTACGACCAGGAGACCGCCTCACGCCATGAGGTCGACTAGAATTGTCACAATCCCGAGGACTAGCCTCAGCGCTGTGAGAACGTATACGCGGCAGTGAGAAACTGGGCACACACCGATCTCGATGCCGATGAGCGCGATGACGATCTGCTCGAGCCGTTCCGCATGCTTGCTCGACACGGACTCTTTCAGCAGCTGCAGCAGGTCTTGCAGAACCTTGCACGAACGCCAGTCAGCCAATGCGCATCTCAGGTAAGCCCGAAAGAAAACCCACCTCGACGCGCGTATTCAGTAGATTTATGCGCTGCGGAATCTCGAGGTAGCTGCGGGCGGCGTCATAGAGCGGCTGCAGGTCCGGGAAGCTCTGTTTCCAACGTGAGAACGCGCGTGGGAAGATGGGGACGAAATGACGGGCTTCGCACCCAGAAGACTTCCTGCACGGGGAAATAAGCTTCACGCGCCGCGGGAACACACGCGCTTCACGTACCGGGGAATCCAGGACGGAGCCCACTGAATTTATGTTGGTGCGCAAAAGGAACAGTTGGCCTATTTTCTGCATGATTTCTTGCAGGGGATTGATTGGATACCGTACGTAGGCAGCGATGGAAGGAGTGTGTATGCACCTTTGTGATCATCCCCACCTTCCCTGTCGTCGCGATAATCTCGGGGATGTCCTTGGTCTCCTCGATCGTGGACGAAATTAGCTCCTCGACTGGTGATGGCCGTCTGTCCCTTAGCAGAAGTCAAAAGGCAAACTGACGACGCACGAGCGAGATCTTGACAGATGTGATATTGCGTGCGAGAGAGACAGCTTGGTCCTGAGAGAAAGAGTGTGGGGATCGGGGGCGGCACGTACATTCCGGGGGAGGGCACCTACATATAGCTCGAGCCTTTCCGGAGGGTTATGACATCATTATAAATTCTAAACGCTTAAATTAATCACGGACTGGGAACGAGAGAGGGCGCCACTGCTATAGTTGGCGTAGTAAAGTTCAGGTCCTCCATCTCGACCTCGTCGGGTGCTGGACACAGTGTGAGATGACACACAGAGAGCGAAGAGGACGCTCACCTCGTTTTTCTATTTCAAAACGTTTTCTGGGGTACTGGTGAGCGCAGTCCGAAGCCCCGAGGATGGAAGAACATACATGGAAGACAGGAACCGCCCGTTCCTGAGGCTCGGTCATGCCCCAAATGACGACCGTACCGTACCTCGAACAGGAAAATCTCCGCTTCGGCGGTGGTTGTGTCGAATTTACTCCTCTTCTTCACCGGCTCTTCATCCTCCCCGGTTTCCTCTTCGTGCCGCAGCTCGGGAATGCCCAGAAGATCCCCGTGGGCCTCTCCTCGACTTCGGCACAGAACTCGCTCCCCAGAACAAGGGTCGAAACGCATACGGCGTGTACAAAACCTCGTTCGATCCGCTTTGGGGTTGGTGTGATAAGCCGCCCTCCGCGCATTGAGGGAACTGAACAGACATTATCAGCCAGCGTGCGAAACAGTGGCAGAATCGCAGACCTCCTAAGCGGTCATGCGATACGCGCTGCAGCTCGTCAGTTTACTGCATAAATTATAGCGGTAAGGTACTCGCCGTCGCGTATGCGGTGACGCCGCGGCAGCATCTTCGCTCTTTTCTTACCTCAGCTTCTTTGCGCTCGCGCTTCGCCGTACCGCTCTGGCATGAGCGATAGCTGGGTTGTACACCTGTGCAATTCCATGCATGAGCCGAGCAGCGCAAATGCACGTAAGACCCGCACCTCTGGCTCGTCGTCGTCGAGGTCCGCATCGTCAGATTCCCCCCGTCGTGCCCACACTAGTGGTCTCTTCTGTTTCGTTGAGGGCCCCGGCACATTCTGGTCGAGGTCAGGCGGCTCGGGGAGGACTTTGAGCCTTCCCGCTGCCTTCGTCGACCCGGTTCGCACCGCGCGACTTTGGCTCGGACGAGGGGCTGGGATTGCGCTTTCCAGAATAGACTGAGTGGCCATGTGAGACGGCGGACGGCGGTGGCCTGTACGCAAAGACAACGCGAAGATCACGGAGGAAGCCAAGAAGGAAAGTGGGCGCTTAGGCCCATTCGTGACCGCGGTAAACAAATTTAGCACTTGGTGCTTCAGTTGGATTCAAACCACCACCTCGACATCAACTTGCAAGGTGTTGGTACATTCAAGACCAGCGGGATTCGTATACAGCCCACTTTCTTTACAAGGATTCGCAGCGTCGTCTTACAACGCGTTTTGTCTGGGAACGTGGGTGGGCTCTTCGGACCGAACTCATCAAGGTTGCGTTAAGGACAATGTCAAGGCCGAAGCATGAATAGCTGTGGAACCTGGAATATATATCACTCATGCTTAAGGTCCCACTGGAAAGCTGTCGAAAATGTATTTTTTTGCGCTGCCTAGGCTGAAAATCGCCCCCTGAATGAAACGAGAGCTGTCCTTACCTCGTTCCATAAATATTCAAACGCGGGCAGAAGGTTATTCTTATCAGTTGGCCGAGGGATGTTTCAACAGGGTGCACGTACCACTTACCAGTTCCTGTTTTTTTATCGGCCTACTCGCCTCCAAAGTCGGAATTTAAAACTTTGGCCGACCGCGGAGGATGATTGGGTTTTGGGGCGTCCCTGATTGAGGTCGGTACAGATCGGACACTTGAAATGGACTGAAATACTTCAAAGATAGTAGAAGTATGGCAGGGAGACATGTACCGAGATCACATTAAACTTCGACGCAATCGTGTCGTCAAGAACTTGATGTCGAAGTCGACAACTCGTGAGGCTTTGCGGGCGGACGACAGGATCTGCAAATACTGGTAGCAAGTGACGTTTCCCAGGTAAATGAGCGCGCTTTGAGAAGAGAGACAGCATTGCCGATAGTGGAGGCATCCTGAGAGCTTCTGCTAGCTCCTGAGTGTGCAATCCAGTGTCGGTTAGTGCCTCGAGCTCCGCACGCATGTCTCTCCTGTGATTCTGCGGACCGAAGAACGCGTTCGTCCCAGGCTTGAACAATCCCCTCGATTTCGCAAGCGTTCAAACGCTCCGCTCGTCATTGCAACCCACAGCGGTCGGCGAACCTAGCCGTTTCAGCTTTACAAGTATTTGAGGGAATAAATGCACAACTGCGCAGGCAGCAGCTAGTCTAGATATTTATGCAAGGTGCTCCAACTGTGGAGGTTGTAAAATACAATAATTTTGTGATATGTGCGTGGATCCCGCATTCCGGGGATACCTCAAATTCGATTCCCCGGTAAGGAATGCGTGTCCTCCAGCTCTCAGTCTGTTCAAACCAAAATAAGAGATGCGCGCGCCCAGCGAAATGCGTATGCCAATAACAACCCCAACGCGTTTATAGCTAAAAATGTCGGGTCAGCGTTCAGTGCCAGAAGGAACCGAACGCGAAAAAAACAAAACGCACCGTGGCCCATACGTGCTCCCTACAGCTACTGCGTAGCCATGAAATTCGCATCGCGTATGCGCATCTTGTTCGCTGCGCGCCTTGCCGCGCGCTCCCCGCGGCCGCCAGGCCCGTCGTCCGGCCACTCCCGCTTCTCCAGCACGCGCCACAGCCACTCCGGGTACTCCTCGTCAGGTAATGCCAGGACGGGCGGCTGCCCCTTGAGGTAGTTAGCCCTACGATCACGGTATCCGGCGCGCACGACGACGCTGTCGAGAAAGGCATCCTCAGTTTAGTACTCGAAGTTCGGCCAAGGCAGCAGTAGGCGGTGCACCTTTTTTGGACACCCTGGGGGACCCTTCGATATCGGGCTTGACTGTCTTCGTCGCGTATGTGCGCGGCCTAAAAGCCAAGCGCGCTGCAACTGTAGCGCATGATGGACGGCGGAACATGTAGGAAAGAGACATGTGTGACGGGCGTGACAAGGTATCACTGCAGCTCTTTCTTCCCTCCCATTGCCCAACCGGCGAACCGCAGGCCTGTTCTAGCTCTTGGAGTCCATGCTGTATACTCCGAATGCGCTTGGTCACCCAATGCCATACCCAATTTTTTCGGTCCTTCGTGGACAAGAAATAGCATTTTCTACTCGTACATTCTGTGTCGTCAAATCAGCAAATGAAGGTGCTCTGAAGGCACAAAACCAGAACACTCCAGGAGCTTGGTATCTATATCTGTCGCAGTCTTCTTTCTGCGTGATTTTTAGGGCTCATTCTCTCTAATCCCCACTGGCATCAATTCTACGCGGCTCTCCAGTCCGCGATATCTCTGCGAGAACTGGAATCCCACTGGATTCCAGTTCTCGCATTTCTACTGACCGCCTCCAAGTCTCTGCATCGTACAACACCCAGTTGAACGTTGCGACGGGCAATAAGGCAGGTAATTTGCCTAATGCGATAGTACGCAAGTTTAAGCACTTCGGCCTACGCTTGAGCCTCTACATTCCATGGACACTCCACATCGTGCACGCGTACTTCGTCTCGCGAAACTCACAGCTCCCGTTACTTCGGTCCAATGGCAATTGAACTTTTATCTGCACTTACTATTTTTGCCCCTCCTGTGTCAACGGGAATGATCGCGCGGCATAAAAGTTGCTCGCCGCTTGGAATTCTCCGGCACTTTAGTTTAGACTCTCTGACATCTTTTCTATGGTCTGTGAAAGTTTTAGAATTTTTAGGGATTCCTGTGGAAAGATATAAGTGTTCCGAAGTTGAACCCCCATGTGTCATCACGTTTTGGCGGGCGTTTGGCAACGTCACAAAAGTGTCACAAAATCGGCCATTGAATTTATCGTGGACGATGTTACATCTCGGAATCACTAAAGATTAGCTACAGTGATGCAAGAGCACTAAATGAATGTCCGTGTTTTTTTACAGGAGCACTGGGAAAGAATATGCTGAGGATCAGTCCAATTGACACATCAGGGTGCAGTGTGGGCAAAATAGTAATGGTCTCGTGACGCCTCCTATCTCTTCGCTCTCCACCATGGCAAACCTCCTTCGATCTGCCAAGTCCGCGAGCGAATGGTCCCTCTCAACGAGCTGCTCGCCTACAATATCCGTGTCGACTTGATCTCGCTCGAACAGCTCTTTCCCTCCGAGCCAAATCCATCCGAGTCGCTGGATTCCCTGGACCCCCGCGCTCCTCACGGCCCGTGCTGGCGCCCACGACTCAGAACTGAGCCATCCCACCGTGAAATACCTCGCATGCCTGGATCTCGCCACCAAGCACATGCAGGAGAGCTTCAGCGTCGCCTTCGCGAGAGAAACGCTCGATGTGCTCGGGTTCTCCGAGCGCAATAAACTACTCTGTACGTGGTATACCATCCCGCTCGCCATCTCCGGCGCCACTCGCCCAGCGGAGACGGCCGTATGCCTCCTCCACCGCCCGACGCTCGTACTCCTGATCGTCGTCGAGGGCTCGAGCACCACAGACCCGTGCGCACGCGCCATCGCGTCCGCCATCGCTGCGTTCCAGTTCAACAACGACAAGCGCTTCGAAGGAGGCCTCCAGCCGCTCGAGTCAGCAACGGTCCTGTGTATCACCATGTCCGACACGCGCCCGACATTCTATCTGGTGCCTGTTACGTACGCGCTGGGGAACGGCGGTGGCGACGGGGCAGTACCCCCCGATGGAGACCGTTGTGTCGATGTGCGTTACCCCGCCGCTTGCACAGTCGCGGAGGGCGGGGGAGGGAATGGAGGGCACGGGGTACCGAAGGCTCGCGCTGCAGCGCTTCCTCGCGTTTAAGGAGTTGGCGAGGGGCTGTTGGGAGGATGTATTGGATGGGTTCTAGGTGATTCAGGGTGATTCCAGTATATACTGCCGAAAACATTCGCAATCCCGCTAATCGAATTTTTCAAGTAAATCCGAAACCAGGAAGTTTGCGGAGGAAAGGCAGTGAGGATGTATATGTCGCAAAGTTGACAACCTCAGCAGCTGTACCTACATAAATATCTAGACCAGCCACATACTCAGCCTGCAGCTATGGATATCTGAATTCATTCTTTCAAGAAACACTCGAGTCTGGTTAGCCGGCCCGTGTTACCTTCCTTTCTCGTACTACCATCATCTGCTACAAGTTACTGCAACTTCACGTTTCTAGTGGCCCAATTCCCTCTCAGTTGGGCCACATTTGACGAGGACTGCTTTGGATGCCGAAATTCAACTTCGATACCGATGAAGCCTCGCTTCTAAAGGCCTACAAAATATCATCACTGTACCCGACGTGCGTTGCCAACCAAACCAGCGCGCATCTCTTCTGATTGGCCGCAGGAAATGGGAAGAAATCGACCATGAACTCGAGAACTCGTTCGCGGGTGCCCTGACTAGCACCGGGGCCAGCGGGGACGGCGAGGGCGACCCCCTGGGGCTCGGCATGTCTATCAAGTAATTATTGGGGACTGTGTCTCTGAATGTTGACTGACGAGTCCCCAGCGCAAAGGAGATGGACATAGAATCCAGTGTGTCGCATAGAGTGCTTCATCCTTGTTGGTTGTTAACCGAGTCGCAGAGGCCGCGGTGCTGATCACGTCCAAGTCGTTCGACCCCAAGGCGTTCCTCTCCACCGTGCATCCCAACGCAAATTACCAGGACCTCGCTGCGGGCATCTCCCACCTCAAATCGTCCATCGATGCGCGCTCGGAAGCCATCCGCATTCTGGTCGAGGACAACTTTGACCGATTTGTGGCGGTGAAGGCGTCGACGGATGGTGCGTCTTTGCGCCTTGGATATTAACCAATCTAATACGCGCGCAGCATTATACTTGGAGATGAAGGAAGGGCTTCTGGGGCCTTCCACACAGTACGCGTCCAAGCCTCTCCGCGACCAGCTCAAATGTAGCCATCTATGTCTGCTTATTCTGCTGTCGTGTGACTGACGACAATTGCAGTGGCCGCCGTGAAAGCCAACCAGGTGTTCCTGCCCGTGCTGGAGAACGCATCGAAAGCGCACAAATTGCGCTCGACGCTCGGCATATTCGAGCGCTCTAAATTCTTCTTCAACCTCCCGGGCTTCATCATCGAATCCATCGAGGCGGGCCGCTACGAGGTGGCCATGCGGGACTACAAGAAGGGCAAATTCCTCCTTGAGTCGCGGCCGGGCCAGCTGCTGCCGATTGGCACCGCGAAGGACGGCGAGGCGTCGTTGGCGGCGGAGCAGCAGCAGAAGCGCATTCTCGACAAGGTCTGGGGGAGCGTCGAGAAGGCCATGAGTGAGATGCGCAACGTGCTCGTCGCGCAGCTGCAAAATCCTAGACGCAGCGTCGAGGAGCAGGAGAAGACGCTTGAGTATGTCCCTGTGGTCCTTTTCTACACTAACTAACCGCATTGCAGGATTCTGTTAGAGATCCAGACAAACGACGACCCTATCTGGACGTACTTCGATAGCCAGCACGCATATATAATCAAGCAGATGAACGCGTCGTACAAAACAAGTGCTACTGCAATCCGGGGTGCGTCGGGTTGTTTCTAGCATCACAGACGCTCATTATTCTCCTCAGAAATTCTAGAGAAGACGGAGCCGGACGCCAACGGCCAGGACGAGCTGACGTCCATACTCGCCGCGCAGCTCCAGGTTGCTATTGGCGCGCTGGACGCGAAGCAATCCGACGCCGCCGTCGGTGAGTATCCTTCCCACAAATCCATCCTCCTCCCTCATCATCCCGACCAGCGAAATGCGCTGCCGAGCCCGTGTGGCAGGCAATATTGGACATGGTGAAGACGCTCTCTGAGCTCGTGCTCTCCTCGCTCCCGAACTTCTGGCGTATCTCGAAGAGCTTCATGGACGGAAAGTTCAAGCGGGTGAGCTTGCCTCCCTCCCGCACTGTGCGTGTCTGACGCCCCGCAGCCCCAGTCGTCCTCGCGGCGGAGCCCGACACAGTGCAAGACGATGGCGCTCGACATCATCAAGCTTTACATCTCGCTTGTCTCGCAGTTCTTCACACTGTCGGACATGGCGGTTATGTCCTCCCCGCGCGGGACCACAGCACCGCCGCCGTCGCTCCCGACCAATTCGAACTCACTTTGCACCGCGCACTACCTGATGCGCATCCTCGGCGAGGTGCAGGAGACGGTGAACGAGATCAACGCGATGGAGATCTCGAATGACGTCGCGTCGGGCCTCAAGAGCCTCCTCGAGAGCGCTAAATGGCGCTTCGAGGACCTGCTCATCACGTCGTGGCTGCGTGGTGCGTTTGCCTTCCTCTTCCCATTTCTGCGCACTGATTACGCCTCGAAGACGCCAACATCTTCTACTACCTCGAAGAGTGGATCGCGAGCCCCGCGGACGCGTCCGCGACGCACTACCTCACGCAGATGGAGCTCTTCCAACGGCACGTCACAACCGCGGCGTTCAAGCTCGCGGGCGGTGTGGACCTCGCGACCGCCTCCATCGCCAAGCCCGTACGGCAGAACCCCATCCCCGCGGCGTTCGTGAGCAAGATCACCAAGGCCTTCCTGGACGCGCTGTATGCCTTCCTCGACGGGCTCGTGCACCTCGCGTCGGACGAGTCACCCGTAGTGACGGGGAAGATGCCGCGCACGGACGCGGCGGGCGGGCCCGGGGGTGCGAATCCGCTCGAGCTGCTGGATTTGCTGGATGGGGTGCGTACTTGGATGAATGAGACTTACCTCGTGCTCATCTTTGGCTATGCAGGACACGCGGCTGCTGCTGGTGATCTCGAACTTTGGGCACCTGGCCAATGCGATCGTGCCAAGCATGATTACGCAGCTCGAGACCGCGTTTGGGATATCCATTGCGGAGGATCGGCAGGTTTGGCGTCTGGGTTGTTCGTTATGACCGTGTCGCTGATGCAGTGCGTTGCAGACGCTGATGACGGTAGTGCAGGAGCTGGACAAGACGCTCTTCGAGGGGTACACGAAGCCCAAGGCGGACAGCGTCATCGGCATCATCCGTGGCGGCATCCTCGACAGCGGAATGGACTGGTACGACACGCCGCAGCCCACCGGTCCGTGCATTCCCCACAATAACTTTTTCCGTGACTCATCCATGCACAGAAATCCGGCCGTATATGTTCGAGGCGCTGATCTACCTGGTGACCGTGCACGCGCAGGTGTCGTCCATCTCGGAGGCGCTCCTCGCGCGCACACTCACCGCGCTCGTCGAGGCGCTCGCGGCGGAGGCGTTCCGCTGCTTCAAGCAGATCCCGCGCTTCGGGATGGGCGGCATGCTGCGTGCGACGCTCGAGATCGAGTTCATGCACCAGACGCTCGGGCGGTACGTCTCCCCCGAGGCGGCGAAGCAGCTGGGCGAGCTGTACACGAACATCTCGAAGGCGTATGCGAAGCGGCCGGGCGACGAGGGGCTGCAGGGGAGCCTCGACGGCGTGAAAAGGACGCTATCGGATACGCGGAGGGCGACGGGGATCGAGTTCTTGTGCTTCCGCGCGACGAAGCCGCCGAGCAGCGAGAAGAGTGCGAGGAGAGAGCGAGAGAAGAAGTAGACGTCGACGCGCCGTTGTATTTGTTATTTTATTGCTTGCTGGATGTATTATTACTGTACGAACATGGGTAAATCAATGCTCTGCTTAAGCCTCCTGCGTTTCGCAGGTCGAACATACATGCAATGTGTAACCATGGAGTGATAAAATACATCGCATAAGTGGTACTGCACTACGACTTCTGCTCCGCCTACGGGATTGCTCCCTCAAGCCCTCTCAAAACATGAAGTTCTTATCCCACCCGGGAATTCCCTTGAATTGGTATTCAGTATTCTCGATGTCAGGCTCCACCACCGATGATCTCTTCGGCGTCTTGGGCATTGGGAACCTTTTGAACTTCGACCCTCTGGTCATGAACTCCCTCAGCGGTGATCCCCGGTGGGAGCCGTGGCCTCAGATCCGCTTTCCCGTTCGCAATCGCGTTCATATAGGAGCGCAATTGTTTTTCGGCATCGTCTAAGGTTGCACCGACTGTAACTTTGTTGGCGACCCAGATTACTTTGCCTTGGCTGTCCTTTTTGTTGGTTGACGAATAGTAGATATACTCCTGCGCCCGGAGTTCGTCCAGGGACTTGTGAGCCAATTCTTGGATTAGTTTCCGGCATGCTTTCAACCGTTCATCCTCGATAAGCTTCGTCCACTTCGGGTCCCGGCGAAGTGCACGAAAAATCCTCTCGACCGGGATACACTTCAACTCGATGGCTACGACGTGCCGCCGATGTAGGCGGACAATTTTGCAGATGAAGATGTCGAGGAAGCCATTCCGCCCTCGCCCAGCGCCGACCAATATCGAATTGCCGGGCTGCTTTCCATCCTTAACTGATGTAGCTTCTTTGGGTTGTGTCGAGTCCGTGAGGAGGAAGAGTTGCGGAAAGTAATTCTCCATTTCCTATACGTACAAAATGCCTTCCAAAAACCACCAAGATACCATTACATACCACATACCCAACACTAGTTTAGCTAGTAGTACCGCTGCATAGCCGCTTGGCCAGGTACAGCGTAATAGAACTCAAGTTCAAGTTCAAGTTCAATGGTTGATGTGAGTCTTTTCCTCGTCGTCCATATATCCATTAAACATTTCTTGGAATACGGCCTCGGTTATCTCGCACAAGTTCAAAAGTGGTGTGGTCTCGAGGCGTCGAGATATAGCCTGTGCCATGGGACCAGGATTGCGCTCCATAAGCGCTCGCAGCTGTGTCTGCCTTCTACTCTCGTGCAATATAGCCAATCGGAACACACCTGATTATATGCGAATGTGCTCGCAATTTCCAAGGTCCACATTGGATTTTGATCGTTTGGTTTCGTCTCGGCAGTCACTTTGAGCGCACCCAAATACAACAGCAACCTCCATGATGCTTCTTCATCATTCACAAATTTCACCAGTGAAACGGTGCCGGGGGCGACCTTGGTGATGTGTAATGGATGTAAAACCATTTTACGCCATCGGCGTAGACTCGAGTCTTCTAGTAAGTTCCTGCAAAGCTGTAAGATATGCTGGAGTAAAGGAGCATTCGGCAGGCGCCTGTGTCCGTTGTTGAGTTTTAGTGCGCTCGCAGCATGATGCAGGACAAGGTCGAAGTTGTATATGATATCCGGACGTTTTACGAGAGAAGGTATCCACGGTGGGCTGTATACGCGAATTCCCGCGCCAAACTAGGTGCGTCTTCAAGATGCACACGCTGATTATGAGAGAGAACGGAGGAAAGACCGGCCAGGTCATTCCGAAGGCGCCGTCCATATTTGGGTGTGAAGATATGTCCTCGATAGCTCGGATGTCTCCATGTTTTTGAGGGCCGTCGAACGAGAGTGGAAGGTTGCCTAAAATAAGCAATTTCGCCACGCTTTGATTTGTATTCAAGGCCGCTAATGCGCACAGGAAGTCAGTCAACTGCCGTGCGATACCTTCCGTAGCGGCAGAGTCATTGCTGGAAGCTGCTGATTTCAGGATGGGGCTATCCCAATGGTCTACCGCAATGAAAAGTACACATCCCGCCCATCTTTCGGAGGTTCGTTGCTGAAGAGAAGAAGCGGACAGCTCGTTAGGTAGAATTCACGACGAGATAGATAGATAATTACTTACCACAATTTCTTGAATCATTGCAACGGGGTCGCCGCCTTCCTCTGTGGAGAACACGATTATACCCAGCTCCTGTTCATATTTAACCATGAAATGTCGCATGGTTTCGCAGAGATTGATAGAACTTGAAATTCCATCGGCACTGGTCTCGGGCCCGATGTCTGCGAGGTCAAACAGCAAGCAGTGACATTCTGCTGCAGACAAGGTGTTGCGCTTTGCCTGCCGCTCCCGTCTTATGGGATCAATTCGAAGGCGGCGGAACACTTTCTTGAAGGCAGATACATTGGTTCGTGAAGCAGTATCATACCAGGTGGCGATCATGGTCTTGAGAGTGGTTTGACCTGTCCCAGGAGGGAGTGCAATTAGGCAACCAGCATACTGATTGAGGAGATCATCGAGCACAGCAATGAAGTGAGTTTTGTCCACCAAAGCCGTCCCAGTGTTTTCGATGTAAGAAGGAAAAGCGAAAGATGGTGGCTGAAGATTTATTGGGCGGTTGGGCTGTCGGGCGGAATGACTCGCAGCCCTTCAGGTTGGGGAATTGAAAGGTCTGATTTCGGTCTCTTCTCTGACATCTTGGAGTCGGTGCTTCCAAAATATCGCGCGGACGCTTCGAAACATAGAATTCGTCCGTCACTAAAATGCCTATTAATCAAGTGAAAACACCTGAAATGGCCAGGAACGTACAGTCGAACGTCACTTCGAAGATTAGATTAGATATACCATGGCATTGTCCATTAGCCTCGGCGTCGTCCAGATATGCTCTGAATTGGTCGGTTGGAGCCATGAATACCGCCGTAGAAGGGTCATGTTCTAACTGCAGGTTTTCGTTTCTTCCTCCGCGGTGGCCTTTGGGGACTTCACCCGCCAGGCAGATTTAACGAGAATGGCTGCTGTACATAGTAGTTTCCGCCTTCAGACACAAAAAATAAAATAAATCAAGACACAGCTTACCTTTGCAGCGGTCACACTTCCCACTTTTGCATGCACTTTGGTGTTGGGTTTGAGCGATTTCCAATAGGGCTGCCCCTCGCGAAGTCTTAACTCCACGTTTGTCAGCCTACCCTCCAAGATAACCCGCCGATTCTATGACGACGATCGAAGAAGAGGCAGGAGAAGGAACGGCGTAAGGAGTTTTGTTGCCGGGGTCCATTTTAGAGCATGAGGAGTTCGATGTGAGAATGGCATTGGGGCCG